>CM053784.1:519910933-520510933 GCA_028749045.1 Cupressus sempervirens | reverse complement strand
ACCTCCTATTTTGTACCATAAACCATATTCTTCAGTACCTTTCAGATATCTCATGATTCTTTTGACTACCATCATGTGATTTTCTTTGGAATTTGTTGAGAATCTTGCCACCATACTAATTGCTAATGCAACATTAGGCCTTGTATGCACTACATACTCCAATTTTCCAATCATTGATCTGTATGTAGTCTGATCTACCTCTTTGGAATCATCAATTTTGGAAATTTTATGTCTAGTAGACATAGGGGTTCCAATTAATCTTGAGTCTTCCATTCCAAATTTCTTTAGTATTTCCTTGATATATTTAGATTGAGTAATGTAGATACCATCTTTCTTCTATTGGATTTGTAATCCAACAAAGAATTTTATCTCTCCAAACATAGAAATTTCAAATTCTTTACACATTTCTTCTAAAAATGCCTTTACACAAGTCATCATTTCCTATTAATAAAGTATCATTAATGAATATTTCTGCCAACACAATCTTCTTGTTTGGTCCTTTTTTGATATACAAACTACTATTATCATTTTTTCTTTGAAAACCAATTTGTACCAAGTAGTTATGAAGCCTTTCATATCGAGCTTTGGGAGCTTGCTTGAGACCATATAATGCCTTGTGTACTTTGTAGACCATATCTCTTTTGCTAGGATCTACAAAACCTTCAAGCTGTTCAATGTAGACTTCCTCATCAAGAATTCCATTCAAGAATGCAAATTTTACATCCATTCGATAAAATTTAAATCCTTTGTGTGTTGCATATGCTAGTAAAGTTCTAACACCTTCCAATCTTGCAACGGGAGCAAAAGTTTCACCACAATCAATACCTTATTATTGAGAATAGCCTTTACATACCGACCTTGCTTTGTTTTTAGAAACTTTTCCATTTTCATCTAGCTTATTTTTGAATACCCACTTTGTGTCAATTACATTTTTTTCCTTGGGTTTAGGAACAAGAGTCCAGGTTTTGTTCTTCTTTATTTGTTCTATTTCTTCTTTCATTGCTTCAAACCAACTTTCATTATCCAAAGCATCTTTAACACTTCTAGGTTCAAATTCAGCAAGTAAACATGTACCTTTCAATTTGTTTCTTGTCATTTTTCCATTTGATTTGTCTCCAATGATTTGATTAGGTGCATGATGTATTCTAGCATATCTTGCTAACATAGGTTCTTTAGATTTGGAGTGTGTTTCACTGATTTCATCATGAACTTCAGTATTGTGCTTGGGTCCCACTATTTGTGACTCAAGTCCATCAGACTTGGTTTTCTCTTGTAGTAGCTCAGTAGCCTCTGATAGTGACTCAGGTCCTTTAGACTATGACTCGGGTTGTAATATTTGCAACTCGGTAGCTGTTGGAGATTTTGAGAACTTGGGGGTGAAGCCTCCTATCTTCCAAATAGATATGGTAGGGTATCAGGTTCATAGTAAACAAATCTTCTATAATCCTCTAGCTCTTTGTTGCTTTCTTCTTCACATTTTTCTGCAAACTCATCAATTCTTACATGTGCACTTTCTATGATTTCACAAGTAGACAAATTCAAACATTTGTATGCTTTACTTCTGCAAAAGTATCCTAGAAATATGCCTTCACCACCTTTGACGTCAAATTTACCTTTCCTAGATTCTTTTAAGATAAAACATTTGCTACCAAATACTTTTAAGTAACTTAAATTAGGTTTGTAGTCATACCATAGTTCATAAGGAGTTTGATTTCTTTAGTTGTACTTTGTTCAAGGTATGTACTACAATGTTGATTGCTTCCTTCTAGTATTTAATTGCAACATTCTTTTCTATCATCAATGTTCTTGCACAATCCATGATGGATCTATTCCTTCTTTCAGCTATACCATTTTGTTGAGGTGTACCAGGGGCTAATACTTGTCTTTTAATTCCCTTTTTAATGCAGAATTCATTGAATTCATTGAAAATGAGTTCATCACCATTGTTTGATCTTAAATATTTCAACTTCTTTCTAGTTTCTTTTTCTACTCTTGCTAGATACCACTTGAATTTTTGAAAAGCTTATGATTTTTCGTTTGATACATTATAGTCATCATTCTAGAACAGTCATCAACAAAAGGAATGAAAAACTTATCTCTACTGTAACTCTCTATTCCAATAGGTCCACATAAGTTTATATGAACAAACTCTAAGATTTCTTTATAATGATAATTCTTTCTTTTGAAACTAGTCTTTCCCATCTTACCAATTTGACAGCTTCTGCAAAGACCCATATCAGGTTTCCTTAAGCTAGGAATACCTCTTATTCTTTTGTGTTTGCTTATCTTAACTAGGTTATCAAAGTTTACATGACATAATCTTTTGTATCATAATCAACTTTCTTCTACTTGAGCAATAAAACATGAACTTTCACTGAGATCAAGATAGAATAGGTTACCTTTTGTTTGTCTGCTAGATCCAACCAGATTTCCTTTTTCATCTAGCAATTTGGTCTTCCCAGTCATATATTCTACCTTGAATCCAATGTTATTCAACTATGCCACACTTAGTAAGTTGCTCTTTAGTCCTTCAATCCAATAAGCATTATCACATATAAGTTCATTGGTTAAAGAGATACATCTTTTTCCTTTAATGCAATAAGGTTCATTATTTCCAAATCTCACACTACCACCATCATAATATTCCATGTGTTTGAACTTTATTTTGTCTCCAATCATATGATAAGAGTAGCCATTATCAATATAAGATAATTATAGCCTAAATCATTGATAGTTTCTAGATGTAACCTCATAATTCCTTGCCATGCTGCAAAATTGTCTTGGTTGAACTTGGGAATCTCTCTTTTGTAAGACATTTTGATGTTTAGCTTAGGTCCTTGAAACCTTCTCTGCAAGCACCAAATGCTTTGATACCAATTGTTGGAAATATAAAAGGAGTAACTGAAAGGGGAGGGATGAATCAATTACCACAAAATAAATCCTAGATCCTTTAGATGTCAGACAAAACAAACTCTAAAAACTTATCTCTGTTGATGCTCGACAAACACACAGAAAAATGGTGTAACTCAATAAACACTAAAATAGCTCGACAAATACTTAACATGAAAATCTTAAGATATTATCTATGATAACTAATACTTTAATTTAGCTACAAAGACATAAGAGAAATATCATGAACATATTTGACACCAAGATTTAATGTGGAAACCCAATTTGGGAAAAACCACCAATTGCAACTAGTTACTGATTTTCACTCTTCTGAAGTGAGCCCTGTTAGGAGCCAACCCTGTTAAAGGCTAAAAAACACACTATTAGGTGTGACCCTATTAGAGAATTTAATCACACTGTTAGGAGTGGCCTTGTTAGAGGTCTTTGGAAAATTCAATAGAAATGCCTCCTTGTTAGAGGATTTATAAATAGTCGTTAAGTCAACCCTGTTAAGAGATTTAGATCACTACTACAATAGTTAGAGAGTAACAATGACATGACTTGATTTGGATGCAACTGAATTGCTAATTACAAATCTCAATTCTAGCTTGTATACTTAATCCTTCTTGATCAAATATATCTTTTCAGCTCCACAAGGATATTCTGCTTATCCTTATGATTCGCTTCCTCTTAGCATCACCAAATCTTCAATTATCTTCCATGCATTTTACACTTTCTAAATCTCAACTTGATCTTATATTTATATCTTTCCTATTGTCAAATCAGCTAGAATACAACTTAGAATAATTAATATTCATCTCCTCAATTGACTAGAACCAACACACAAATCAATTTGAACTTAATATGCCAAAACAAGAAAATCCTTTGTTAGTCGATCCTACTCGGTAGACACTAACTCAAAAATGATTTTCCTATGTTATCCAAGTGATCTCAATTAACATTGCATATTTGCAAAGTTTCTTTAGTAATTGAGTGAGCTTGGTTAACATTAATTCCATTCAACATTTCCTTCATTAACTGAGTGAGCTTGGTTAACACTCAACTTCCGCAAACTTTTTTTTGGTGCCCAAGTGAACTTAGTAGATACTATCTTCTGAACTAGGCAAACTCTAGAATGCTTGGTAGATACTAAAAACTATCTTCAATGGCTTAGGGAGCTGAGCATATATTGATTGGTAATGATATGCCATTCTGTGTAACATTAAAGATAATACACAGTTGATCAATTGTTTTAACATGTGGATGGACATGCAAAGAGCTTTGTTTGCAAATATGTTATGCATTTTTTGTGTCCTTTTTTTTTATCAAGAACAATGTAGGGATTGTGATAGGAAAATGATAGGATGCAAATAGGATAATTAAGATCAATAAT
Organism: Cupressus sempervirens; assembly: GCA_028749045.1. Lineage (NCBI taxonomy): Eukaryota > Viridiplantae > Streptophyta > Pinopsida > Cupressales > Cupressaceae > Cupressus > Cupressus sempervirens. Next base: position 520,506,651 of record CM053784.1, on the reverse strand, counting down.
GGACAAGGGGATAGAAACTAGAGGCTAACGTAATATAGGAGAATTTGGACCACAAAGATTAGGATGGTGTAAAGAGGATAGTAAAAGATAGCTTCTAGGGAGATATGTATCCTTGTCAAGTTCAAAGTTGGGAAAAGGGAAATGTAGAATGGTGATAGGATAAGGGGTATAAGGGAAATAAGATAATGGAAGAAATGACAGGGGATAACATGAGTAAAACCTATCCTCGAGTATTGAATGCAAGATGTGTACAGACTTCACATGAAGCCTATTTACCAAGTTTTCACCATGATACTTACCCAAAGCACTTGTTTTCTAGGTTTTCACTTTTGGATGAAATAGTTTCTCTTTATTTTATTTTTTTCATCACTTTTTTTTGGACATTTTTTTCAATTTTTAATTTTTTTTTTACATTTTAATACTTTTTGGAATATTATTCACACATCATGATATATATAAAGAACTAAAGTACCTTATTATTTTAACATTTCTCTTGAAAGTTATGAAATAATGGACCATGACTATGATAGCAGACTCAAAGATGTTGGTAGGGTAATGTAAATGGGGATGAAATTGATTTAGGCAAGGGATTGGATAGGCTTGATGAAAGGATAGGAAAAATGTGTAGGAGGATGGAGGTAGTGAAACAAGGATTGGTGTTTAGTGGATGGAAGTGGATGAAAGAATAACATTGGCACATACCTTGAAGAGTAATGTAATGATGGAGGAAAAGGAGATCTTACATGGGAAGAGGAAAAGATATGGATTTTGTGGCACAAGGACCCAAAATGGATTTGGAAGGTGGAAGACTTTACGATGGAGGGATATCAATTTTGGACGTCAGCTTTGATCATTCTTTATAACTTTGTGCTTCAAGAAGCTTCTTGGGAATCCACATGGTCTTTGTCTTTCTATTTTTTTTGTGCCCTTAGATTTCATTGTTTGAAAAAGGGATTTAGGAACCTATATTGCTTTTGAATATTCTTTTTAATTGATGAGCCTTTGTCACATTTTTTATATTTCTTTTTCTTTTTGGATCATATTTTTCTTTGTTTTCACATGTCAATTAGACTGGACATGTTGATCCTTGACTACATGTGGATCTCTTGACTTAAAGACCTTATGCTTGGCATCAAAATTTCTTGGAGATGGAGAAAAATTCATGGATGGATACGAATTGGGTGGAGGATTTTTGGATGGGTGAATGGTTCTCTAGGATGTGTGACTTTGCGAATTCACATATGGGAAAGTGTAAGTTGATTGTGAACTAGTGAATGGAGGAACATATGGACCTAAAATAGATGGAAGGGGTGAAGGAGGAAGTATAGGCATGGATTTAGGTTTGAAGGGGATACCAACATCATGAGAGTGATCTTTAGGACTGAGGTTATGACCTTTAGAACTCTCTTTGATATGAAATGGTTTTGACATACTTTGTTCTTTGACGTTGGACCCTTTGACTCGATAATTTTTTTGACCAGTGAGGTACTTTCTACTAGATTTTAGTCCATGTTTAGGTGTTTATGATGTAGATGAAGTGAAAGGACCAATAATTTGACTAGACTTGAAAGAACTAGGGGAACCCATTTGAAGTGGAAGGGGTTCGTGAACATCTTACACAAAAATGTTTAAACCATTAGGGGGATTAGCCATAATAACAAGATCTATTAATGGAATAGGAACAGTGATGGGATCATCTAGTAGGATAAGATCTTGTGGAGAATTTGGAGGGATGAGAGGATTTTGAGGAGAATCTAGAGGGAAAATGGGATCATTTGGGAGGCGTAAAGGAATGATGGTATCTTTTGGAGGATCTAGGAGTGGAGGGATACTTTGATCTTGACTTAGATTGGGATCATTAGGAAATATGGTAGGGTAATCTTGATCTTGCTTAGGAAGTGAAAGGTCAAGGGGAAATGGATCATCTTGGATGATGGGGTTATTGTGAGCCTCAAGAGATCTTTTTCAAAGATTGGATTGGAAATTAGTAGGATCTTGATCTTTATTAATGTTAGGACTCATTTCTTGGCTCTTTGAACCATCCTCTTGACATGAGGTATGTATTTCAATATGTATAGGAAGCTCTAAAAGGGGTGGACTTATGTTAAGGAAAAGACTAGTTTGAAGTTGTTCTATGGATAGCCCTTGAGGGGTTTCATTATTGGAAATGAAACTTGAGAGTGATGAAGGAAAATGTTGTTGTGGGAGCTTTGGGTGATGAAGGACTGGAGGGAGACATGGATGTTTTTTGAATGTTCATTTTATGAGTGGACATATGTATTGCATCCATATGAAATTTTTGGGATGAGTCCTTGCTAGGGTGAATTGTTATGCTTTTCAAAAAAAAAATTGAAAGATTTTCTTCAAAGTATATGATTTGGATTTATGTTGCTTGTTTGATCTTATTGGTGTAGCAGAGTTGATAAGTACATATTGTTTAGGTTTGTTTAGTTGAAGATGCTCCTCAAAAGGATTTCATTGATTGTGTTTTCTTGATGTGAAAAAGTTGACATGTTTGAGTTTGTGCTTGTTTGAGACAATCTTATTGGATTTGTGGACATAAAGTGTTGTTGAAGGCCAAATTGTTTGTGGACTCTATGAATTGGTTGAATTGTTTGCACACAAGATTGTAATGTTGTTGGGGGATTCACTTGATTTAAATGGAACAAAGATTTGTTCAAATTTAGGGAGTGACCCCCATTGGATTATTTCACATGTTGTTGAAGCATTTGGTGGAGAAACCATGTTCCATGTGACATTTGAGGAAGATGAGACATGTTTTGAAATAGGATTGGTTTGACCATATTCAAGTTCTTCATTGAGAAATATTTGATTGAATTTTTTCTTTGCCTCTATTAGTTGTGCAATAAGTTTTGGCATTTTTATTTATTCACGAAGCATTTTATGTGAGTGTCGAAAAAAATTTGTATTGGACAATTATAAAAAAAATTCCATGCTATAGGCTTTTTTTTATAATGGATTCTATTTTATTTTGAACTTTTTTCAGACTCCTTGTCTAGTTTCTTTTGCAAGTTTTCACTAAGGAGCATGCGACATTCAAGTGATTGATTATAAGATGTTGAAGGTGTCATTTTCATTCGATCCAAAGAGGTAACTTTACGTGAAGTGTATGTCATTTTTGGTTCAATACCTTGTGTTAGATTAAAAGGTGTTTGTGAATTGTTTATGGTGTTTGAGTCAAAGACTTGTTGTTGCAAAGGCTTGTTTTGTCTTGGGTCAAAGAATGATTGTGTGTTGTTGTCATACATGCTTAGTGAGTCCACTTGTAATGGTTGTGAAACTTCAATTTGACTTTGGTCAAAAGTTTTTTGAGGTCGCTTGGTTTTACTTTATTTTGGACAAGTTGTTGGTTGTGTTTGTTCTTGAGAAAATAATGGTTGATATAGGCTTTTTGGTCTTTTAGCTGACTATATCCTTGTGAGAGATGGAATGATAACTAAGTATTTAGATGCAATGGGGGAGCTTTGAAATGGGCCTTTTGTCCACCAAGTGTGTACCTAAAGTACCAACTACACCTATAGTACCAAGTGTGTCACTTAGGTGTGCACTTGGAACCCAGAAGGGTGTAGTTGGTAAATAAGGTGTTTAGGTGACATAAATGCAAAGTATGTATGCACTATGTCTTTTATAGGATTTATAAATTAAATGCAAGTTGTGGAGATACAATATGGGACTTTAGAACCTAAAATGGATTCCTTGCTTACCAGGTGCACCCCTAAGGTGTACACTTGGTAAAATAGGTCAAAACATGGTAATTTGAAAGGGGTGTATGCAAGATATGACTTTTGGGGGGATTTTTTGGGTTTAGGTATGTTATGCAAGCTATAGAAGTGAAAAATGACCTAGTGTTATGATATAAATGATGCAAATGACCTATGAGGATGATGATCAAGTGAAAATGCAAGTGACATTTTTAACTTTTGACTAAGGGGTATGAAGATGATCCTAGGGTATGAAAAGTGCATATTATTTTTGGACCTTAGACTTTGGATTGTGGGAATGACACAAAGGGTTGATGTATGCAACAATGATTGGATTATAAAGAGAGGGTATGCTAGGGTTGATAATGACATTTAGGACATGCAAGATATGGACATGAAATTATATAAGGTCTTTGGTTTGACAAATGATTAAGGACTTGGGTAATTTGATTGTTGGAAATGTTTGTTGGATTTAGGAAGATTTTGATATGTGGAGGAATAGTAGGGTTTTAAAATGACTTGCAAATTAGGGGTTCAAGAAAAATGACATTTAGGGAGACAAAGGATGTGCTAATGTTATGACAAGTGTATGCAAGGTTTGGACTTAGGATAAGATCTTTGGAAAATAAAAATCTAAGAGTTTAACCTTATGAAGATGGACTTTGGATCTTGAGAAAAATAGACAAAATTAAAAGGATCAAGATGATAAAAGAAATAGGCCAAATCCATCAAGACATAGATAGAATTTGGCCCATGAAATATGATAAAAAGGGCTACAAAAAGACCAAGGTCAAGATCCTTCATCCTTTAACATAAGGAGATACTCTAAGACTCATATTTTGTTCTAATTTTTGACTAAATTCAAAGTGATTCTAGGTTCAAAATGATGTCTATAAGGGGTTCAAAATGATTTCTATAAGTGGATCAAAATGAGGGCTATGCGAGTTGGGTATGCAAAATGCAAGGATCCTAAGGTGCAAAATGAAGTTTAGGACATGATTAGAATGATCACCTATGTAAGAATCTAGGGACAAGTCTATGGTCTAAAAGTGTAATCTAGAGGTCAAAATGGTTTGTTCTAGAAACCAAGTGTGCTTAGAGAATACCAAGTTTGGTCATACAATACCAACTATGCCTATGGTGTAGGTGGGACCCAGAAGGGCACAATTGGTAGTTTAGGGGCATAGTTGGTAAAGAGAGATGAAAACTTGGGGGTCCAAGGCTTAATGATTTTCAAACTATTATGTTGGAAAGTGGGTTGACTGAGGATGATGTTATGATCAGAATGGGGACTATGCAAGGCTAAAAATGAGGGCTAGGATATACAAAAATTCAAGTTAGGGGATGTAAGATGGAGACTAGGGGATGCAAAATGAATATTTGTAGATGCAAGATGAAGACTAAGGGACACAATATGAAGCCTAGAGAATGTTCTTTGAGGACCAAGAGATGAAATATGAGGGCTAAAAGATGCAAGTGTGAGGATCAAAATATTGAAATGCAAGAGTGGGCTATGCAAAGATGAACTCTAAATAATTCCAAGGACTCCTAGTGCTGTAAGTTTTCATGTTTGCAATGTTCTCAAGGTTTTGACAAAAGGATTTCAATGTTTTGACAATGTGCATGTTTGAAAGTGTAAAAGGTTCAAATGTGTTTGGTGAGAGTTCGTAAATTTGTAATAATTTGGATTAATGTGATGCCCACACACACAAGACACAAGAGACAAGAATAACTTTTGTTAAACTGAAAAGACACATCAAACCTTGGCTTTAACATTGTATCCATTGAATTCCCACTTGAACCAAAGTCTACTCACACTTATCTAGGGTAGACAACCTAGGATATTGGCACCGCAGATCCCCCTTACAACACACTCACTTCTGGGGACTACCAAGATCTACTTCCTAAGTGTCATCACTTCCCAAGGGATTCTTTCCTCTACTAAGAATCATGAGATCGTGGGATGTCTTCATGGGCATGGATGACCCCTTGAGTTAGTGGATATAAAGGATTTGATTGCTAAGACATGGTTCGAGCACTTTGTTTGGCAAGTGGATGATAAACTTCCTCAGAAGGTCTTCCATTAATTAAAGAGATCAAAGGTTATGACAAACCACAAGGGTAATTGAGGAGAGTTATCACTCTATAATACTATTGATAGGGCATTAATCATATTTAGTTTATTATAGTGGTTGGAGTGTAGACCTGGCATTGGCCCATTAACACTTTGAGGTTGACCCCCGGGACCCACCAAATGGTGAATCTTGGTTCCAAGGTAGGCCTCTCTAAAATAAATTACATGAATTTCTTTTACGCCCAAGATCCATGAATGGCAAGGGGAGAGGATATGTCCATGAAACTCTTTGGGTTCAAAACAATGCAAAGACACCAATCAGAAAAGGAAGTTCATTTTAAACTACCAAACTAAGTGTTCTCTAATCTAAAAGAAGACACACACATAGTTTGAAAAACGCATAGGATCTTCATCTAACATCCTACACCAAACACATTAGTAGTTTTCAAATGATTAGTCTTCTCCCAACGAATGCAACATGTTGCAAATAGATTATCAGTAATACTAAAACCTCTATTCTAAGTTCTAAGTTCTTAAATCAAAATGAAACCTTGAATTCAGATTAAGAATCAAAATTGTCCTTTCTATAAATTAACTACGTAAGGATAGTACCAACTATTCCAAGGAGGGCTAAAAACCTCTTAGAAGGCTCCCAAGTGCACATAGACCATACCGAGTGTGTCCATGGTGCAGTTGGGGCCTAGAAGGGCACAATTGGTTACCTATGTGCTAGAAAATTGAAAGTTAGATAGCTAGATTGGGCTCTAAATAAGCATCCTGAAACCTAAACTTGAAAGATAGGAGGTCAATTCCTAAATGCACCATTTGTGCACTTGGGGCTCATAGGGGTACAATTAGTTACCTAGGTGTTGAAAAACTAAAAACTAAGTAGCTAGACTGAGATCTAAATAAGCATACATGAACCTGTGCATGCAAAGGCAAGGGTTTAACTTCCTAACTTCACCATTGATGCACTTGGGGCTTATTAGGGTGAATTTGGTAGTTTAGGGGCATAATTGGGGACCTAGGAACTAGATAGGGTGACAGAGAGTCAAAATGACACTTACAATCAATAGAATTTAAACCAAGGTTACAAAGTGCACCCATATAATACCAACTAATCTCATGGTGTAGTTGGGGCCCAAAAGTACACACTTGGTCATTCAAGGGCACATTTGGTCAAATTAGTGCAGAAAATAGGGTAAGGTCTAGGTCATAAGCACCTAAAACAACTTCCTAAGATACCCAAGTACACACTAACAAAACCAAGTGCACACCTAGAACCGAGAGCTATAAAAATACAAGAAAAATGAACAAAATATTGTTACAAGACCTCTTGATTAGACTAGTTGTGATCACAATGAACAAAAAATGTTAGACTCCTTTAAATGAGCTCCCTCCTTGCAACTTTAAAAATGAAGAAAATCCAAGTTAGTAAGCATGATTCATGTTGGGTGCACCAATTATAGGACTAGAAAATAGGTATAACAACATACTATGAAAAACCACAAACTCTAATAACATATACTATTGTACTCTAATCTAGCATGAAAATCATTGAAAAAAGGAGATTGAAAACAACAAAACCCCCTTTTCAAGTGTAATTCCCATGTCCTTATTTATTCTCCATTGTTGATATAGATCCAATTGCCTATAGTGCACACACAATTGAAAGTAAAAGGCTAATGACAAAGTGATGTGATGAATGCTATTTAGAATACAAGAAGTTTGATTTGGATGTAACAGGTTCTAAGGAGAAAATGAGTGCAAGATGGCTCAATTTATAGCCAAAAGTTAAGAGGTTAGACATAAATGAGGAGATAGAAATTTTTCAATTAAAGTTTGCAACTTGGCACAATATTCCTTGGAATATCTATGAAAAATATAACAGAATATGCCAAATGTAGGATTCTATGACACATATAAGTCAACACGTCTAAAAGTGGAATATAATTTATGACAAGCTTATGACACATCATGGCCAAGTGTAGATAAGAATCTATGATGAATGTGGCTTATTATAGTCATGCATAATGAATATTATATGCCAAATATGACACATATTATCCAAGTGTAGAGAGAGAATCTATGACACATTATGGCCATGTGTCAGGATTGGGTGGAATTTTGAATTAAAAAATTCATAATTCCACACAAATGTAAATTAGTAAATTATAAATTAGAAATGAGAATATATGACTTGGGAAATTGAGAATTCCCATAGTTCGCAAAGATGGACCAATTAATTACTAAATATTAATTAATTGAAAATGTTGGTTAATAAGAATAATTAGTAAAGTGGGATGAAAAAAATAATTGAAATGACATAGGAATTATTTATGAGTTATCTAATCCTATATGACAAATTGGTAAATTATTGGTCAATTTGATGAAATAAATGTAGGATTAACCTTTTGATGAAATGCGACGATTATGCAAATCGACTGGGATGATGGTGGGTAGATTAAAGCCATCATCAAATTTATTGAGTGACTAGGGTTGATAACATGTCAAGGACATATGACATGGATTAAGGACATGTGAAATTCAATAAACATTGTAAATGCTAGAGGATCAAATTTGATTAACAAGATTGATCATAATAACATCAACAAACTTTGTCAATGTTATTGAATTGATTAGATAAGGCCACAAGCCAACCCTTAGGGACTCAAAAATGTCGATGATTGAATTATAAAAATGACACATTGACCTAGTGTTGGGAGACATGGCAGTGCTAAGGTTGGATTTTATAGGTTTGATAGATTGACAAGGAATTGAGGGAAACTAAAATGACTAGGAATATATAAAAATTGATTGATTAGGGATGGTTGACATGTTTTGGATTGACTAGGGTTGACTCATAATAGTTTAGGGTTGATTCATGATGGTTTAGGGTTGATTCAGGACAGTTTTGGGTTGATTTGGGATGGTTTTGGGGTAAGTAGAAAGGATTTTGATGATATTGAAATGGTTTAGGGTTGAGGAAATTTTGAGCATATTGAAATTATTTGGAGTAGTTCTAAAAAGTTTAGATAATATGAGATCCAATTTTGAAATGATGTGCAATTTATTTGAAAGGGGGTGCAAATGATAAAGGATATGTCAAAATATATTTGAATGATGATCAAGTTTGGCCAAAAGATCAGAATTAGTGAAATGAGAAAATGGGATGTGTTGGTATGAAAATATGATGAAATAGTAGATGCAAACCATTTTTTAGCATCTACATTTAGTTGTAAAAGGATGTGCACATGAAAAGGGAAATGATTTTGATGATATTTGTTCTCCAGATGTTTAAATAACTTCTAGTCATGTTGGTTTAAGTATTATGGATACCAAAGATTCACATCAAGAGCAACTTGATGTTAAAATAACTTTTCTCCATGGTTATTTAGAAAAGAAACATATATGGAACAACCACTAGAATTTGAGGTCAAAGGTAAGAAGCATTTAGTGTGGAAATTGACAAAAAGTTTATATGTATTGAAGCAAGGACCTTGACAATAATATATTAAATTTGATAGTTTTATGACTGAGCATGGTTACATATGGCATTAGACCATTATATTTACTTTAAGAGCTTGGATGATGATAACTATATTATTTTATGTTTATATGTTGGTGATATACTTGTCATGGGGTCTAACATGGATCACATTAAGGTGTTGAAACAAAAGTTGGCAAATTCTTTCATAGTGAAGGATTTGGGGGAAACAAAATCAATCCTTTGTATGAAAATTTATATAGATAGGAAGAACACAAAATTGATTCTATCTCAGGTTGATTATGTTGAAAAGGTGTTGTAGAGATTTTATATGGAGAATGCCAAAGCTATTAGTACACCTTTTCCTAGTAATTTGAAATTTTCTAAGGAGGTGTGTTCAAAGGCATAAGAAGAGGAGGATAAAATGTTCAAGGTGCCTTATGCTTCAGCAAGAGGTAGTTTAATGTATGTCATGGTGTGTAGACTAGATATTGCACATGTTGTGGGAGTAATTAGTAGGCATATACGCCATCCTAGAATTGAGCATTAGAATGTACTCAAATGGATTCTTAGATACTTGAGAGTTGTATCCACCAAATGTTTACACTTTGGGGGCTCTATTACTAATTTACAAGGCTATTTTGACTCATATTTAGAATGAGATTCATATACTAGGTGGCGTACCACATTATATGTATTTACTATTGGTGGGATAATTGTGAGTTGGATTTCTTGATTATAGAAGGTAAATACTTTATCCACTAAAAAGGTAGAGTATGTTGTCTATATAAAGGTATGTTCCTACTACCAAGATAGCTAAGGATATAATATGGATATAATCTATCATAGAAGAGTTGGGATATTCACACTCTATAAATTATCTATAAATAGATAGCCAAAGTATTATTCATCTTGCTGAGAATTCTTCTTTGTATTAAAAAACAAACACATATAATTGTTGTTAATCTCATTTTGGTTTTGACAAAGTAGTGACAAAACACTTAGTCATTATCTAGCAAAGAACAGTGTAAGCCGAGTGCATAGTGTATGTTGAGCATAAGTCTCCAAAAAATACATGTTGAGTAATATGACAGTTAGTGCCAAGCACTAGTATGTGTCGAGTAGTCCATGTACACCAAGTCACTCAAGTGTCAAGCAAACATAAGGAGCCAAGAAAATAGTTTGTGCCAAGTGATTCAAGTGTCGAGAAAGGGGAAGTGTCAAGCCATTCAGAAGTTAAGTATTAGTATAAAGAGCATAGTGAATTCTTAGCATTAGAGTCTATTAATGTCGAGTTACCAATCTTTGACATAGATGTTTTTTATGGTACAAACTTCTATGTAAACCATTTTTGGCTGACATGAACATGGATTTTTGATATTAAGAAATAAGGATCCACTCATATTATGAATCCCTATGCAAATACATGTAACCAATCAGATAAAGGGAAGAATTAGGTGACAATAAGGATCAACCACAACCATTGATTATGACTTGGTGCATCTCTATAATGCATACCTAAAGAGGTAAACCCTAAGAGGGAATAAATATGATGCAAAGAGAAGTATTACATGTGCAAGGAGAGGAATGATAAGAGCATAGAGATAATTTCACGATGGAAATGATGCCTAAGTTATGGAACTACAATGTAGAATTAGTTTGAGAAGAACATAGATAAGTAGTGAAAGGATAGAGAATATAGATATGACTAGGAGGATCAAGAGATAACTAGTAAGGAGAAGATCTAACATCAAGCAACAAGGTGCTAACTAAAGGATCAGGTGCTAAATCATTTAACAGGTGATACACAGTAAATCTCTTAATAGAGTAGTCCTAATAGACTTTTGTAAATTGCCTAACAGAGTGCTTACTTAATTGTAAGTTTAAACCTTTTAATCAAGGTGAGACCTAACAGTCTTGTAAGCCTTTAATAGGGTAGACCTTTCATAGGGTAGATCATAGATTATGATCAAAACTTTGTATCCATAATTGGCCACACTTTACAACTGCAGTAGTGAATATTCATGGGTGACATCTACACCCTAGTTTTACCTTCTCATTGGAGGGTTTTTGGGTAATCAAAATCTTATGTGTTATGTATTGATTTACTTTATGCTTTGGATGTAATGCATGGTTACTTATTTTAGTTTACATGTTTAGTTATGAGATGGATAAATGGTGAAATGTTTTAGAGGTAAAAGTTTTAAGTGTTGATTCAAAACCCTTCCCCCCACCACTCTTAGAACTTACTTTCCCATTGTTATTTCCAACAATTGCAATACCATTTTATTTGATCAAATTTTGGATCATAGACATTCAAAGGCTGAAAAGATACATACATATGAAAATCCAACATACATGTTTATGAAGACGATGTTAAGGGAGATTTTGAAATCCTCTTCAGATTTAGTTAATCTTCTATAATGAACATAATAAAAGAACAATAGAGTCTAGGTTGCATTAATCTAGTGAGAGCTTCAGGAGTAGCAAAATCTCTATAGGACTAGACTCCAGGTGGTACATGGTTTAGCATGGAGCCCAATTGGTCCCCAAGCAAGAGATTGTTGATTTGTGGTGACTGATCATACAAGTCTTGTACACTTTTTATTAGGTTAACTCCTTAAGAATGTTTTATTAACTTGTCAAATATTCCCTAAGGTTGACTCATCAAGTATGTTTATAGTTAACTTTTTAAGCTAACATTAATTCATTTAATATTGGCTTAGGGTTAGGATCCTCTCAAAAGAATATATAGCTTCTTGTAGTGGCATTGAGTTTTAAGGGAGACTGAAGATTGGAACAAGTTGAAGTTAATGGATAATTGGAACCTTTGTTTGGTGGACATAGCCCAAGATTGAGTGAACCATGTTAAAACTTTGTGTCTTTTGTTCCATTTATGTGTGCTTTATTCCTTTTTGTTAATGATTATATTTCCATGCAACTATTATTTTTTATCTAAAATATCCTAAAAAATAGGTCTATTCAGACATGATTGGTCAAACCATAATAAAAGAATGAAATGAGGGTCAAAATAATTAAAATAATTGTAATATGACTTATTTTGTTCAGTTGGATATTTTCAGGATCATTTGTTAATCTTGGAACTCACTAGATGCAAAAATTTCAAATTGCACAAAAAGTTGCAAATTTGTAACTTTTCTAATATGTTATCATATATCAAATAAACAACTTTGGAATTTTTGAAAATGTATTTAATTGACTCCAGATCTATTTAAACTCTCTCTTTGGGTCAAGGGAAGGTAGATCAAAGAGGTTTGGAAGAATATGTATTGAGTAAAATAATATTTTCTTATAAATTCCTCTATTTTTATGTTGACCTTTTCTCTTTTTCTTGTTTCTATGGATGAGTTTATTATTGCAACTCATTTGGTGTTCTATAATGGATTACATTTCATTTAATTCAAATGGGAAGGTCAGTCATGGATGTGGGTGAGAGATCCATGAGTCTTTGTAAAACTACCAAAAACCTTTAGGAAAGAGAGTGTACAATAAGGGTTTGATAATAACTTAAGTTTTAATCAATGAGAAAAAATATTTTTTGGTTCATTTCTCAATAGACTCATGTGGATTTTAATTAAACTTGATTTCACATAGAATGGTGACATAAATGGAATTTTTTTGATTCCCTAGCAACTTGTAAGCATTAATTTTCTGTTTTTTCTTGATAGAAAAAGTAGTCTCTATGAGGGGATGTAACTTCTTCATGAACCATGGGATCTTTCTAATTTTTTAATATTTTATAGAAAACCTAATTCTCTGCAATTTGACTAGAGAGATTTTCCAAATCCATTCTATATTTGAAGTTATTAAGCTATGAGTAGAGGTACGTAAACTATCATGTTAAAGATAGTCACATTAATGGGAACAATCATTATTTGGGTAAGGTTTATTTTGATGGGTTTGATGGTCAAGTAAAAGAAGTTTTATATGAATTAAATTTGTTATTATTGAATTTTTTTGACATGAATATGCACCAAAGTACAACATGGGATAGGAACCTTGGTGTTATAAAATTGTGATAGGGTTACTAGGAGTGCATAATCAAAATTTTAATTGATCTTTTGAGATAGGTGCATGCATTTTAAGAAATCCATTGGATTTTAAGTCATGGAGAGTAAGAAAACCTCTTGGAAGGTATGAATGAAGACTCTAAATTTTCATGAACATGTGATTTTACTAATGAGACACCTATGATTTTTATTGTTTAGTGAATATTGTGTTTGACTACAAATAAGGAGATGTCTTAAAGGATAGGTTATTCAAAGAGTGATTGAGAGGTTTTAACATTTTGAAAAGTGTCTTTAGTATGGATTTTAGATTCTTGATTAAGGAATGACTAGAGGTAATTCATTTCACGTGAGATTAAGGTTAAGGGACAAGATTGAACCTTGGAATATGAGAACAATATCAAAAGAAAATATAAAGTTTAGGTAGTGAGTTGGAGAATATTGGTAAAATTAGTCAAGTGGTGTAGATGGAAAGTTTTGATAAACCTAAAGGTGGAAATTTACTTCCTCTTGAATTCCTTTTGGTGGACATTGTTACATAGATACAATGAGAATGGAACATTTTCCCAGGGAATAGATGCAGATCCAAAATCTTCTACATTAGATTGGTATTAGAGACCAAAAGGTATGGTCAAAGGTTGGAGATTTTGTGTGAGTGCGATAGTTTGAGGAGAGAACTTATAGGTAGTGACCAATATATTAGGAAATTAAGAGAAATCTAGGTGGAAAAATGGTCACAAGGGAGGATTTGTCCTATGAAGAGGAACTAATGTTGGATGCATGGATTACATATTGGGATTCACAAAAGAAGAGGCAAGAAGAAGAAAATTTTTTAAAAGGAGGGAAAAAAAAGTAAAGAAGGGAGGAATGGAGAAATGGGAAGGAAGAAGAAAGGATATAGGAACTAGAAGAGTTAGATAAGCAATGGGAAATTTAGAATAGAGAAGCATACAAATATTTGGAAAGAACCTTAAATGAATACATAGAATGAGTCATCCAATTATGGTACCTACATACCATACCTAAGATAAAATACCATATTAGGAAGATTCTTCATATAAGGAAGGGACAAGCACACACATAAGGAGAGATATAGGTGGAGCCTATGGTTCAAGGTGAGAAGGAGGATGAAAATGATTATTTATTAACCAAAGAGACAATCAATGTGCTTGAACATGTTCTTGGTATTATTTTTGTCAACAAGAAGGAATAAAAGTATGACCTATGAAATTGAAATTAGTCACCAAGGAGGTGAATTTTTTGTTGCTTCTTATCATAAGCGTACCACAAAGACCCATATATAGGATGATGTCCATATTCATATGAAGGTGCCAATAATTTTTGTGTGTAGGGTATAATTTTTTTAGAGGAAGTATGTATGGTGGATTCTAATATTGATGCATATGTTGAATTGGGCATAAACTTTGGAGATTCAATTCAAGGAAATACCTTTGACATATAAGGACAAGAATACAATGTAAAGACATTGGAGGCCATATTTATTTTTCTTGTGATACCAAGTATACCACAAAGAAAATAGAGGACTAAGAGGAAGTCAATTTTAAGGGACTTGAATTTCAATTGTTCTAGGGAATATGGTGCATAGAACCCATGGGACAAAGGTACTAAGTTATAAATGGCCTTGATTTTTGAAATCAATATGTAATAAGGTATAATAGACCTTTTGAAAGACAAATGTAACAGACCATTGATCACATTGCGAGGATTTATAGGCAATATGTCTATTAGGACAGTTGGTAAAACTATAGCCAAAGGATTAAATGAGGGTCAACATGATTAAAATAGTTGTAATATGAATTATTTGGTTCAATTTGAAAATTTTGAGGTAATTTTTTAAGTTCTAAAGTCGATGGATGTAAAAATGTCAAATTGCACAAAAAGTTGTAACTTTTCTAAATGTTGTCACACACCAAATGAAAATATTGGGAATTGTTGAAATTGAATGTAAATTACTCCAAATATTCTTAAAATCCATCTTTGGGTTGAGGGAAGGTAGATTAGAGAGGTTTGGAAGAATATGGAATGATTAAAATAATACTTTATCGTAAATTCCTTTCTATTTCTTCTGATAAATTCTCCTTTTCTCATTGTTATAAACACATTTATAATTGTAACTCATTCAATTTTTTCATATAAAAATTTATATTTCATTTATTTCAAATGGGAATGTCAGCTATGAATCTAGGTGACACACTTTGTGAGTCTTCTTAAAACTTCCAGAAACCCTTAAGAAAGTGAGTGGACAAAAAACATTTGATATTAACTCAAGTTTTAACCAATAGGAATTTTTGTTTTTGGTTAATTTTTTAGTAGACTCATGGATGTTTCCATTACACTTTATTTTAAATTAAGTGGTGAAGTATATGGAAAATGGTTTGATGGCCTAGCATCCTGTAACCACAATTTTTTTGAATTTTCTTGTTAAAACAATTAGTTTATGGGTGGGGGGTGTAACTTCTTGATTTAAACTATTGTATCTTTCTATTTTTTAAATATGTCATGCAAAACCTAATTTTATACAACCCGACTAGAGATATTTTCTAAAGTTTTTTAAATTGAAATTTATTAAGGTTTGAGTATAGCTATGTAAACTATCATGTTAAAGACAATCACATTAAAGAGAACAATCATTTTTTGGGTAATGTTCATTTTTATGGGTTTTATGGGTCAAGTAAAGGAAGGTTGGTATGAATTAAATATTCCATCATTGGATTTTTTTCACATGCATATAAAGAAAATTACAAGAAGAGATTGAAACCTTAATGTTGGAAAATTTTGACATGATTGCTAGGATTGCATAATCAATATTTTTGTTATTGGGCTATTTAAATAGGTACATGAATTTTAAGAAGTCCATTGGAGTTTGACACAACAAGAGTAAGAACACCTCTTATAAGGTATGAATGAAGAATTTATAGTTTCATTAAATAATGGATATCCTAATGAGAGATCTATGACTTTTTTGTTTAGTGAAAATTGTGTTTGATTATAGAGAAGGAGATGTCTTAAAGGATATTTTATTCAAAGAATTATTGAGAGGTTCTAAAATTTTGAAAAGTATCTTTTATATGGATTTGAGATTCTTGATTCAGGAACAACAAGGGGTAAGTCATTGTTGGTCTCAAATTGGTTTTGACAAGTGAGTGTCCACACACTTTAGTCATTTACTTAGTTCATGTTGAATAAGTAGTACATGCCAAGTACAATATGTAAATAATAGAGCATGCTGAGTCCATAGTGAGTGCTGAGCCACTTATGTGTTGAGTCACTCAAATGTTGAGTAGATAGTGTATGTTGAGTGATTCAAATGTTGAATAGACAGTGGATGCTAAGTGATATAGATGCTGAGCCAAAGTATAAAGAATGGTATATGCTAAGCATTAGATGCTAAGTAAGACAATTTTGTTGCAATTTTTTGTAATGGCACAAACAACTATATAAACCATTTTTGAGATGACTTAAGGATTGAATTACGATATTTGGAGATAAGGACAAATCTTAATTTGAAATCCCAATGCATTGCATGTAGCCAATTAGAAAAAGGGAAGGTTTAAGCTACCAAATGGATGAATCAAAACCATTAATTCATGTCTAACCCTTGCTTGGACAAAGAAAGGGATCAAAATCCTATAGTAATGGACTACTTAACCCAAGATTGGACATCTCAAGTGGTTCTTATCCAACTCATTTGGACTCATTTAATTTATCAACCAGGGACATAAACTTGAAATGACATTCGCAAAATATATGCTTTAAACTTATCTCAACTTAAGAACTACTCTATTGAAATTCAAGTGCTTAAACTATAGGAAATTTATGCTAAAGCTGAGAACCAAATCTATTTTAATAAAGCATGAAAATACAACCGAGAATTACTTCAACTGCCTATGTTGCAGGAACAGTCCACTAATTCGGTTATTAGTGGTTGTAGGAAGATCAGAGTCTACTTGGGTTCTACAAACTAAATATAAATCCTATGCTAGCTAATTAGTTCACTTCATGTGTGGGACCCCATAGAGAAGTGAAGTATAATAACTTAGAGATGAAAACCTAAAATGATCTTTTTATTCATAACAATAAAATGTATATACTGATGAAAAACAAGATTATATTCAGTACTTAAAAACTCAACAACTTCTTTCTATTGAAAAATGACTAACTTAAACCTAACATTTCTGGAGCACAGACTTCCAATTATTTAAAACACAAACTAGGAACATAATTCCTAAATTCAAGTCTCATCAACTACTTAAACAAATGACAACATTGATTATTATAATATGCATATTAATTCTAGTGCCAAATAGAACAATAATTTAGGAGCTCATGATCCCTTAATTTCCTTCACTGAAGGCTGGTCTATTAACACAAGCAATTGTTTTGACTCCTGCTTGGTTGACTTGGCTTTGCTTTTATATTTGCAAAACATTAGCACCTCCAAAACAACAACATACATCAAGGCTTATTCAAAACATGTTATCTAAATTAGTTTACTCTATGTCACATTGCTATAGGAGAACTACCCAACCTAGCTAAGGAAGAAAAAGCATTATTCTCACTATTTTGTAATTAAATGACATATCTTTTCACAACATATTCATTTAAATCCTGAAAAGTAATTATGCACACATTTGTCTGAAATTATCATAAACATCATGTTCTTGAACATCAAAGTCTTTAGAAAGTTTGCAAATTAAACTGAAAATGAAATGACAAAATAGACCATATTCTGGTCTCATCAACCCTGAGTCACCAAAGTCTTATTAAGGAGGACAAACCCTAAACTATCTATGTTGCAAAGAGAGAAGTTTGCATGCAAAAATAGAGCATTCATGGTGGCTAAGGAGTTACGAACATAGACTAAATTGCAAAATTAGTTAAAGGAGAATAGAGTAAAGGAAAAGGATACAGTAGCAAGAGATCTAATTAGAAGGATCAAGAATACATCCATATAGAGATGATTTGTCATCAAGCAATATAGTTGCTAACCATAGGATCATTACTAAATCATTCTAGAAGGTGAGTCAGTTAAATCTCTTAATAGAGTAGTCCTAGCAGGCTATATTGAAATCTTTTAATAGGGTACTTTCTTAATTCTGAGTTAAAGTCCTTTAACCAAGCACACTTCTAACATGGTGTTGAAATCCTTTAGCAAGGTAAGACCTAATAGTCTTTGTAAGCCTTTAACAGGGAAAACCTTTCATAGGGTAGATCATGTCTCATGATCAAAACATTGTAACCTTCATTGGATGCACTTTATTACTATAGTAGTGAAGATTTGTGGGCATCATCCCCAGCTCAGTTTTACCTTCTCATTGGAGGGTTTTTGGGTAATCATATGTGGTGTTATATGTGTTTACTTGTTTTCATGTTTTAGATATACATGCTTTACATTATTTTGGTTTACTTAGTTAAAAATATGAGATGGATGTGTGGTGAATGTTTCAAGGGTCAAAGTTTAAACTATTTATTCACCCCCCCCCTGCCCTGCCTTTCAGAAGTTTACCTTTCCTATTTTAATTCAAACAATTGGTATCATAGCCTAGTTCTCAAAAAGAGAAGCTTTGCATCTTTGAGGAAAGATCTTGAAAATGGAAGTCTACAAGTTGGGAAAGAGCATTGAAAATCACAAAATTGAAATACAACTCATTCTACATCAACTGGATGAAGCAAAAGAAGAACTAAAGAAATCTTTGAAGAGGAGGAAAGAAATTGCTATTGAGGAGAATGACACACAATACAGAGAGATAGACACTACTAAGCTATTTGCTAATGGAGACTCTAATGAATTTGATGCAAAAATTATAGATCTAATGAAAAAGAATAGAGCCCAAGCTAAGGAAATCATAAATCCCAAGTTGGAGCAAAAATCACAAGCCATATTGCTATGTGAAGTGACTAAATTGAAAAAAGAAAGCCATGGAAGAAAAAGCCATGATTGAATATGAGAAAAGAGTTTTGACAAATAGATTGGAAGAAAAATCCTCAAAGCTAACCAAGATTTCCAACATGCAATTGGATACTCTAAGCCAAATGATGAATGCCAACTATGAGTTGAATGTTAAGGACATTGAGATAACAACACCAAAGTTGCAGAATGAGAAATTACAAAGTGAACTAAAAAGGGAAAAGGAATCTGCTAAGAGTTTCAATAATCCTAATGAAGCCATCAAATACTTTGAGCAATTTTTGAGATCTCCTAGATCAAGTAATGATACATCTGGACTAGAATACACAAGCACTAAAGAAGAAGAGTCATCCAGAAATGCTGAAGAAAGGAACAACAAATCTAAGAACTCTAAACCTACTTTTCATAATTGTGATAAGAAAGGACATACTGCTAATGTGTGCAGGAGAAAGATCGTAAATCAGAATGTCAAGCATAAGAGCATGGTTCACTGCCATAAGTGCAACAAACAAGGACATTAGGCACATGAATGTAGAACCAAGACCATGCATACACAAAGATTTAAAGGATATTATTACAATTGTTAGAAGTATGGACATAGAGCTTTTGAGTGTAGATCCAAATTCATGTGGTCATCAAATAGGAAAACAAAGGTAAGGAACAATAACAACTTTTATAACTAGGATTACAACATAAGGTATAACTATCATTATTGTCAAGAATATGGACATGTTCTTGAAAATTGTATTAGGCCACACTTCAGAGGTGACTACAAAAGGTGGTTGATTCAAACTACATGTTTTAGCTACTTGAAGATTGGTCACATCAATCACTACTATCCAACAAGGTCAAAGGCACCAAGTTGTGGATTTGATAAAGGAAAAGGAAAGGTAGATGTTCAAAATGTTAGAGATGATATGAAAAAGACATGGAAGAAAAAAGATGGTTGTAAAACATCAAATGGAGAAGAGATCAGTTCACCCAATTGGTCAGGTGATCACACTTCATCAAATTAAGCAATCAAGAGGCATGTGGAACTGATATTTAAAGTTTACATCATACATTAATTTTAAAAGGACTTAGTACTGAAATGACTACATAAGAATGAATAAAGATGCAAAATGATATTTGGAATCCAAGAAAAATCTTTAATTTTTTCATGTTATTGTCAAGCATGAAATGTTTCCTATGACTACTAAGTGGAATGCTAGAAGATGTCGAGCTAACAGATTGGCTAGTTGATGTCGAGCTTGCAGTAGTTGCTGAACAAATAGAATGGTAACAGATGTCGAGCAAGCTTGAAATTAGTTTATGTCAAGCTTATAGCTATGCAAGCACTCAACATTTATTGCAGGGTTTTGAAAGGGTATTTGATTGATTTTCTACTTATTTCATATCATTTCAAAATTGAGAAAAAGAAAGGAGAGCAGAAGGCGATCAAAAAACTCATCCAAAGTAGTTGCAGAATATTTTAGCAGTGATTCTAACTCATTTCATCAGATCTTACAAGGTATTTATGAAGTGCCGAGTTACATTGTTTATATTTTCATAAACCCTAGTTTTGCAAAATGACATCAAGTTCAAAAAATGTAGAGGGAAAGGAAGTTGTGAATGTTCAATTGGTTAGTAACGAGGTCAAGCAACCAATATTCAAAGCTATACCTAACATTTCTTACAAACAAGACCCTTCCAGTGCGTTATCCACAATACCACCAAAAGTTTTAATTGTGCAAGATGTTAGGAAATGATATAACTATAAAATTGGAAATATTAATGATAGGGAAATCAGAAAGTATATGGAAAAAATTGTGAGAATAGTGTGCTAAGAGAAGAGTACAAAATTGTAGAAAAGAAAGCGTTAACATGAGCCCTAGATTTCTCGAATGTGTTCAAAATGGAATAGATTAGGATAGCACTGAGCAGAATTCATGACAACTCACTTTGGTTAGACAATGGGCCCATCAAGATAATCAAAAGGATAATCCATAGGGTAACAGGGTATCCAACCCTAGATCAGCCTAAGACCCTAAGAAGTGACCCAGAAGAAGTTATTGAGAAAAACATTGGAGTTGTATGGAATAAGAGATGAATGACTTGATGGAACTCCAAATTTTGGAAAATTGAGAGTCCCAAAACATCATTAATGAAGGGAAGACGGGACTAGAGATTGTGGAATTGACTATCAACTAAAACCTTTGAGTATTACTCCTATTTCTCTTGTGAGCCTGAGAGGTGGAGCAATGCAACAGTTAGGCTATATTCCTTCTGTTATAGTTAAAGAGACCAGATCAAGAGCTAATTTTAGAAGCCTTAGTTTCCTGGTGGTTGTCAAGGTTGATAGATATCTATGGTAGAAAGCAATATGTGTCTGAATGGTGATTTAGAAAATCATTTATTTTCAAGAACTATTATAGGTGATGGTGTGATTTATAGCAGCAGTGACAAAGAAATTAATTTCAGTTTGAACAAACAAGGCTCCAGTCATAATATGTCTGTAGGAGACATGTCTTATAATGTGAATTTACAAGCTCACCTACTTTACTAAGGAGGCTCATGGTGCTACCCTTCACTTTCAGCTCATAAACCTTTTGAAAAAGATATATTTTTGGATTGGCTATAATTCAGCAAAACTGGGTCATTTATATGCAGGAATGCCTTATGCGAGGAATGCACTACAAGGTGAAAACTGAGCCACACACAAAAACTGACAACAAAAGTAACATGTAGTTCAGAGCATTGTTTCTTTATAGATTTATATTCAGTTACTGAAGTTAGGTGGTAGCGTTTGAAGCATGCAACCTCATACAAAGCCTGCAACTTGTTGCTTAAGTGGCTATAGTTGAAGAGATATACCTATCAGATAGATTGCAGAGGCAAAAGTAGTTACCATAATTATTAATTTCCTGCATCGCTATATACATTTATTCATGTAACTGTCCAATTATTCCACAGCTATGCATGTAATTTCTCCTGTATATATTGCTTCACATCTAATTATATCATCATCGAGACGGCCTCATATGGTATTAGAGAAGGCAATGTGAGAAGTCTTTATTTTGCACAAAGTAAAGGATAGAAATTGATGTTTGAGCAATTCTAGATTGTTTTTTTTGATAAAGGATGGGATGTGTGGACATTGAGGCTCGTGCTGTATGATGGTATGATGTTTTCCAGCCTGTGCATGGATTGTATTCTTTTGAAAAGCCAACACAAAATACTGGTACTATAATTACAATTATTTGTGACTGGTATCTGGAAACTATTGTTAAGGATGCAAATGGAGTTGGTATGTTGTTTACACCTATAGATAAGTGCTGCAAAAGTGCAAGACCAGTGGGTGGATGAGGTTATTGTAGACGCTCCTTATGCAGTCAATGAGGAGTTTATGAACAAATTACTCATAAATGGAGGTGATCCATGTTTACTTCTAGATGGCAGTAATGCTTATGCTCTTGCTAAAAAGGATGGATGATATAAATAGATAAAGCGAACAAAAGGTGTATCGAACACTGATATTGTTGGGATTTTTTCTCTTGGAATCTCGATGACCAGAGACAGGCCCAACAGTGATAGTCATAATCACACTTCTTTATGTTTGTTTAGCCATTGGCATAGCCAGAAGATTGAGAGTGGCGCTTCTTCAATTGGAACTTGATTATCTCATTTTTTCCTTACATCTCATTGTATTATTCAATTTTCTAACGGGAAGGGTCCTGGACTAGATGTGTGCATTATTTACATTGATGGTGTTTTTTATTTATTTTTATGCTGAGCATGTGGAGATACAAGCATGTGCTAGAGAGTTTGGGGACTCTTTTCTTGTTGGTATCCACACAAATCAAACTATCGATGCTTAGGCTAGGGCTCAGATATGCAAAAATGGCATATTTCATTTCACTAATACGTTGTATCTTTGTGCAGGGATGAAGCTATTCGCGAAAGGGCTTACAGGAACCATGAAGACCACTATATGAGGGTGTTACAATGAATTGCCGCCCCTGCATAGGATTTGGATTAAGCTTATCAGCTTGTGGTTTTTTATTTATTTATAAAAATATGTCGTTGAAAGCAATTGGGCATATTAATACAGTAGTAAATGTAACACAAGATATAACGAATAGCTTTTATTTTTTGAAGTTTCGTTAAACATTTCTGATTAGTTAAGTTATAAACAGGCACGTTGTTTGGAAAGCAACCATTGCCCTTTAGGTGTTTATAAATATGAGATCTAAAAGCCAAACCAAAGAGAGACTTATGACATTGTTATTATTCATATTTTAAAATTTTTTTTTTGCCTTGCGATGATGCATTATATTCTTTTAATTGGCGAAGGAAATGACCTTTTGAACTAAGCCTTTAGATGGTGAATTATGGAATAAATTCTTGTGCGATTCTGGAGTTGAATTATATTGGATGGATCACCTGTAGGGAATGTCTCCAGTACAATTTTATTTTCGGATCAGTAAGAAGTATTTATTTAATTTATTTGTATTAGAGTTTTAATTTTTTATTAAGTTGTGTCCTTTATAAACATTTTTTATTATTTTCTATAAATATTTTAATATTTGGATAAGTGGACTGGATTGTTATTGCATTTTAAATTTGATAAACGTAAATATTGTGAAATATTTTATTGTTTCCATATTTATGTCTAATTTGTCTCTACAGGAGTTAAAGTGCATTTTAGACTAATTTAAAATTGTATTTAAATAATTGATCCATTGCATCTGATTATTAAATTTGTTTATAGTTTGAATATATTAAATTTTATAAAGTTGTACGTTTCAACTAATAATATTGACTCTATTGCCCATTTAATTAGGCACTGGTCTTTTATTCTCAATTCATAATCCATACGCTGCCAAATGTTCATTTCTTGCCTTTGTGGAATTAATATATTCATCTATTGCATTAATCTATATTTATTTTTTATCTAAACATTATTTCAATCATTTACTTTTGTTCTCAGTTAAGAAATTGCAAGTTTAAAGTTTTCCTATAGTTCTTGCCATTTCAGAAACTTTTATTATGTTCGTGGTCTAATCGATCTGTTTTAAGTATCTTAGATCTAAGCATTTCGTCCAGGATTAGGTGCACCTACCTCGATCTTGCAGAGCCAGAAGCGCAAGGGATTTAGATCACATCAATCAATCCCGTCAAGTTGGCCTTAAGCAGTTGGATATCCCAGCATTGAGCAGGCAAGGCTCATAGGATTCCAACCTGCGATTTTGGGAACCAACAGATTGGCGACTCTGTTGGGGAGAGTTGCAACACAAACCCTAAGAGTTTTTGATTTTGAGATCAGTAAGAGTTAGATTTAATTTAATTTGTTAAAACACTTTGATATATTTGAAATTCTGGATTAATAAGTTTTTACATTTAATATTGTGCAATTTTCCTTGAGGATTTTGATCTCATAATCATTTTATAAATCTATTTTCTTTGTGGAGATTGTATCTTGTAGAGCATTTGTGTGTTTTCTTTAAATCTTTTACACATGTGAGATATACTCTACTGGAAGGAAGAATTCAGATTCTTGAAGATTATTCATTTCCTCTATTTTGAGGTGGTGACTCTATTGTATTTTGATTGGTGCTTTAAACAAAAGATGCCTAGATCATCAGTGACTCTGCTGAGGGAGTAGACTCAGAGGAAAATGGTAGATTATTTTTCAAATGTATCGATCATTTGAAAGAAAGCCTTTTATTCCAGATGGCATCAGGCCATTGGACTTCAGCAATTTCAATTTTGAACCTAGCAAGTTATCTCCAAAACTTTCACAGTTGGTACCAAAGTTCCATGGAGAATGGGATGAATCGACAATTTGACATTTGGATGCATTCTATACATGTATAGAAGATTATGATATTTGTGCAGAAGATCAAGTAATGAAGTTGTTAGCCAGAACTTTAAAGGACAATGCAAGACAAGTGTATGAATCACTACCCACACAATATATTACATCTTGGAAAGAATTTGAAGGATGGTTCCTATCTGAATTTGATGATGCAAACCATGATGAAGAGATGTATTATGAGCAATATGATGATCAAAGCTGCAATATGGAAGAGGATCCTAAGATGTCTCCACTTGATGCCTTCTTCAATTTAGAAAGATACGAAGGCAAAACTTCAACACATTTATTTTTGAGGGTGATGAATGCTTACCATGAGATTCCGTCAAATATCAAACCTCCTTACAAGGAATTTCTAAACAAAATTGTCAAGTTGAGAATCTCTCCACAGGACCCTGATGTAAAACTTCTTCTTTAGATATGGGATAAAGCTATTGAAGATGAAGCAAAAGGTACTAAAATTAAACAAGAACTTAGTAATTTTTTGAATTCAACTATAGAGAAAATGGAAGAAGAATATAATCATAATGAGAATGGTAAGGAATTAGAAGGCGAAAATGGAAATGATGAGGAGGATTCTCTTAGTGTGGATGAGATTTCAATCTTGTTAGATGTGGAATATCAAAACTATGCTGAAAAGGGTAGTAAAATTTTTCTTCCTGTATATAAAGAAAAGCATATTGATGAGATAATTGATATGTCATTTAATGAACAAGAAAATCTGATTTCTACAAGTCCATATTACTCTCATGAGGAGGAAAACAATGAACCCCGAGGAGTATATAATTCTCATGAGGATGACATATCGGAAGATGTATATTGTTGTCAAAATACAGAAAATAATATATTTGGATACAATTTCAAAGAGATTTCAAATCCCATATACGATGGACTAGTGGAAGAGAATGAAGAGTATAGCCCTCTTTCATTTTTAGATTTTGAAGACAATGTGAGCATACATGAAGAAGAAGATGCATCTAGGAATGATTACAAAATCACTTCAGATCTTTTATTCAATGAAACAATAGAGAATTTGGACATAGTATCTTGTGAAGATGAAGATGAGCAGCATGAGAAAATGTTGGATGAAGGATATCATGGAAATATACTTGAGCATTCTATATTTTTGAATCCATTGTTGGAGGAACAAATAGCTTAGCACTATGGTGAAAATAATAAAGATATCATGCTTAATGATAATTGTGAAGTCTACACGATGTCTGGTAGGTATTCATGAGGTGGGAATATTTTAGGTTCATCCTATGAGCCAAAATCATATCAGGTACAAGAGGATGATATGAAGCCAAACAGGTGCAACAAAGACAGTGTGTTGAGTTTGAAGCATAGTTCTGAAACTATTTCAAGCATCATATCCAGTCAGAATCTTGATCACAATAAGTCTATGTTACCTCAAAGTTACTTTCTTTCAAAACCTTTGTGCGAGGAAGATCATCATTTAAGGTGTGGAGATCAAGGAAATTGTGTGCTAGGAGATTTCCAAGTAGAGAAAACTAGTCTAAATATTTGTATGATTGATCAAATGCATGAAGACAAGGATTTTCTATCCAGCAAGGACCATAATGTAATTGATGACTTACCAAAGGCTAATGATTGTGCTGATAAACCTGAATCAAAAAATCATATTCATAAGAATAGTGCATTTGATACAAGTATGAAGTATATGCAGCATACCGAGGTAAGTATCCCTAAAGATTATGCGATATTACTTGTTAATGACATGCTTATAGAAATTCTTTTAAGTTCTCATCACTACTCTTTTGAGGATTTTTCTTCTTTGTATACTAACCAAAACAGAAAATCAAGAAATCATATAGTTAGTGATGATTTTTATTTTTTTTCTATTAATCTTATTGATAGGACAAAGATAAATTCTAATCCGAGACAAGTGATGCACATGTTATATAATGAGTGTTTTCTAACACTTGTTAATGAATCAAATTTTTATAATACATATTCAACAGGTTCAAAATATTGTAGGACCAGAATCAGGTATTTGATTGGGGAAAGAATCAATGTTCATTTTTGGGGGCCCTAGGGCCACTCAATTTCACCGTACATCATGCTCAACACCAGTGCTCAGTTTGCTCCTCTAGAGATAACTGAGATGCTCACTATGCCCATAGGGGGCATGTGTCCCCAACAAGAGCCATTGATGGAACTCCAAATTTTGGCAAATTGAGAGTCCCAAAACATCATTAATGAAGGGAAGACGGGACTAGAGATTATGGAATTGACTATCAACTGAAACCTTTGAGTATTACTCCTATTTCTCTTGTGAGCCTGAGAGGTGGAGCAATGCAGTAGTCAGACTATATTTCTTTTGTTATAGTTAAAGAGACCAGATCAAGAGTTAATTTTAGATGCCTGAGTTTCCTGGTGGTTGTCAAGGTTGATAGATATCTATGGTAGAAAGCAATATGTGTCTGAATGGTGATTTAGAAAATCATTTATTTTCAAGAACTATTATAGGTGATGGTGTGATTTATAGCAGCAGTGACAAAGAAATTAATTTCAGTTTGAACAAACAAGGCTCCAGTCATAATATGTCTGTAGGAGACATGTCTTATAATGTGAATTTACAAGCTCACCTGCTTTACTAAGGAGGCTCGTGGTGCTACCCTTCACTTTTAGATCATAAACCTTTTGAAAAAGATATATTTTTGGATTGGCTATAATTCAGCAAAACTGGGTCATTTATATGCAGGAATGCCTTATGCGAGGAATGCACTACAAGGTGAAAACTGAGCCACACACAGAAACTGATAACAAAAGTAACATGTAGTTCAGAGCATTGTTTCTTTATAGATTTATATTCAGTTACTGAAGTTAGGTGGTAGTGTTTGAAGCATGCAGCCTCATACAAAGCCTGCAGCTTGTTGCTTAAGTGGCTGCAGTTGAAGAGATATAGCTATTAGATAGATTGTAGAGGCAAAAGTAGTTACCATAATTATTAATTTCCTGCATCGCTATATACATTTATTCATGTAACTGTCCAATTATTCCACAACTATGCATGTAATTTCTCCTGTATATATTGCGTCACATCTAATTATATCATCATCGAGACGACCTCATATGGTATTAGAGAAGGCAATGTGAGAAGTCTTTATTTTGCACAAAGTAAAGGATAGAAATTGATGTTTAAGCAATTATAGAGTGTTTTTTTTGACAAAGGATGGGATGTGTGGACATTGAGGTTCGTGCTGTATGATGGTATGATGTTTGCTAGCCTGTGCATGGATTGTATTCTTTTGAAAAGCCAGCACAAAATAGTGGTACTGTAATTACAATTATTTGTGATTGGTATCTGGAAAATGTTGTTAAGGATGCAAATGGAGTTGGTATGTTATTTACACCTATAGATAAGTGCTACAAAAGTGCAAGAACAGTGGGTGGATGAGGTTACAATAGATGCTCCTTATGCAATCGATGAGGAGTTTATGAAAAAATTATTCATAAATGGAGGTGATCCATGTTTACTTCCAGATGGCAGTAATGCTTATGCTCTTGCTAAAAAGGCTGGACGATATAAATAGATAAAGTGAACAGAAGGTGTATCAAACACTGATATTGTTGGGATTTTTTATCTTGGAATCTCAATGACCAGAGACAGGCCCAACAGTGACAGTCATAATCACACTTCTTTATGTTTGTTTAGCCATTGGCACAACCAGAAGATTGAGAGTGGCGCTTCTTCAATTGGAACTTGATTATCTCATTTTTTCCTTACATCTCGTCATATTATTCAGTTTTCTAATGAGAAGGGTCCTAGACTAGATGCGCACATTATTTACATTGATGGTGTTTTTGATTTTTTTTTTGTGCTGAGCATGTGGAGATACAAGCACATGCTAGAGAGTTTGGGGACTCTTTGCTTGTTGCTATCCACACAAATCAAACTGTCAATGCTTAGGCCAGGGCTCGGATATGCAAAAATGACATATTTCATTTCATTAATACGTTGTATCTTTGTGCAGGGATGAAGCTGTTCGTGAAAGGGCTTGCGGGAACCTCGAAGACCACTATATGAGGGTGTTACAATGAATTGCCGCCCTTGCATAGGATTTGGATTAAGCTTATCAGCTTGTGGTTTTTTATTTATTTATGAAAATATGCCGTTGAAAGCAATCAGGCATATTAATATAGTAGCGAATGTAACACAAGCTATAACCGATAGCTTTTATTTTTTGAAGTTTCGTTAAACATTGCTGATTAGTTAAGTTATGAAAAGGTACGTTGTTTG
This sequence comes from Cupressus sempervirens, assembly GCA_028749045.1. Taxonomy (NCBI): domain Eukaryota; kingdom Viridiplantae; phylum Streptophyta; class Pinopsida; order Cupressales; family Cupressaceae; genus Cupressus; species Cupressus sempervirens. The sequence goes on along the minus strand of CM053784.1, from coordinate 520,477,293 downwards.
GAAAGCAACCGTTGCCCTTTAGGTGTTTATAAATATGAGATTTAAAAGCCAAACCAAAGAGAGACTTATGACATTGTTATTATTCATATTTTAATTTTAATTTTTTTGCCTTGCGATGATGTAGTATATTCTTTTAATTGGCGAAGGAAATGACCTTTTGAACTAAGCCTTTAGATGCTAAATTATGGAATAAATTCTTGTGTGATTCTGGAGTTGAATTATATTGGATGGATCACCTGTAGGGAATGTCTCCAGTATGATTTTATTTCTTAATCAGTAAGAAGTATTTATTTAATTTATTTGCATTAAAGTTTTAATTTTTTATTAAGTTGTGTCCTTTATAAATGTTTTTATTATTTTCTATAAATATTTTAATATTTGGATAAGTGGACTGGATTATTATTTCATTTTAAATTTGATAAATGTAAATATTGTGAAATATTTTATTATTTCCATATTTATGTCTAATTTGTCTCTTCAGGAGTTAAAGTGCATTTTAGACTAATTTAAAATTGTATTTAAATAATTGATCCATCGCATCTGATTATTAAATTTGTTTATAGTTTGAATATATTAAATTTTATAAAGTTGTACATTTCAACTAATAATATTGACTCTTTTGCCCATTTAATTAGGCACTGGTCTTTTATTCTTAATTCATAATCCATACGCTGGCAAATGTTCATTTCTTGCCTGTGTGGAATTAATATATTCATCTGTTGCATTAATCTATATTTATTTTTTATCTAAACATTATTTCAATCATTTACTTTTGTTCTCTGTTAAGAAATTGCAAGTTTAAAGTTTTCCTATAGTTCTTACCATTTCGGAAACTTTTATTATATTCGTGTTCTAATCGATTTTTTTAAAGTATCTTGGATCTAAGCATTTCGTCCAGGATTAGGTGCACTCGCTTCGGTCTTGCAGAGCCGGAAGCGCAGGGGATTTAGATCGCATTAATCAATCCCATCAAGTTCGCCTTAACCAGTTGGATATCCCAACATCGAGCAGGCAAGGCTCGTAGGATTCCAACCTGCGGTTTTGGGAACCAACATGACTATTGATACCATTACAGATCCCTTGATAGAGTTTGCAATAAGGGTTATTTCACATAAGTTTTATCAATCTAGCAGATTGAACAATGTGCCCTACATTGCAGTAGATGTTGGATACAAGATTGTCAATAAAGATCACACATATGATCTGGCAGAGTTACAACTATAATGATTGGCTAAAAACCTAGGAGCAATAAGGAAGAAAAAGAGTGCATAATGTAAGTTTGGTTCTATTTTGATATGCATTTTCTTTTTTGTACAAAACACTTTTCCCACATTTGGCACAGTTGCATGGAAAACCAATAGGTCAATGGCAGTAAAAATTGGTGAATTCATTGAACAATTGGTAGAGAACATTGAATCAATTATGACCAACTATTTTGAGGATTTCAAATAATCAATGAAAATGAGATTGAGAATTCCAATGTCACCAATAGAAAAGCATTATGATGATGTATGTTTTCTAGTGGATGTTGACTATACATTTGTCCAAGTAGCAACACCAAGGGTGAGATGGCTAAGGCCACTTGGATATGAAATCAATTTAGATGAGGCCTCAATAGCTATTACAACAGTATTGGCAAAAGAAGTTGATAAAAATGTAAAAGCATTTGGAAACTATGAAATGACCAAATATAAAACCACCATGGAACTAAAGACTACTTTTGTTATTAAGAAGAAAGAGAAATTGGTGAAGAAATTAAAAGCTAAATTTGGAGAAGGTGACAAGTAAGAAGAAGAGAATGAAGAGGAGGAAAACACCCAAGCACAAGAACTAGTTGCACTTACTCAAGGAATGGATAAAGAATAACCAGAGGAGGAGACTGAAGATGCTAATGGAGAAGAAGCTGAGGATGCACCTACTCCCATAGACCAAAAGAAGAGGAAGCCTAAGGCCCAACTAGTGATAAAAGAAAAGAAGGTAGCAAAGTCGAGTCAGCCAAAACCTTCTACACCTAATACAAGGGCTAGTGCATGTGTTACTGCACAAAAGGAAAAAGAAAAGACAAAACTAGCAGAGCAGGGAGGTGAAATGTAGAAAAGATAGAGAAGAAAATAGATTGCACAAGTCAAATCTAATTAGGTTAAAAAAAATCAGATGGCAACAACCAATTCAAAGTGGTGAGTCACAATCCTCTATTAGACTTAGAAAATCTATGTGAAAATATGAAGAATATTGCATATTTATCAAGATTTTCTCATATTGATTTTGATAATCTTGGCAAAGTTGAGAAAAATCAAGTAGAGGAAGCTATATATGCCATGATGGAAAATTTTAAGAAAGCATCTTTAGAAATTTATAGCTCAATACCTAAGAACCTATATGAGAGAGTTTAGAAAAAATGGCACTATTGCTTGAACCTAGAAAGACAAATAAGGGAGATTTCACTTGCACAAGTAATGCATAAATTCAGTAAGGCACAAATTGCTAAGGCCATGAAGAAATATGTAGTTAGGTTTGTACCTAAATATAGAGCCTTTGGCATTCTCCAAAACAATATTGAAGATGTATTTAAGAAGTCTACTTGAATGTGGAAGGTAACTTATGGACTTGTTACAATAAAGGAAGGTGAACAAGAGCCCATAGAGATAAAAGATGATGAAGAAAATGATGATAATGAGGAAACTATTAAGGGTGAAATAGAAATAAAAGAAGATGACAAGGCAACAACTGAGGCAAAGTAGTAAGAGGAACAGAGTGTACAAGATACACAACTACCTAATGTAAGCCCCCAACATGTAATAATCACAAATATTGAAAAAAATAATAATTAAGGATGTATTTGATGTTGCAACTTAGAACATCAATCCCCTTATAGAGGAAGATTTGAAGAATATACTTGATTAGTCTACATTGTAGGCAAAATTATATGATAATTTGGTATTGGTGAGTATGGATGAATTGCAAAAACAAGTGACTAAAACTACAAGGGAAGAGGTGAATCCATAAGAACCACATACTATTACCCCTCAAGTCCCTAATATACAACCTTTGGATAAGGTACATGAAGCTATATCTAAAAAGGTTGATACGATTGCAAAGGACTTAGTGGAAACTCAAGCCACTATAGAAACACAAAATGAAATAGGTCAGATAGACTTATCTGCACCTATAACATAAGTAAAAGGTGCATCACAAGGCATTGTGGAAGTCAAGGATAAGACTGAAGAGATAGAATTGACACCGAAGGTGAAGGAACAAGTAGAAATTCAAGCCTTGGTAACCTTACCAGAATTTGACACTCCTTCAAGTCATACTCTTTAGAAGCCAAGAATAGATGCAACACCATTGCAAATCTTAGTATCAAGCCCGAGGTCATCAAAGGTCAAAGAAGTCATACAATATGGAGATGTGAGCCTTGATGAAGAAATTATTTTACCAAAATATGATTACGATACAATAACAATTGAGCAAATGGACATATTACAAGAAGCCCTAGCAAGAAAGAGAAGATAAGAACTGCTCCAAAAGGAGCATAGGTAGAAGCAAGCATTACAGGATATCAATGGCATCTTTTTAGATGCATTTATTTTGCCAAATCTAGATGAGACCAAGCCACTAATTGAATAACTAAAAAACATAGTGGAGAAGGTTAGTGATATAGACCTAGACAAAAATGCAAAACTATAAGAATGGTTAGAAAAGAAATTCCAAAGAAAAGTTAATGAGAAAATATCAGATTACATAGCACTCACACAAGTTGCATTGGCTACCAAAGTAGAAAATGTGAAGAAGGTATTTGAGAACATTTTCTCACTATACACAAAATTGTTCAATCCAACACTCTTTACACAAGATATTAGAAGTCACATTTTGAGTTTAGAAAGTCAGATTAGTGCATTAGGTGCAAAACTGCCTATGACACCAACTCAAAGTGAAAAGAACTTCAGAAAATTGCTACAAACCCAAACTTAGTTAGCTACATTGTCAGTAGAAGAAGCCAATATAAGGGCTAAACTGACTAGCATGCAAGCAACATTGACCCCACACATGGAGATTTTGCACAAGGAACTAGGCTATGCTGAAGCTCTTATAAAGAAAGACCCAAATCTTTCAACATTAGATGGCCTAGTCCACCTTGCTACCAAGCTAACTATTCAAATCAAATCCTTGGATGTAGCATGAAAAAATTGGGATGCAAACTCTCAAGATTATACTAGAGGTCCATAAATCTTTTTTGGACAAACACATTATAAGTGTATAGCCCATTTGACATAAGTGTCAAAAAGGGAGAGAATAAAAATAGGGAGATATATAGATTTTGGGGGAGATATAACATTTTAGGGAGATGAGCAATGGGGGAGAAATAAAAAGAGGAAGATACAGAGTAGAGAGTAAGAGAAGGGACAAAGAAAAAATAGAGTACGCTAAGGGGGAGCAAGCACAAATAGCATGAAGTCAGAGAGCATCAATAGAGACACATTTAATTGGTAGGAGTACATAATTTTGAATACAAAATACACCTAACAACTCAAGGGGAGTTATCAAATTTTGAGGTACAAGCTGTTACAAAAATTTTAAATTTTGAAGTTTTGTATATAAGCCGAATAAGAGATATGTTATGTTCATAAGGATAAGGATACTAATGCATGACCAAGTGTTTTCGAAACTCATGTCAAGGGGGAGATTTTTGTTCTCAGATTGGTTTTAATAAGTGAGTGTCCACACACTTTAATCATTTACTTAGTTCATGCCAAATAAGTAGTACATGTTGAGCACAACATGTATTTAATAGAGCATGTCAAGTCCATAGTGAGTCCCAAGTCACTCAAATGGAGTAGATAGTTAATGCCGAGTGGTTCAAATGTCGAATAGATAGTGGATGCTAAGTGATATAGATACCGAGCCAGAGTATAAAGAATAGTATATGTCAAGCATCAGATGTTGAGTAAGACAGTTTTGTTATAGTTGTTTGTAATGGCACAAACAACTATGTAAACCATTTTTAAGCAGACTTAAGGATTGAATTATGATATTTGGACATAAGGACAAATCTTAATTTGAAATGCTAATGCATTACATGTAGGAAATTAGAAAAAGGGAAGATTTAAGCAAAAAAATGGATGAATCACAGCCGTTGATTCATACCTAACCCTAAGTCAGCAAAGTCTTCTTAAGGAGGACAAACCCTAAACTATCTATGTTGCAAAGAGAGAAGTTTGCATGCACAAACATAGCATTCATGGTGGCTAAGGAGTTATGATTAGAGACTAAATTGAAGAATCAATTAAAGGAGAACAAAGGAAGGGAAAAGGATACAACAACAAGAGATCTCATCAGAAGGATCAGGAATACATCCCTATAGAGGTGATTTGTCATCAGGCAATCAAGTTGCTAATCGTAGGATCATTACTGAATCATTCTAGCAGGTGAATTAGATAAATATTTTTATAGAGTAATCCTAGTAGGCTATATTGAAATTCTTTAACATGGAACTTGCTTAATTGTGAGTTGAAGTCATTTAACCAAGCACACTTCTAACAGGGTGTTGAAATCCTTTAGCAGGGTAAGACCTAATAGTCTTTGTAAGCTTTCAATAGGGCAGCACTTTCATAGGGTAGATCATGTATCATGATCAAAAAATTGTAATCTTCATTGGACACACTAGATTACTACAATAGTGAAGATTTGTGGGTGTCATCACCACCCCAGTTTTACTTTCTCATTGGAGGGTTTCTGGGTAATCATATATGGTGTTATACGTGTTTACTTGTTTTCATGTTTTAGATGTACATTCTTTACATGGTATTTTAGATTACTTAGTCAGTATATGAGATGGATGTGTGGTGAATGTTTTAAGGGTCAAAGTTTAAACTATTGATTCACACCACCCCCCCTCCGCCCCTTCTCAGAAGTTTATCTTTCCTATTGTAATTCCAACAATTGTGTCATGTGAGAGTAAGGTTAAGGGACATGAATGAACATTGGAATATGAGATCAACACTAAAGGATATGTTGGTCCCAAGTGATTAGATATATGAGAGTTGAGGGGGGAGGGGGCTAGTGAATTAGTAATAAACCAAACATACAACATTTTCAACTTTTAAACCTCTAACTAATAATCAAAATAAATATTTCAAATAAAAGTATCCATCACATAAAATCATTTGTACATTTAAAATAGATATTTTGGTTACTCGAGAACCCAAATTCGATCAAAACCATAGTGGGGATTAGTACCCACACATAATTACACTCTTTTGAAGTATGCCCTATTTGGAGCTATTGAGATGTCATTTTGCATGATGTTGAATGATAGGGATCCTTTCAAATCCGTCTCTTGAAAAGATGATCAAGGACCAATTCCAAGGTTTTAGGTAGGTTTTTCAATCAATTTGGTAACTCAATTGAAGATAAACCTGTATGTTCATGAGGAGGCCTTTGCTAGTTCTAACAAATCTACACAATATGTTGTTGTTTGAAACATAACCAAAAAAGAGATATAACTTTTTATTTTCTATTTTATGATTAATGCAATTTATCAATGAAACTTTATGAATTCCTATTTTAACCAAGTGTTTGGAAAGAAAATACAAAGATAGAATAATGAGAGATTAAAGAAAATAACTGGAAGGGAAATTCCTAACAAACATAAGCCAAAGTAGCAACATGTCTACGAATTAAATTATCCAAAGGATCGGGTAGAAAACCAATGAAATTAGGAGCAATGCTTCCTCAACTCCACTAATGCAATCATCAATGGAAACTTCAATAATAACCAAAATATGTTTCATTCTTCATCAAATCAAGAGGCCATGAAAAGTGCACTCACATTAGACAAAATGCTATGCAAGAACAAAGATGATCCTTTCTCCACTTCATTACAACATCAAAATTTGTTAACACAAGGCAAGCACTAGAGCTAAAAGATGACACAATCATAACAACACAATAATACAATTGTCTTCATTATTATTCATGAACATTATTCACATAAATAATACACTTCAACAAGATTTACTACACTTAGAATGAGAGAACCAATAAAATATATTATTGCATCAAAATAATGGCCTTAAGTGCATATTAAACCCATGTATTTATAAGAAATCATCTCCTCCATTTGTGCTAGGATTGAGAGCTCTTTAAATAAAAACTTATGCTAAAACTAATAAAAAAATCTAATTATATACAAACTAACTCTCTAAATGGTGTTGAGTAGGTCTCCACCTTGTTTATATCCATTAATGGGTACATGAGCCTTTACATGACACAAAAGAATGAAAGAATAAGAAGATAAGAAGAAGGAAGCTATGCGATACTATAGTAGTCTTTGGAACCTCTAAAAATAGAAGCTCGACCTTCTATTAACATTTTTGGGAGTTGAATTCTCTAAAATAGCAATTGGTAGTTATTTGTTAGTGCATTATTTATTCTTCAAAATTGTTGGCGCACCTCTATGAAAAGTGCACTTGTGCACATGTGCACCTTGGTGACAAGTTCCAAAAAACCAAAAAAATATTCTAATTGTCAAAATTGAATTTCCAACATCTGGGTTTTCTTCCTCTTTATACTAGAATGATGTTTGGATGCTTGTTTTTGAATTTCTCTATCATCTTCACCACTTCACTAGCTTCCAATAAATATAATGCATCATACTTATTCTTTACTATCTATTGGTAGTTGCTAACTTCTATTCTCACTTCCAAAAAATCTTCAAGCTTGGTGTGCAATTCCAACCATGCTTCTTTGGTTCTAAATACTTGTCTTATGTCATCTTCTGATGAAGCATCTTCTAAAGTTCCTCTGAATTGTTGGACTACTGATGGTACCAAAAAAGTCTTGGTCTTTGATTCATCCTCAAAAATCTCAAGGCTAGTGGTGTTATAATACCTTTCTACTTCCAAAAATTTCTCTTGAGATTTTTTAAAAAATCTCATGGATCCCCTCATGTAATCCCTCCATTACATTATTACTTGTAGATATCTTCTATATCCAATCATCTAGCTTATCCAGCTCCTCTGCAAAATATACCTCCATTAGCATCTAGTAGCTATGACCCTTTATCAACATGAGTGGTTGTAGATCCTTTTCCCAGGTACGTACTTCATCCATTAGCCCAAAATCTTGGTTTACAATGGAAACCAACTTGTCAAAATTTGATTGGATGTTGTGCAATAGGTTCAAATTGCACTGTATTATCTGCTTTCCTTTTTCCTCAAAATTGTCATGCCATTGCTGACATGCTTCCAAAAATGAGTTCATTAGTAACCCTATTTTTTTCCTTCCCAATGCATTTCCAAGAGCAACCTATGGGTTCTCCATGTCAATGGGTTTAACTACTTCATTCAAGTAGCCTTTGAGTAGCTTGTTCTACTTTCACAGTGTTATCAATTCTGTTTCATCCCGATCCATGTGTTGAAACACTACCTTCAGGCCTATAGTAATCATCACTTTGGTTGTGTCCACCATGAGATTTACCAACATGACCTCCTTTATTTGGTAATCTTTAGGAGTTAGTTCTTTGCTGTAAAAAAGAGGAGGAGGAATGGTGATATGAGCCAGAAGGTCCTGATCTTGATTCTTCATTATGAAGGCAGGTGTTCTAGAATCACCCTTAGGTGGCTCAATATTTTTTTATCACTTTGATCAATTCCTTTATTCCCTTCTCTTCTATCAGCTCTGACTACTTCTTCTATTGAAACATGACTTCCCTCTTTAGCCATGATGGTGTGGTCCCCATAGGTGACATGTACTTGGCTGAAGAAGTTGGTCCTGAGGCAAGCTCCTTTCCCTTATTACTCCTCTCTAGAGTCTTCTCATGTCAAGGAAGATTTTTGGAAGGAGTCTATGTTCTTTTCTGAGCTAAGGATCTAGCCTCTATATCTAGGGTGGTTGTTGAGTTTCTTCTATTTTCCCCTCTTTAGATACTTCATCAACATGAAGTTGTTGGTATTCTCCCTCCTCAGTGTTCTGACTCTCTGGTTTTTCTTGTACTACTAGAGGAGGTGAAGATACTAACCCTTTGTCTAATATGGTGGCCATATCCTATGGTGGGGGTTATGGAATACCCAAAGGTCCTTGAGGTAAAGGAGGCAATTGGTTCCAATCCTCTCCTAAAGGCTCATTTGCAGGAGTATCTCTTATCTTCTCAACCACCATCTCAGTGCCCATTGGCATAAAATAAAATTTTGAGAGGTCAAAAACATATGTCCCTTCACCCTCTATCTCCTCTATCCACTTTTTTTGTTCATCCTTTGAAATTTCTACTTGGATAGGCTCTCTTGGAGCAGATGGAGGTGTCAAAGTAGAGCTTCTCCTTCTCTCTTCCTCTATTTCTTTTGCCAAGCGAGTTTTTTGACTTAAGGGGACAAATTCTACTTGTTCCCCTTCTTCATCATCCTTTGCTTTAGGGATGGTCTCCAGAACATGTGGGGAGTGAGTACTTTTCTTCCTCAATCTCCTCTTTTTGAAATTGATTATAGTCATTTCCATTCTTTCTCTCTTTGGCACTAAAGGGGAGGCTTCTTCCTCTGAAATTCTTGATAGTTAGATCCCTTATTCCTTTGGAATTTCTTCCTCTTGCTACTCTGGCTCAGCATGAGGCTAGTCAGCTAGCTCTAGTTCAACTTTCCCTTGCTCTTATTCTAGCTCAACTTGCTAGGATTATGCTAATGGTCTATATTATCATTCTCTTCGCACCCTATTTCTGCATTCATAATTGGCCTATTGTAGATTTTTTACCTATTATATAAAGGAACCATGACTTCTAGAGCATCTATTTCTATGATCTTTAGAGGAATCTTTATTTTAAGAACATTCTCTATGAGATGTAAAATCATCCTACAATAGTCCCTAATGTGGACATCATAGTCATTTGTCATATTCATCTAGTGATCTTCTAGAGCTTCTTCATGGACAAACTATTTTCCCACAAGATGTTGGACCATCCCAATGTTGTCAAAATATGGGCTATGAGAGTTTTACTCTTCCAAGGGATACTAATCCCATTTTGCATCAAAGGTAGAAATATCCTATTTTTGCTTCACCTTGAATGCACCAATGGTGATTGGCCAGACCCAAGTCTTCTAACGATGTTTCCTCACTCTATAATATGCAAAAGTGAGCTGGTGGGCTATCTCTAAAAGTATCAGCCGATTTGAGGGGTACCTTTCTTGGGACATAGAAGAGTACTAGCTATCCAGAGATATGTGAATGTCTTGAATTAAATGTAGTAGGATCCTACATGTATTCTCATTGATGCCTCTGCTGACATTCTTTTGGCATAATCTCCCTTAATGAACTTGATAATGACAAGAATTAACCCATCATTGACTACCCTATATTCCACACTTTGTAGTGGGAGCTTCTTCTTAACTAGTTGTGGGTAAACTATATAGGACCAAGAATTTGTGTATTGCATGCTTCCCTTCATGTGTAGCCCTAGATAGTCATTGGTTGTGGCTACAAACAAGTACACAATGTATGATGTCACATGTGTAGAAGTGAGGGTTTGTCTTGATCACGACTAATTGCTCATCCAAGTTGTCACTTAGGATGGTAGCCTAGTTATTGGGAATCTTTGTAGTCCTTATGGTTTCAATGAAATAGACCATCCACGTTTGTAGGTGACCCACTGTAGGGAGACCCATTACTCTGCTAAGGAGGACAATTGAGTACTCAATGTCATCTTTCTTGTATCCTCAGGTCATATCCACCTTTCTCACTCTTTAGCCCAGAGGTGTCCTATCAATCATAAATGAGGTTTGCACTAGTTCTTTTGCCTCTTTCTCATTATCTTTGTACCACCTATTTGCTCCATCATAGGATATTTGGAGATACTGATATGCTCTCAGAAGGTGGAAAAATTTCCCAATGTTTTGTGGTTGGAGGTCTAGGACTATCTCTACTATGACACTTTTCATGACCTTCTCTTCCATCACATAGTGCTCTGCTAGTATCATTATCAACTTAGAAGATTGAACTGATGTAGGATGTGAAGCTATGTTCACCAAACTACTCTGGATCAATTCATATATCATCACTAACCTCTCCTTAGGTTTTTTGCATATTGTCAGAAAGGCATTCCAGTCGATTTGACCTAGTTCAACATATCTAATTTCTGCATGCTCATTTTGGAATCTAGATTTCTCGGGTGCTCCTTGGTACTTTAATGCAATGGGTTTTAGTGCCATTTTATTAGCCATGGAAGATGATGATGATACCATTATATCTACACAAAAGTGGCAAGCATTAGTCTATGGATATTAGAAGACAAAAAATGAGTGTCTAAACTAGGACCAGACTGATGACAAAATGGGTCAAAATCAATCAAACTAGCAAAAAATGTGAAAATATTCCCACCACTAGCTAGTTTTGTGCATTAGCACACCTAGTGCACCCTGGAAGGTACACTAGTGTACTCCTTTAGCCTTGGCAATGACTTAGTGCACAGTTGCACACTAGTGCGCTTGTGCACTTTGGATAGGTGCACAGGGTACACATGTGTGCAACTACATTGTACTCCTAAGGGGAAATTGTGTCTTGTTACTTTATTAATTTAACCTTTTCTTTTGTTTTACTAAACATGTGCACATGCACACCTTGTTTGGTTTCCTTAGTCTCGCTTGTATTTTTATGTTTTAGGTTTTAGAGATATGCACGTGCATACTTCATAGGGGTATGCATGTGTCCACCTTTTGGATTTTTTACCTTAGTATTTGTGTGTGTGTGGAGGTGGGGGGGAGGGAGGGGAGCATAGAGAAGCATAGTTGTAGAGAGAAAAGATGTATGGAGGTGCAGTTGTCAAGGAGTATGGAGAGCAAATGGTAAGAATGGAAGGAAGGTCGAGGGGTTTATATAGGCTCCCAGAGGGTGCCTTGTGTGCACCTCTGTAGGTGCACACCTCTAGGGGTGCACATATATGCATGTGTGCATCCTCAGAGAGGGGGTGAAGTGTACATGTGTGTACTTGGTGCATCTACACAAGTGCACATACATGTGCTTTAAGCATTGTAAAGTCAAAATCTTGAGTTTTTGCCTGAGTTTAACTACCTGACCCTTCCTGATTAGAGATCAAGGTTTGACCTAGACTTAGGGGAGGGTCAAAAAATGACCCAAGGCTCTAGGTTAGAATCCTTTTAGAGAATTTTAAACTAGGGAGTCCCCATTTTGAGAAACAAAATGGGGCGTGTATTGTAGGACCACAACAAGACCTTTGCCATGTTAGGAGTTTGCTAAGATACTATTAGATGCCACCCTTTTAAGGGATTTACCTCTAGGCCTATTAAGATCATCCTTATCAAAGAACTTCAAACACTAGCTAAAGTATTACCCTATTAAAGGATTTGTAATTAGGATATGTTAGGATCCACCTAGTTAAGGGATTTCTCATGTTGTAACTATTAGGGAATAATAGATCAAATATTGATTTATAAAACAATACCACCTCTACCTAATAAGATCTACTTGTTCTCTTTTTCTCTTCTCAACTCACTTCTCTTCTTCTTAGTTAGACTGCATCTTCCACTACTTTACTTACTCAAACTTGACCACAATCAACAATACTAAACATATTCTGCATTCACTTGTTTATACATTTTTTTCCACTTCTATAACTTAACAAAACCCTAAATGTATTACTATTGGGAAATTCAAATATCCTACTCAGATCGAATGAATATAAGATGATATCTTATATTACAAATTATTGGAAATCTAATAGGGAAAGTAAGAAGCTAAGAGGGGGTGAATCAATATCTTTAAATTTTTTAACAATTCCAAACATAAACCATTTTTGATATATTCACCATAATCTCTTAGCTCAACTTAACCATATATCAAATCAATATTCACTACAATATAATATTATAACTAGTATCTACTTGCATGAATAAAACATATAATCAATATATCAACACATAATAGAAAGATTTGGAAATGCATAAACTAGCCAAGGAGAAGGTAAAAATGCAATGGGAATGACACCCAAAAAATCTTCACTACTATAGTAATAAATTGTGTCTGTTAAGGATACAAAGTTTGATTACTTATAATGATTAACCCTATGATGAGTCTATCATGTTAAGATATTAAAATAATTATTTAATTAGCCTTCATTAAAGGATTTTAACTATAGAATTAAGTGACCACTATCTTAGGAGATTTACATAGGCTTGTTAGGACCACTCTGTTAAGAAGTTTGCCCTAAAACACCTGTTAAAATGTACTAGTACCTTGGTCTTCTAGTTTTCACTTTTAATGTTGATGATATATCTTCTCTTTATAATATGATATCACCTTTCTATGATATATCTTCAATGGCTTCTCTCTGCACTGCTCAATCACCTTACCAATCCTTTACACTTAACTTTACTTAACTCACCTTCATCTTTGCATCCAAACTTCTAACTTGTAACCAACAAGAATTAGGTCTAAAAACCTCCTTAAATATTTATTTGGAGAAACTTCTTGATCATGATCAATGATCTAGATTTGTCCTTTTTTCCACTTAGTCCTTCTAATTTTCTAATTGGTTGATCACCTTATATAGGGATTTATTATCCTTAATTACATGTGTAATTGACTCTTTGATTAACTCCTTGATCAATAGAACATGCTTCTAGCTTGATTAAAATGGGTTACATCAATGTTTGTGCCATTCTAAACATTTATATCAAACTATGTTACTTGACACTAATAGCTTCCTAACACTCAATGCATATTGATTCTTCATGATGTCCCTTGACCATACTTATCTCATCTTTAATTGAAATCCTTGACTTTTGTATCACTTGGCTCATATGTTTCCTCCTAAACAACTCAAAAACTATTGGAGTACTTGGTGACACTTTTATTTCTTGGCAATAACTACTTCTTGATAACAATTAATTATATACATCTTCTTTAGATAGCTCAGCCTGTGTAGAATCACTTGGTCACAGTGTTGATTGAATAACTATACCTTGTAAATGACTAAATGTTTTGTACTAACTAACATTACTAGATTGCCTTTAGGTTCAACAATATCCCCCTCAAGAGTTTGTGGAAAAAACACTTTGTCATGATCAAAATTGGTCATTCCAAAACTTCCAAATATGTACTTTCCCTTACGATGTAATCCATACATGTAGCTCAATCCATAGATATGTAATGTTGGTATTTGTATTTTCATAATCTTTTTCAAAACTATTTATGTCTCACATGCTGAGCACTATACTGATTGACTCCTTATGATCCCAAAAACATATACCAAAGTTTCAAATCTAAAATTTGACAACAAATAGACATATAGATGATTAGAAAAGTTTCATATACACATACACTTGCTTACTTTATCATGCAACAATCTCATTTCTCATTTCCCCCTTGTTTTTGTCACTTATGACTTGAATGGATTCTCAATTGGGGTTCAGGGAGGATTCCACATACCATTAGAAATGGATGGTGTAATATGATAATGATTGACATTGAGTTGTCCCAATTGGCCTTCAAATTATGCAGGACTTGTTTTTCTATCTCAATCTTGGCTACTAGATTCACAATATTATTTGTAATGGACAAGTGTTAGTCCTTAGCAGTTTGTATGTGCCTTTGCATGACTTCCATATGAGGTAGGAAACTTTTTTAAATTTCATTAACCTCATTTCTAATATGGCGCCCCTCCTATAAAAGTTCTGACTGCTTCCCTTGTAAGAATTTGATATGTGAATAATAAACTAAGCTGGAGATGGGATCCATGCCCAAATCTTTGTTATCTTTCTATAAATCTGCATTTATCTTATCAATTATGTCCCTTATAGATTTTCAATAAGAGGGAATATCATCACACAACTTTGCAAACAATACATTTTCATTTGTGGTTAACTATTCTAGCCCAGTGACAAGAGTGGAAAGCTCAACTTGCTTGATTGCTATCTCACCTAGATACTATTTCCATCACTCCATTGTCATACTTCCTCTCTTCTCTTTGCATTAATTTTTCTTGAATGTCTACATTAGGATCATTGACTTTCTCCACAAGTTTAATCAGTTTCTCAATTATTGGAGCATTTTTATCCTAATCATCAACAATAATTATATCAAGAAAGATATCTTTGATATCATACATTACTTGCCTCTTTTGATGGTCTCTTTTTAGCTTAGCTTGCTTAGCCTTCCTTGCAAATATTTTTATTAATATTATCATCTACCCCTCACTCAAGTTAGATGTGTCCCAATTAGGAATAACAATTTCTTCATCTAGAGTGATAGGTTTACATCTTATGGCTTGAGGTGAGTCTTTCACCTTCTTTTTCATTCTTTTTCCCTTGGAGTCTGGTAAAATAGAGCTCAACACAGGTTGTTGTAAAATTTGTGTTGAAACCTCCAAACTCAACTTTTGTGACTCTTGATTCACCTCAATTTTCTTTGTTATATCTTCTATATTTATCTTCTCCTCATAGATCTTAACTTTTTATGTTTGTTGCATAGACTCATCCTATTTTTCCTTGACTTCAACTATTCAGAGTTGATTGGATGAACTTGGTTATCTTGGCTACTTCATTCCTTGAATCAAAGTTCCTAAGGCACTTGGTATTACACCTATAGAAGATTGATATGCTTGATCATCATGAATTTTATCTTCTTTCTCATTTCCATCTTTTCCCTCAATGACCTCATTTGTCTGTGTAGACACTTGTGTGTTTTCTCTTGTATTGACCGACACACTCTATTGCTCAACATCACCAACTTGTATATTACCTAGGCCAACAATTGGACTTAATGTAGTAATAATAATAGTTGAAAGTCCAACTAGTTGAGTAGCCACTTGCATTACAATATTTGGGTAATCCTTGACTTGCACTAACACATGATTAGGGTCCATCAACTTTGCATGAGCTAGCAACAACACAGACTCAATCTTAACTAGACTTACATTTTATTGTTCTAGATTAGTCATGATATTGTCATATCTAACAACACTAGTTTCAAGGTCATCACTGATAACCATAGTCCATGTCTTCACTTCACTTAGCTCTACCAAATATTTGAAAGTATCAACAAGATTATGTTGCCCATCATCAAAATCTTTGATTTATCTAGTTCAACATTTACCTATTCATCCTTTTCTTCCTCATTCTTTTGTTCATCATTATGCAATAGATGTTAAATACTTTTTCATGCTATCTTGGTCTCTTCAACAATATTTTCTATCTTATTCTTCAAAATAAAAAAATTTCTCCTCTTTGGTACAAACCTATTAGTATAATATCTTGAAGCTAAACAAATTTGACTTTTGTCCAATTCTGTCATAACCTAAGCAAATGTTGATTCTCTTATTTGTCTTTTAGTGGATAATGCAAATTTCTACTTCCCATCTATCTAATTACACAATTCCTCAAAATTCATTTTTCCTAACTCTATAGGTGTTGGAAGCATGAATTCTAATGATATTCCTGTGGGGGAGTATTGTAGATATGTTACTATGATGATATGTTACATTGATGACTAAGTTTGTCATTGATGTCAACATAGTAGCCTTCTATGGTATCTAATAGAATAACAACAAAAAGATCAAGTTGGTATGACAACTAGTTGAGTATTCTAACTTTCTGAGGTTATGGGAGATACCTATGAGTATCTAGTATATGCAGTTAATGTCAGAAGAAGAAATGATAAGTCTAGAAGAAGTTATGCAAGTTTTGGTGATGTCTATTCCAAGATAGAGTTTATAGAGGCATGTTCTGGTAAACTTGTTATATGTCTGAGCATAATTGCTATTATGAGAATCAAGGTTAAGGATGTGAAGAAGACATGTTGGTGATGACATGGATAAGTTTTCTCATCATAATATTATATGTATGGAAAGATATTCAAGTTACAAGGCAGAGGGTTAATGCTATCACTAAGTGTAATGTATTCTTAATATGGTCCTATAATGATTAATTGAGAAGGTCTAAAAAATGACTTAGGGACTTGTTTTATGGACTCAGTATAAAGGAAGGACATTTTCCTTTATCATGAAGCAAGTAAGGACAACATGAAGAAGTGATTGTAAGTAGTAGAAAGAGTGGAATGCGAAGTTGAGTATAGTATAGTGGAAGTGAAGGAAACTTCATTACCGAGGTTTGATATTTGGGTCTAAGGTTCATGACCTAGTCTACAAGGTTCGATAGTGATTGGTTTAGTTAATTGAACAAAGGAAAGAAGAACATAACAATAAATTACATGTTTGAGCAGTGAGCTCTTCTTGTAGTTGAAATTGCATGTTTGGGCAGTGGGCTCATCTTGCATATATTGTACTACAACTCCTAATAGGGTTGGAATCTCCTAATAGGGATTTAAAGTCTCCTAAGAGGGTCCATCCTCTAACAAGGAATATTTATATTAGTACACCATCTTGTGGGCATCATTCCCATCAAGTTTTTCCCTCTGATCAAGGGTCTTCCTAGTCAACATATTTGGTGCAATTGTCTATGTGCATCTTATTATGGTTGTTTTTTACTTTGGTTGAATGGTTAAGTTTTTCTAAAGAAGATAAATTTTTTAATTATTGGATAATTGATTCAACCCCAACCCCCTCTCAATTATCTTGGTGGACTATTGCTTCTATCAATTGGTATCAGAGCATCAGGTCCTTGAAGATAAAGGTTAATAGCTTTGGGAGATTAGTAGCAAGCTATTTCAAAAAATATAGTCCTAAGTCTGATGGAGGAAATTTTGAAACCCAAAAGATTAAGCTTCTTGGTAAGAGATCAGAATTGTGTACAAAATTGAGCATTGAGTTTCTAGATAGAGGCACACATAAAGATAGATCGAGATTCAAAGAAGTCATGGAGATATAAGAAGGTATTTATCTTCTTATGAAAAGAGAGAAACAAGGTATGCAATTTTTTTCTTGTTGGACATGTAATGATTTTGGTCGATTTTCATCTACATGCCCTAAGAAAGTAAGGAAAATTAGAAAGAGTTTTCTTTCTGATAAAGATGAAGAACTTAAAGAAAGTATGGAAAGATTCTTGAATCACTGTGATAATGATCATAAATTGGTTAAGGAAAAGGATGTAGTAGAAGTGATATCTTTGGTAACCATTGTTGATCTAGAGGCTAACCATGAAAATATGGAAGTTATCATTAACAATGATTTGTAGAAAGGGAATCAGATTGAAGAACAAAGATATGATCCTAGAATAGAAGAAAGAGTTAAGTTGAAGATCCCTGAACAAAATGGTATAGTAGAGAAAAGAAATAGGTTAGTTAAAAAAGCAACAAGAGCTATGTTGGCTAAGAATGATGTATCCAAGATGTTTTGGAGAGAAGCTATGAATACAACATTCTACACTATGAATAGAGTGCAAGTCAAGAAAGACACAAACAAGACCCCATATGAACTATGATTTGTTCCTCATCTATAGTTAAGTATTTTATAATTCTTGGTAGTAAGTGTTATATCGAAAGAGATGATGATATTGGTAAGTTTGATGCTAGAAGTGATGAAGGTATGTTTCTTAGTTATTCATTGAAAATCAAGACTTATAGATGCTATAATTTGAGAACTAAGACTATTATGGAAAGTGTAAATGTGAGACTTGATGAGAAATTTAGGATACAAGAGAGAATAGTTGATTACAATTTAGATGATGATTTTGTTACTAAGCCAAGGAATGATGAGGTATTTCTTGAGACTAAAAATGATTTACAAAATGAAGGAGAGCCAAGGCATTAAAAAATCTTGGAACCTTCAATAGAGCCAAGAGTTGAGATACCAACTCCTACTTCAGGAAAGAATATGTTAAAGAATCATCCATCTGAGTAGATCATTGGAAGTAAAGATAAAGTTGTGATGACAAGAATCAAAGTCAAGGAAGAACTATGTTTGATATCTCAAGTTGAACCTAAGAATGAAGATGAAGCATGTAAAGATGATTATTGGAAACAAGCTATGAGAGAGGAATTGGATCAAATAGTAAAGAATGAATTGGTCCCTAGAACAATAAACAAGAATGTGATGGGAACTAAATGAGTATTTAGGAATAAGATGAATGAACAAGGTGAAGTTGTAAGGAACAAGGCAAGATTGGTATATAAAGGTTACTCACAATAAGAAGGAATAGACTATGATGAGACCTATGCTCCTATGGCTAGAATAGAAGCACTAACATTATTCTTAGCCTATGCAACACAAAAGAAATTCAAAGTGTATCAGATGGATGTCAAGTCAACATTTTTGAATGGAGAACTTGAAGAAGAAGTGTAAATAGAATAACTTGAAGGTTATCCTTTGATAGATGATAAGGACATAGTATGCAAACTAAAGAAAGCATTTTATGGATTGAACCAAGCACCCATAACTTGATATGCAAGATTGGAAAAGCATTTGACAAAGCTTGGATATAGAAAAGGTATGGCATATAGTTTTCTATATTGGAAAGAAATTGATGATAGTTTGATGATTTTGGTAATATTTGTTGATGATATCATATTCGGAGGAAATGATGATGAAAGTGACAATTTTTTTGAAGAGATGAAGAATGAATTTGAAATGAGTATGATAGGAGAAATGAAATATTTTCTAGGATTACAAATTGTACAAAATAAAGAAGGAATATTTATTTCTTAGACTAAGTACTTCAAGGATTTACTAAAAAGGTTTGGTTTGGAAACATGCAAACCCATTGGAATACCTATGGTAATTAGACACAAGTTATCTAAAAAGGATGAGACATCTACTATTGAGCAAAAAAATTACAAATATATGATTAGAGGATTGCAATATCTGACTTACATAAGGCCAGATATAACAAATGCAGTTGGAATTGTTGCAAGATTCCAAGATGATCCTAGAGAAGAACATTATGCAGTTGTCAAAAGGATATTTAGATATTTGAAAGGAACATTAGAGTTTGAATTGTGATATGATAGATCTAATGATTTTACTCTAAGTTCTTATAATGATGCTAATTGGGCAGGCAATATGGATGACAGAAAGAGCACTAGTGGTGGAGCCTTCTTTCTTGGAGGAAGATTGGTTTCTTGGCTAAGAAAGAAGAAAGATTGTACATCAAAAAGTATGACAGAAGAAAAATATGTTGCAATAGAAAACAATTGCAATCAAGTTGTTTGGACGATGTAGATGCTGAAGGCTATAAGGAAAGAAATCAGTAAACCTATTGTCATACATTGTGACAACTCAAGCACAATAAATATGTCTAAGAATCTAGTGTTTCATTTGAGGACTAAGCATATTTCTATTAAGTATCACATTGTTGAGAGAAAAAATTGCAGAAAAGGAAATTAGATTGGAGTATGCGAGTACTAAAGAGTAGATTGCAGATATATTCACTAAGCCTCTTCCCAAAGAAACTTTTGAGTATTTTCATGGTATGATAGGGGCTATGACCCTTCCTAAATTAGAGTAAATGATGCAAGAGTGCATCAATTTAGTGTAATAAAGCACTATTATTGTCTGGACTGAATGCTGATGCTTCTTATATGAGGGAGTATTTGTGATGGATAGAGTCATCTAGGACTCTTGTTGGATGTTGTTTTGAACATTGTCTTTGGATAGTTGAGCTAAGTAATAATTAGTTGTTGGAGAGTAAGTTCAACATGAAAAACATCACGAGGAAAAATATCATGAGGAAGAACATCATAGGGAGAAGCAAAGACAAGCAAGAATAGGTACAACATGTTCAAAGAAGTAGATCATGGAATGACAGTTTGGTAGAAAGCACATTGAGGTATATCAATGGGGGAGAATGATTGATGAAGAGGATTTGGAAAAAAAGATTAATAGTCTTGTTGGTATTCTTGGAACTAGATGTTTTTCATATATGTTGCCATTAATGCCAAAGGGGGAGATTGTTACAAGCATGAATGTTGATGATATTCCTATGGGGAAGCATTTTAGATATGTTACTATGATGATATTTTATAGTCATGATTGAGTTTATCATTAATGTTAACATAGTAGTCTTTTGTGGTATCTGACATAAGAACATCAAAAAGATCAAGTTGGTATGGATGACTAGTTGAGTATTCTAACTATCCTAGGCTATGGAAGATACTTATGAGTACTTGGTATATGTAGTTAACGTTAGAAGAAGAAATGATAAGCCTAGAAGAAGTTATGTAAGTTTTGGTGATGTCTATCTTGAGATAGAGTTTACAGAGGCATGTTTTGGTAAACTTGTTATATCTCTTAGCAAAATTGTTATTCTGAGAATCAAGGATGGGGATGTGAAAAAGACATGTTGGCGATGATGTGACTAAGTTCACTCATCATAATATTACATGTATGAAAATTTATTCAAGTTGCAAGGTGGAAGATTAATGTTATCACTTAGTGTAACATGTTCTTAATGTTCTTAATGTTATCACTAAGCGTAGAATGTGCTTCCTTTATACTGAGTCCATAAAACAATTCCTTGAGTCATTTGTTAGAAATTCTCCATTAATTATTATAGGACCACATTAAGAACACACTACACTTAGTGATAGCCTTAATCTTCCATCTTGAAATTTGAATAACTTTCTATACACACAATATTATGATGAAAAAGATTAGCTACGTCATCTTCAACATATCTTCTTCATGTTGTCAACCTCAATCCTTCAGATATCAACTTTGCTAAGAGATATAACAAGTTTACCAAAACATGCCTTTGTAAACTCTATCTCATAACATATGTCACCAAAAATTACATAACTTCTTCTAGACTTATCTTTTCTACTTCTAATGTTAACTACATATACTAGATACTTAGAAGTATCTTCCGTAACCTTGGGTAGTTATAATTCTCAACTAATCGTCCATACCAACTTGATCTTTTCACTGTTCTTCTGTCATATACCACAAAAAACTTGCTATGTTGACATCAATGAAAAACTCAGTCATGAATGTAACATATCATCATAGTAGTACTCCCCCATAGGAACATGATCAACATTCATGCTTCCAACCAATCTTCCAGCAATAGACTCCTAATAGGGTCCATCCTCTAACAAGGAACATTTATGTTAGTACATCATGTTGTGGGCATTATTCCCGCTAGGGTTTTCCCTTTGATCAATGATTTCCCTAGTCAACATATCTAGTGTAATTTTCTATGTACTTCTTATTATGGTTGCTATTTACTTTGGTTGAATGGTTAAGTTTGTTTAAAGAAGATAAATGTTTTAATTGTTGGATAATTGATTCATTCCCCTTCCCCCCCCCCCCCCCCCTTATTATCTTGGTGGACTATTGTTTCTAACAATAGGTGTATACTTAAAATTTTCCATCATGTAAATTAATCTTCTACTTTAATCTTATCTTCCTTACTCTATTTATCATATTTTATTTACAAAAACTAGATAATCTCATAGTGCTCCTAATATTTTTATATACCTCATCAATGTTTTATGGCTTTTCATGCACTGCCACCTTGAATCAACTTAAGTCATTTGACTCAATATTCTTTGCTTCATCCTCTCATTATCCTTATGTACAATGAGCTTTCTCCTTGGTTTCTTTTAATGTTTTGTTAGTTCATCTTTCTTAGTGATAGTCTTTCTCTTTGTTGAGCTCTTGAATTGAGAGGTCTTGATTATTTTCACAACAACTTTCTTCTAGTGCTCGATAACTTTATTAGGAGTTTCTCTTATTCTATTTCTAGTTACCCTTGGTGGTGTAAGTGTTGCTTTTATATCAACCTTCTTAAGGCTTATGTTTACATTATGCTCAACAATGACAATTTTCTTTCCTCTTTTAGTATGTGGCTCAGTAGCCACTATCTCCTTGCCTTTTCCTTCTTCATTTTATTCTTCTTCTTCATCATCACTTCTTGTCCCATCCTCTCCTTTTCCTTCAGTAATATCCAAAGGCATCTCTTGCTAGACTCCTTCTCCCAAAAATTTCTCTAAGTTATCAATCACAACCTTCCTCTTTTTCATCATCTTAGGTGCATTGATTTGAACAATAATCTTAATCTTTATTGTTGTATATCTAATAAATGGCTCAACATTCTTGTCAACCTCTTCTGACAACATTGCATTGATTAGTGTAGTTACTTCATCAATCTCAACCTCAGAAGGAAAAGGTCTCAAACATGCAACCCTAGGTAGAACTGCATATGCATAGGTAAAATTAGTTTCTCCCAAGAAACATATATCATCATAATATTTTTCTACTAGGGATTGTGGTATCCTAGACCTATTCTTCATTTTCTTCTTGAACTCTTTGAAGTAACCATCCATAATAGTTTCAAAATTATCACCAATTTGACCAACCTATTAAATTTGATCTTCTTAAAATATTTCAATCACCCTATTAGGAGTGAGCCTTGTTAGAGGACTTTAGATCATTCACTTGGAATGCCACTCGATTAAAGGATTTACAAATGACTGTTAGGTCAACATTCATCCAAAGGATTTACCCTAGACTGATACAATGATTAGAAAGTAATGAAATCATTAATATGTTGGATAACATGTCTTAGTTTATCCTAGACACCATTTCTAATAATGGGAAACATGTTTTGCGCATAAAAGAAATTACAAACTATCAGAGATCCAAACTTACATAGACTATTCTTCATTTTCCTTATACTTTTCAAATTCTCCACAAGCTGGGTAAGTTGGAGGTTTTCTAGGTGGTAATTGTGATCCTTAATAATTTTCCATCCCAAATCCACTACAACACATGACACACTATTAGGTTGGCTTGTGTAATATCCCCAATCTATCTCACTTAGAATGTGGGATGAATAGTTATAAATGTTAATGGTTGATGATTTCTTTTCCTATAAATATTAGCAATATATGCTATTTAATTTAATCCTTGTAGATCCAGATATGGGAGGAAGTGATAAGTTGTAATATGTAGTCTAATTTTATAACATCAATTAGTTCAATCTGATTGTTGACTGGAACAATTCTTTCCCTTCCCCCTCAAACCCCTTATTACTGATTGTGTATATTCTTTTCATATTTATGATTTGATGAAATTTATTTATCTTATCTTCAACATAGATTCAATCTGTATGTGGAGTGATAATAGATTTCAATTTAATGATGTGGGCTTGGATAGTAACCCGATTCCTTGTAATGAGTCTTATCCATAACTATTATTCTTTCTCATATATTGTTATCTTTCAACAATCTCTACTACTATTCATTATATTTAGTCTACTAGGATTGAATTTATGTATATGCAAGTTGGTTGTAGCTCTTCTTTCGATGACCTTCCAAACAAGAAATGCCCCCTTCAATTTCCTTCTCTATATATAGCTAAATCTATATATGTGATTTCACGTTCCTTGACAGTGATCTAAATAGTTCAATGTTACTTCTTTACAAGTTATGAGTGGTTACGATGTGCTAGCAACCTCATTTTCTTTAATATGGATGGTGTCTAGATGATTAAGGGTCACTTACAATCATTGGAAGAATATTAGTTTGATCTTTTTGCATACATGATTTCGTATACCATGAGCATTGCTGATGGGTTATAAGCCAATCCTTCTTATTGTTGTTTGATCCTTCATTCCCTCCTTCATTCCCTTGTGATTGAAAACTCTTATATCATTATATTTTCATAGCTTTGATGAGTCACAACTCTTCCCAATGGTTATCTTCATGAAATTGGTTACATTCCAATTGTTGTCTCTAGTTGTATATCAATCAAAATATTACTATGAATAGTTATTGATATGCATAATTAGGAATATGCAGTGGATATGATAACAAGGATTTCTTTATATTATTTAGGGTATGAAATATCATTTAATAGATTTATAATTAACATACTTGATTATTATTATGATCATTATATAAGTATTATTATTTATTTCTTTCTTTATTTAATATTGTAATATTTTATCAATTGATATAATCAAATATTATACCAATTTGATATAGTATACCAATAAATGATATATATTTAATATTTGTTTATTTATTTATTTCTTATTATTTTTATTTTAATATTGTTTATTAAATTCAATCAGG
Source organism: Cupressus sempervirens (assembly GCA_028749045.1). Taxonomy (NCBI): domain Eukaryota; kingdom Viridiplantae; phylum Streptophyta; class Pinopsida; order Cupressales; family Cupressaceae; genus Cupressus; species Cupressus sempervirens. The sequence goes on along the minus strand of CM053784.1, from coordinate 520,452,327 downwards.
TGTTATTGCTTATTTAACTTTATCAAAAGAAATCATAATTATCTTATATTTATTGATTTATTTATCTCATATTAACTTTATTATTATTAAAATTGATTTTGGAAGTGGGGACATTATAGTTTGTCCTTCCCAAAATTTCTTGTACTTAAGCCATATAAAATTGGTGTGAATGGTGTCCTATGTCCAATCCAATGGTCATGAAATGATAATTTGACTTGAAATCAGAATTACAATATATTAAAAAATGAATAAAATTATCAATGAAACTATTTCATCATATTATTCAATTTAAAATCTAAAAAAAAAAATTCAAATGACAAAACTTATCTTTATTGCAGCACTTCCTATCGCTTGCTCCACGAAGGCTCTTGATGAATAATCCATATGAACCTTAAGAGAGACTTTATCTCTTCCTAAGGCCTCTTATGAATATCCCTTTAGGATTATTGGTCTCTATAATCTTTACGAGAGACTTTATCTTACCCTAAGGTCTCTATGATTATCCCTTCAAGACTTACTCATCTTTGTAATACTTTAGAGGAGACTTTATCTCATCTCATAATACTAGGGATATCCCTTTATGACTACCCCTCTTGATAATACATAGGTGAGACTTTATCTCATCCCAAGTCTCTAGGGATATCCATTTAGGATTGTTCCTCTCTATTTAATTCTTAGGAGAGACCTTATCTCCTAAGACCTCTATGGGTATCCCTTTAGGATTACCCATCTCTATAATCTTTGGGAGAAACTTGTCTCTTCCCAAGCCTCTAAAAGTGTATGGTCTTTGAAGTTTCCCACAAGGAATATATTTCTATTATTATTATTTACTGAGAAGATTTAGTGTGTAAGCAAATATAACTCAATATTTTGTATTAATTTTTTGATTTTATTACAAATTTTTCTTTCTTCAATTTGTTCACCATCTTATTTGTTGACCTAAAATAGTTTTACTAACTGGAAATGAATGATTTTACCAATTTCTTATTCATTTATTTTTCCCTTCTTCTCTAGTATTGGTTACTAATTTCATTCTCAAATTTGTTCATCGAGTGAAATTTCTTCAAAAGACGATCGTTTCTCTCCTTCATTTTGTGCTTGGATACTATTTTAGATCTCCTGGATAATGTCTTTCTTTCTTATGTGACTCTTATGTTTCTCTCTCATATGTTACTTCTATTCTATTAATTTGATTCCTTTTGCTATATTTGTAACCTGATGCCCATGGTTCTCTACACCTAAAGCATAAGCATTTCTTTATTAGGTCCTCTTTTTACTTGAGAGTATCATTTCCTTGGGATTGATGCCCAAAACTCCACTGTCCTTTGCAAATTTATTTTCTTTATGATCTTTTCTCAAGTCATTGTTTCTATGTTCTATCTTTGCTAAAAAATTCTTAAATCTTTCCTTTGAAGGATTTGATTGTACCAATTTTGCTTTTCTAATGGCTTCTTCCAAGTTTTGTGGGTTATGCAGTTTAATAGAGTGCCTAGTGGAGTCTTTTGATCCTTCTATAAATATATGAGTGAGTCTCCTTTGGGAAAGGTCTGGAACCATAACTGATAACTCTTGGAATTTGCGAGCATAGTCTTCCACTATTCCAGTTTGTCTGAGTTGAGTTAGTTCTTGGAAATACCATTCAATGTCCTTATCATCAATTATGTTCATGAGCTTTTGGGAGAATTTTTCATAGGATTTTACATCTTAATTTCCCAACGAGATATTCCCATGGGTCCACCAATCATGTACTACTCCCTCAAGATGCACTATAGCAAATTGCAAGGCATATTATTCCATCATGGGATTTAGAAAAAAAATTGTTTAATTTTTCTAACCATTGGCGCAATGTAATATTTTTTGAACCATCAAAATGTGAAAGCTTTATTTTGTTAATTTATGTTTAAGTTCTTCATTTACAGTCCTTCTAGGCATCTCCCTTTGTTTATCATCACAAAATTCTCTAAAAGATACTAGTTCTCTAATATTAGGTTCTAGAGTTGCGTATGCCCTTGCAATTTCTTTAGTCCTAGTCATTGGTTTTTCTATTCCATCTTCTCTCGGTAGCTCTGCTCTATGTAAGAATGATGGTTGTGGTATTCTGGTTGTAGAAAACACATTATTATTTTTTGAGTGTGCGGAGCTAGTCTCTCTTTCCTGGTTGGGTTTGCCTCTCAAATTGTTGATTTAATTTCCCATATCTTGCAATGCTTGGAGAAGTTCTTGATTTAATTTTTCCATTTGATTCAATATGGTTTGGTTGTTTTTCTCCATCTAGGATCTCACCTCATTTGCTAAGTCATTCATTGATATTTTATTTTCCCTCCTCTCATAATTTTCCATAAGTCTTCACTCACAGGATGACAAGATTATTCTCTAATACCACTGTAATATCCCTAGTCTATCTCACTTAGAATGTGAGATAGATAGTTATAAATGTTAATGATTAGTGACTCCTTTTCTTATCAATATTAGCAATATGTGTTATTTACTTTAATCCTTGCAGATCCAAATATGGGAGGAAGCGAAAAGTTCTAATTTGTAGATTGATTTTATAATATCAATTAGTTCAATTTGATTGTTGACTAGAATGATTCTTTCCATTCCCCCTCAAACCCCTTATTTTTTACTATGTATATTCTTCTTATATTTTTGATTCAACGACCTTTCTTTATCTTATCTTTAGCATAGAATCAAACTGTATGTGAAGGGATAATAGATTTTAATGTAATGATGTGGGCCTAGATAGTAATCTGATTCCTTGTAATGAGTGTCATCCGAAACTATTATTCTTTCTCATATATTTTTATCTTTCAATAGTCTTTGCTACTATTCATTATATTTAGACTACCAAGATTGAATTTATCTATATGCAAGTTAGTTTTAGCTCTTCTTTTGATGTCCTTCCAAACAAGAAATGCCCCCTCCAATTTCCATCTCTATATATTGCAAGTGATTTCGTGTTCCTTGAAAGTGATTTGTATACTTCAATGTTGCTTCTTTACCACCTATGAGCAGTTATGATGTTTAAAGAATATTAGTTTGATCTTTTTATATATATGATTTCGTATACCATGAGCATTTCTAATTGGTTTATAAGCCAATCCTTCTTGTTGTTGTTTGATCCTCCATTACCTCCTTCATGCCCATGTGATTGAAAACTCTTATATCATTCTATTTACATAGCCTTGATGAGTCACAATTCTTCCCAATGGTTATCTTCATGAAACTGGTTACCTTCCAATTGTTGTCTCTAGTTGTATAACAAACAAAATATTGTTGTGAATAGTTATTGATATGCATATGTAGGAATAGGCAATGTATATGATAATAGGGATTTCTTTATATTATTTAGGGTATGAAAGACCATTTAATAGATTTATAATTAATATATTTGATTATTATTATTATTTAGTATTATTATTTCTTTCTTTCTTTATTTAATATTGTAAAGTTTTATCAATCGATATACTAAAATATTATATCAATTTGATATAGTATAACAATAAATGATATATATATTTAATATTTGTTTATTTATTATTATTATTATTTTAATATTATTTCTAAATTTAATTGGGTGTTATTTTTTCATTAACTTTATAAAAAATAATTATAATTATATTATATTTATTGGTTTATTTATCTCATATTAACTTTATTCTTATTATTAAAATTGGTCTTGGAAGTGGGGACATTACAACTTGACTTATAAAATTTGTGGGAAATGACTCTGACACTGAATTATATCTTTGCATCTTCAATGGTAGATATCTTTATTCCTCTATCATTCCACTTAGCCTATGTGTTGGCTTCAATCACATCTCTTTCTTGGCAACAAATGGTCTTAACCCTATTAGTAATAGGGTAGCTAGTAACATGATGAATATTCTACTTTATTATTTTCATTGGTTCATTCTCTGACCATAACTTCATGTCATGTATATGGCTCAACACAACCTTGATCCGTTCAATTTTGAAGTGTCTTTGGAAAACTAGGGCATGAGTTAACCCTTTCTTGGCAATGATATTATACTCTTCCTTTAATTGTTCATGATCTCACATCATGAATCATGATAACTCTAGGTGTGATTGATGACAAGTCACCCAAAGAATCACCCTTCATCACAATTTTAGGAAAAGTCTTGAATTTAGGTGAAGGATATGCATCATTCCTAACTAATTATGCATTACTAACTTGTACATTTATCTTCTTCTCGGTTGTAGATAAATTTTATGCCATAATGTAGATCTAGGGTTTGATAAAAATAACTTCTACATGTCTTGGCCTCAACACAACTACACACAACTTTATTTTGTAGCCAAAGGCACACACTAAAATCCAACTCAAACTTGCTCAAATACTCATGAAATTCTTCATCTCAATTCTCTCTATAAAAACATGAATGCAAGGTGCGGTAAATGACTTTCAAATTTCACTATATAGTGCAAAAATTTAAATTTAGGACCTCTTCAATGTTCCATACATATAGTGGGTAAGTTCTAGTTGTCTCGACCATCTTTGTAAACTTAATCATCACACTTCCAAACTTTACTTTTATCGATCAATCCCACAACTCTATCATAACTGACATTTTGGCTTGGTCTATTCAAGACTTAAAAAATGACCTTCAATCATCACCAAATTTTCAACTTGGCACCAAAATACATTAGCTAATTCAAATCTCATAACTATCCTAATGCATCTAATATCATGTTGATTTGGACCTTTAACCAAACAATCTTAGGAACTGATATATAATCTAGAAATTTAAAATTCAGTTCCATATATACCTCTTTTCTTAGTTTGAGGTGATAGAATCATCTAATCCATTGGATTGTGATCACAACTTTACCATTTGAACTATTTCCTCCTTTATTTTTATTCTTCTAGGTTTGATTCATGTGGCTTCTCACTTCTTTAGTATTGGCCTTTGCTTTTCCATTTTTCTCATCAATGTTAGGTGCTAATACTTAGTTCATATAGTCTCTTCTTAAGTGATCAACCTTCTGAAAATTAAAACATACTGGTCCAAAATTCCTCCAGTTTCTTGATCTTCCTCTAAGATGCATCCTTGTACAAGTTTTCTAAATGTGTCCATGCTTTCCATAAAATTGACAATATACCCAAGTATTGCAATCACAATTTATGATATTACCATTCCTAAGTGTTTTTCCTTGACCTTTAGGTGTCCAATTGTTCTTTTCTTTAGATCTAGAATCTTGTGCCTTATGACCATACTTTTGACATGTGTGACAATAGCCTTCAAATCTAGATGTAGCTTGTGTTTTTTGGGTCTTTGATGTCCATGCTTGTTACAATTGAAACAATTACCATTGAATTTAGGTTTAGGATTTAACTACCAATTTTGCTCCTACAAATGTTTTTTGGATGACCTAGTTTTCCACTATGATAGCATGCAGGCTTCTAGTTATTGGTATTCCTTTATTCTCCATTCTTTGATGACTCTCCTTGTGTAGTAGATGATATGAACTTGGCATGGCATATTATAGTAGTGTCATGATGTATTCTTTATGCTCTCAATTTCTCATCAAGTTGTCTCATAGCCTTTCTAGATCTAGTCATTCTTTCCATGATTTCTTTCTAAGCTCCGAAATTTTCACTTTTCAATTTGATTGTTCTCATATCTCAAATTTTCAATCTCTTCCACCTTACTATAAATATAAATATTAGCACTTAGTAACTATTTTACCATATCAAATTGATTGTGGGTCAACCTTAGTACCTCATTGATCCTTTCATTAAGACTTTTATTCATCTACCTTTTTTCTTCTTTAGCCATTACCTTGTCTTCTTCAACTTTTTTGTTTTGTTATGTCATTTTACATAACATTATTGATTGTATTTCATGTTCTCTTTTTAATGCTCTTACTTCTTCATTCAAAATGTTGTTCTTCTCCAACAGATTTTCTATTCTCACATCAATTTCACTATATCTACCTTTATTACATAGGTCTTCAAGGCTTTCTTCCTTGTATTGGGTGTCATTTTGTTGAATTTCCATCTCCTTCCTTCTCTTTAGGTATTTTTTCAGTTCCTCCTTTGCATCCTTGAATTTCTCAAATGCAAGCTACAAATCAATCTTTTGATTATCAATAACTTTTCTTAACTTATAAGCTTCCATCTCCAAGATCTTTAACTCTCAAGTGGTTAGACTTATGCTTAGAGAACAAACCTCTGATACCAATTGTTTGAAATCTAATAGGGAAAGTAAGATGTTGAGAGGGAATCACGATCTTTAAAACTTTTAACAACTCTAAACATAAAACATATTTGATATCTTCACCATAAAAACTTATCTCAACTTAACCTTATATCAAATCAAACATTCACTGCAATGTAATATCATATTTAATATCTATTTGCATGAGTAAAACATATAAGCAATAGATCAAGACATAACACAAAGATTTGGTAACACAGAATCCCTCCAAGATAAAGGTAAAACTATAGTGGACATGACACCCATAAAATCTTCACTACTATAGCAATAAAGTGTGCCTATTAGGGATATAAAATTTGACCATTTTTGATGATCTATCCTATGAGAGGTTTGCCCTATTAAAATCTCACAAGACTTATTTAGTCTACCTTGATTAAAGAATTTTAACTACACAATTAAGTGAGCACTCTATTAAGAGATTTACATAGACATGTTACAACCACTCTGTTAAGAGATTTACCCTAAAAAAATTGTTAAAATTTATTAGTACCTTTATTTTTTAGTTCACACTCTGAATGGTGATGAAAAATCTTCTCTTTACAATTTGATATCACCTCTTTGTGATAGATCTTCAATATCTTCTCTCTGCACTGCTCGGTTGCCTTACCAATTCTTTACACTTAACTTTATTGACTTCACCTTCAATTGTCATCCAATCTTATATCTAATAAAAAAAAAGGATTAGGTCTTAAACTATTCTTAAAATAAATATTTGGTGCAACTTCTATATCATGATCAATGGTCTAGATTCATCCTATTTGCCATTTAGTCCTACTTTTCTAATTGGTTGATCACCTTACATAGTGATTGATGATCCTTAATTATATGTGTAATTGACCCCTTGATTAACTCCTCAATCTATAGAACACACTTCCAACTCAATAAAAATGATTTAAATCAATGTTTGTGACATTCTAAACATTTATACAAAACTATGTTACTCGACACTAATAGCTTTCTAACACTCAGTGCATATTGATTCTTCATGTTGTCCCTCAACCTTAACTTTACTCAACTTTAACATAACTAATTGGCCTCTATATCACTCAAATCATATGTCACCTCCTAAAAAACTTGACAAATATTGGAGAACTTAGTGACACTTGGATTGCTCAACAATGACTGCTACTTGGCAACAACTAATTATATACATCTTCTTTACATAGCTCAGCATGTATAGAATCACTTGGTCCTAGTGTTGACTGAATAAATATTCCTTGTAGATGACTAAGTGTTTTGAATTGATTAAAAATGCTATATTTCCTCTAGGGTCAACACAAACTACTTTACACACTACTCCAAGTAATTCATAGTATTATGTGCATGAGATCAACACATTTCAACTTGTCATGAGCTTCCATTAGAATCTTCACCACAAACTCAATCTCAATCATTGTGATGCTATATAATTACCTCCACATGAACATCCACATTACTAGATTACAAATAACTCACACCAAGTCATTTCAATCTTGTCTCCTATTATTGACTTTAGTTAACTAATCATCACTCAAGAACTCATTCTTTGCCAAACTTTATGTTACTTCTTTATCCTATCTATCAAATCTTCACATGTCTGTTACAACATCACCTATCACTTTTCCATCCTAGAAACACTTTACTTGTGATGAAAATAAGTTGATATTGGAACTATATCAGCTTTACTATCTTGTGAATATCATATTTCTTATTATCTTGCAATCGCTTCACTCCATTCATCTTGAATTTGATAAAACAATCAAATTACCTATTGTTTGTCACTAACTCTTCTAGTAGTTTCACACCTCACCAATTATCTTACTCCTATCCTTAATAGGAGAAATCAACATATGCATCACAAGAGATAGTTCCAATGATCTCTTGATGATCATACACACCTGACCCTTACTCAATTCTCCATAATTATTCTTGGAACATACTAGAAACACTAGGTCAATAGTTGATGTTAATGACAACACAATAACTGATGATGACACAATAAAATGATCATTCTTCTACCCATCATTACATCATAGTTATGCTAAAAATATCCCCCTTTAGAATTGATGGAAACACATGGTATAGTTTGCTTGATCTCATGCACTAACTTATTTAGTAATAATCACTGGAAAAAAAATGTTTTCAATTTTATCTGTACTTAACTTCTACTTTTTTCTTCGACATATTCTCCCCCTTTTATTGCACTTACCTATTTGCACAAATCATTACTTGCATTATAAATTCTTCTCTTATATGATGAAGTCACTCTCTCACATGAAATATTTTTTCATTGTCACCCATTCTCACTTTCTTCTAAAAAGTCACTCTCTCCCCCTTTGGCAACATTTCCAAAGTGTTAGAAAGTAAAGTCCACCAATATAACCAAGAGGGAGGGGGAAGGGGTGTGTTAATTAGTTAAGTAATTAAAACAACTCTCAATATCTATATTAATTCCAAAGCATGTAAACATTATATGCAACAACCATAAAAACATCACCATACACAATAACACCAGATATGTTAACTAGGGAAACCCTTGATTAGAGGGAAAACTCTGATGGGAATGGTATGCAAAAAATGATGTACTAATATATAATCTCCTTGTAAGAAGATGAACCCTATTAGGAGTAAATGGAATATACTCAGTACATATCAATCCCTAATAGGAGACTTTGAATCAATGTTAAGAGATTCCAACCCTATTAGGAATTTTGGAAGGCAAAAGGACTCACTGTCCAAATAGCTTTAGAGCAAGACCACTAAACTCAATGTCCAACTTGCCATGGAACTATCCTTCCAAGAATAATACCAATATACAATTGTTTGCAATAACTTTATTTTTCCAAATATAGTCTCTTGTAAGCTCACTATGCCTCTAGTATACCAAATACTTCTCTAATGAAAAATATATTCTTTATTAGGTTCATTGGATCTCATATAGAAGTTTGCATACTCACATTAGACAAAAACCATACTCTACCACAAGGAAAACATCTTTCCTTTATACCAATTCCAAAAAAATTGAGTCATCCTTAAGGCTTTCCCAATTTACAATAATAATGTAGGACCATCTTAAGATATTACATTTACATGGTATTACATCTTTACACTTTTCACAATTATAAACATCTGTTAGCACATAGTCTTCATGACTCTTTACTTGATGCTCATTTGGATATGCATGATTGACCATTGCATCTTCATCATGTCTTCTACCTCTATCCAAGTCTACATGACTAAATTCTATCTCTTTTAGGAGATACAATCCAAACAACAATAACTGCTACATGAGAACCTTGTTTGAATGCTGCCTTTACAAAATCTTTAATAAATCTATACTATCTTCATATTTTTCCATGCCATCTTAGCAATAGAGTCACAAAACTCTACAGAATATTATTCCAATTTTTTATGAGATCAAATTCATTCCTTGATCCTTACAAAATCAATCTCTCTCTGTTGTACTATTAGTCTTCACAAAATAACCAATATATTAACATCAATGACAAACTTTGTCATGAATGCAACACACAACCTTTATATCATGTCTCCAAAAATTATAGGACACTCCTCCATAGGAATACCATCAAAATTCATGCTTAACAATCTCCCTCTTTGGCATTGATGGAAACATAGATGAAATACATCTAAGTTCTATGAATACCAAGCATCTTTGCTGCAAGTGCTCCCTCATTCATGTTGTCCATGAATGTCCACTATACTATAACTTACATGCACAAGGAAGGTGTTAGTCTCCCCAATACATTAAAAAAAAAATCAAATTCTCTTGATCAACCAAATATTTATGTCTCCAATTGACATCAATTGCTACATAAGGATGTATATCTCTCACCCAAACATACATATCAAAGGATATTTTTCATGTGCTATTGTTTCCCCCATTGATATTAATCAATGCATAAGGATTATTTTCATGTACCACTTTCCACCATTGACATCAATGGTAATAGTATCATTATGTCAATTTAATTTATAAGATATGCAATAAGCTCAAGTGTCCAAAGATATTGTTAAATACTAGTTACCAAGAGTCCTTCATGACTCGGCTCAAACACATATATTCCCCCATAAAGGGAGCATCAAGAATCCAATCTCTGCACCAACTACTCAAAAGTAGGTTGGGGCATAACCCCAAACATACCTCTTAAGTACTCAAATGTATCCTTTGGAAAAGGGTTTGTAAATATTTCTTCTATCTTCTCCTTAATACTAACATACTCCAATATAATCTTCTTATCTACAATTTTCTCTCTTGAAAAGTGATACTTAATAGATACATGTTTTGTCTTAAAATGTCAAACAAGATTCTTTAGTATACTCACTATACTTGTGTTATCAAAATGTATAATAATAGATTCTATAAATAAAATTCCAAAGTCCTTCAATATTTGTTTCATCCATATAATATGATTACAATTGTTTGTTGGTGCTACATACTCTACTTTTGTCATGCTCTACGAAATATAGTCTTGAATTTCTTCCCAAGAAGAATGCTCCACCACTTGTACTCCTTTTTTCATCCACACTTCTTGCCAAATCTACATCCATGTATGCACATAAAGTTAAATTATTTGATATATCATACCATAATCTAAAATCAGGTGTACCTTTCAAATATCTAAATATTCTTTTGACTACTGCATAATGTGACTCTTTAGGATCAACTTGAAATCTTGCCACAATGTCATCTGCATTAGTTATATTAGGTCTAGTGTCTATTATATATTTCAATCCACCAATCACATATGTACTTTTTTCTCTCAATAGTGGTGGTTTCATCTTTGGTAGACAATTTGTGACTAGTAACCATAGGTGTTCCAACAGATTTACAACTTATGAGGAGTCCTAACTAACTCTCAAGAGATCTTATAGCTCTCTCTAATACCTATTCCTTGGTCTTGCTAGGGTACTTTTCTTTACCCTACTCAAAGATCACTTCTAGGATACCTATCCCCCTTAGGACTATCCACCAACTTCAAACATCAACCACACCTCAAATTCAACTATGCACTCATGGGCTCAGTTCAACCACTTTTCCTCCCAAACTACTCTTGCTGCTAGGAATAGATGTCCTTACTCTTACTAACTTTTATTCAAACCATTTTTATCCATTTTTATGGTTTCATCTTTGGATTTTCTATCAAGTCCTGAGTTTTCAAGGTTTTAGGTCTTGTAGCCTTTTTGCCCCAATTAGGTCTCCTCAAACTTGATTTCTTAGAATAGCATTGAATTCCACTAAACTAACTCCAAACTTGGTTAGGAATTTTCTCTAAGGTCTTGCTAGGCTTCAATATTTCCTAGGTCTTAGTCTGCAAAAGTGTCTATACATACGACTTTCACCAAACCCCATTTTTTGAGGGTTTCTAGGACATGTGACTTTGTTTGGTTTCTTTCCTCTCCACAAGTGCTTTAATTGGATCCTCTAAACTCCTCCTTTCATAAGAATATCTATGAAACATTACCCTTCACTTCTACACTCCTTTATTGGCACACCCAATCCATTAAGAAAGCTCTCTTTCTCTTGTTCTATACAAGCACCCAACTAGAATGTCTCTGCACTCACCTAGGGCTTGTTAGTAAAAATATCTCCCTTGAAAACCATAACTCCATAGACCATATTTACAATATATATAAAGTCCGATACTTTATTCAAAGAGACCATGGAAGTTCAACCATGGGAATTTAAGTGGGGCACATATTTACAAGACTGGCTCTAAACTAGGTAGTGAATCAACAAAACACAAGAAATTAACAAAATGAGAACCAGCCATAAAAAACCACTAAACCAAAGTATCAATTCATTATTTTAGTCCTTTCAATCCATATATGACTAGATGAAGGCTTTGTTAGGAAGTTACAACCAGTTCTTGCTCTTTCCAATCCTTAGCACAATTTTATTCCCAACTATGAAGTTAGGGTTTTTGTAACCTTATATATCTCATCCCCACATGTGTGGACCCTTAGGTTGGGCTTATAACACCATTAAGACAATTTCTTAGTTTTAAGGAAAATTTGTCATAACAACTTTGCAAAGTTGCAAATTTTTTCATGAGCAACTTCTGTAACGCTCCTAACTTGCACTTCCAAAAATACTTTAAAAAATCTAAAACATAAGTTCCATTCCATTTTTGTATTTTTTTGAAACTTTGACATTTTTTTTGGGTTTCCTAGGACTTTGACTCTAGAGTCTAATTGAGCATACAAATCACAAAATCTAAGCATCCTTAACTCAACACACACACCAAATCAACCTTGGGACTTTATGATTATTCCTTATTACCATGGTGGTTAGCTAGAACCACCAAAAAGCCAAAAATGGACTAGAATCTAAGTAAGAATCTAGGGTGCTCCTGCACCATTCTCTCCTTGCAACAAAGAGCTAAGGGATCTATGGTGTTAAGAACTCCAGATTGATGCCATGCTTCTTGAAATCACTTTCTACTATCTAGGTAGCCTCTAACTCTAGTTGGTGTCTGCATTTTACTAGGTGTTCCATGTATGTCTTGTGCCTCATCTTCTTCTTCACTCTTGAATCTAGAATCTTGTCAACCTGTGGTTTGATATGATCAGGTACCTTGAGCTCTTCCACATCTTTACTCACCTTAGTATTGTACTACTGAGCATCCATCTTTGGTCCTTATAATTTGATCAAGTTCTTCACATTGAATATATGAGAGATGGACATCTCCTTGGGTAATTCCATCTTGTAGGAATTTAGACCATATTTAGCCAACACTTTGTATGGTCTAATCCATTTCATTTGTAGCTTACTTGATATGCCTCTTTGTAGTCTATCCTTGTTTAAGAAAACCATCACCAAGTCTTTGACTCCAAATTGTAGGTCTTTTGTCCCTTGATGTTTCTTAGCTTTCAAATTTGATTTGCCTCCATTAGTGTCTTCTTTAATTGCTCATGAAACTCTCTCATTAATTGAGAAAAATCATCAGCTTGACCAATGATTTCGTCATAAAACTTCAAGTCTCTAAGCTCAAGAACACCTCTTGGATGTAATCCATACACCATTTCAAATGGGCTTCTACTAGTAGTTCTATTTGTACTATCATTACAAGAAATTTTTCTTAAGGAATGACTTTTTCTCATCCTTATCCATACTCCTTAGCCAAGACTCTCAAAAAGTTACCAGGCACCCTATTTACTACCTCTGTCTAGCCATCCATTTGGGGATGATAGGAGGAGCTATGAGACAAATTGGTTACTAGTCTCTTCCAAAGGGTCTTCCATAAATGGCCCATGAACTTCACATCTCTATCTACCACTATGCCCATTGATAAGCCATGTATCTTGACTATCTCCTTGAAGAAGAGGTGAGAAATGTGACTGGCATCATGTGTTGTTTTACATGGGATAAAGTGACTCATCTTTCTGAACTTGTCCACTACCACAAACACACTGTCCAAACCATTTGGTGTTCTAGGTAACCCTACTACAAAGTCCATGCTTATACATTCCCAAGGCCTTTTTGGGATGGGAAATGAATGGTAGAGACCTACATTTGATGATGTCCCCTTTTCCTTCTAACATACTCCACACTGCTCCACACATTTCCTTACATCATTTTGTATCTTAGGCTAATAGTAGAACCTCTCTACTAAGTCTAGGGTCTTGTTCAACCCCAAGTGCCCACTCAGACTCCCATTTTGTTTCTCTTGGATGAGATTCTACCTCATGGAACCCCTTGGAACACACAATTGTTTTCTGTTAAACAGTAAACCATTTTTTAATGTGTAGTCAACATATTCACTATGAAAATGATTGTCAAATTTAGTGGATACCTTGTGGATATTTGAGAAGTCTACATCTTTTTTGTAGAGGTCTTTGAATCCTTCAACTCCAATTCTCTACAATTTGATCGCCTAAACAGTGAGAAATCTCATACTAAGTGCATCTACAACCTTGTTATTCACTCCTTTATTATGCTTAGTAGTGAAGGTGTAAGAATGTAGTAATTCCATCCACTTGATATTTCTTAGACTTATCTTATCCTAAGTGTTAATATAACTTAGGGCTTGGTTACTAGTGAAAACCACAAACTCCTTAAGCAATAGATAGTGCCTCTACTTTTTAAGGGCTTGTACCAAAGCATATAGTTGTAAGTCATAGGATGAATACCTAGACTTGATCTCATTTAACCTTTCACTAAAGAATTCAATTGATTTTCCTTCTTGGCCTAGGACTGCACCCATTGTAATGTTACTTGCATCACATTCCACTATGAATAACTTATTAAAACTTGACAACACCAGTATAGGTTGGGTAGCCACTTCCTTCTCCAATATTTCAAATCCTTCATTAGCTTCCTTGGTCCACACAAACTTTTTCTTGAGTCCTCCTTTTATGGTGTCAAGGTTTGGTGCATAGATTTCACTGAATCTTATTGTAAAATTGAGCCAACCCATGATAACTTGTGACTTTAGTCCCTGTCTTAGGAGTAGGCCAACTTAAAATGGCCTCAACCTTTCTCTTGTCCATCTTCAAGTTACCTTGAGATACTACAAACCTAAGGTAGGTTAGTTCTTGTTTCATGAACTCACTATTTTCAAGGTTTATGGTGAGCTTTTCCTCTTGGAGTTTCTTTAACACAAGTTCTAGGTGTTTCATGTGTTCCACTTTTGTTTTACTAAAGATGAGGATATCATCTAAATAGACTACCACAAAGACTCCCATATAGTCCTTTAGAACCTCATTCATTACCCTCATAAATGTACTAGGTGCATTTGTAAGCCCAAATGGCATTACTAGCCACTCATATAATCCCTTCGTGGTCTTAAAGGCTGACTTCCACTCATTTCCCTCTTTTATTCTAATCTAATAGTAGCCACTTTTTAAATCAATCTTTAAGAAGTATTTAGCACTTCCTAAGAAATCCATCAAATCTTCTATTCTAGGAATAGGGAACCTATATCTAATAGTGATCCTATTTATTGCCCTAGAATATGTACACATTCTCCACTTACCTCCCTTCTTAGGAGCCAACACTACTAGGACAACACATGGGATTATACTCTTCCTAATTATACCTTGATCCAAAAGCTCTTAAACTTTCCTTGCTATTTCTTTTTTTGTTTTGGTGTCAGCTTGTATGCAGCCTTGTTAGCTAGTAATGCCCATGGCACAAAATCAATTTGGTGGTCGATTGATCTCTTTGGTGGTAATGTAGTGGGTGTACCTTCACAAATGATGTCTTTAAACTAATCTAGCAGTTGTTTCACCTCTTCTAGCATAGGTGATTTTTTTAGTGCTTCCTCCTCCCTTGGTTTGACCAATATAACATAGCCAACTTTCTCTTCTTTCATCATATATTTTAGGAATTTTTTCCCACTCATCAAAAGTGTATTGGATTCTACTTTCTCCACTGCATCTCCTTCTATCAAAGATTGAATCTTATAAGTTACTCCATTCTTCTTGAATGGGTAATTATTCTCCTTTCCATAGTGTTCTACCTCTCTATCATATTGTCATGGTCTACCAAGAAACAAATGACAAGAATCCATTGGTAGCACATCACATAGTAATCTATCTTGATACTTTCCTATGGTGAACTCAATCCTTAATTGCTCATTAACCAATATGTTCTACCCCTTATTCAACTAGGTAACTTTATAGGGACATTCATGACGTATCTTGGTGAGTTTTAACTTCTAGACTACCTCCTCTGAAATGCCATTATTAGTAGATCTTGAATCAATTTTAATCCAACACACTTTTCCTAATATCTTACACTTGACCCTAAAAAGAGCCCTTCATTTTTTGTGTTCATCCTTGGTAGGTTCTTTAATCAATACCCTTCTTAGTATCATATTTTCACCTCTCTCTGAATCCAAACTCACCATTGAGTGTTTAGGACAATGCCCGCCTTGCACATATGCTATCTTTTTCTCACCTTGTGAAGATGATGGTTTGTTAGGTTACGTATAAGCTGGGTGACTCAACTACCCACAATTGTAACACTTCATGGAAGCAAAATGGAAACTTCTTCGAAATCCACCTGATCTTCCTCTTCCACCACTGGGAAAACTTATTCATTTTCCATAACCACCTATATTATTAGGTTCATGTGCTCATTCAATGAACTTGAAACCTCCTTGGTCTCTATTCTCATTGTTTCTTCCACTAGAACCTCCTCTATGTCCATCTCTAGAATCTTTGCCTCTTCCTGTACCCTTGGTACTTGAGTCTTGTTTCTTTTTCAACTTTTCTTCCACTTTGAGAGCCATCTGGTAACAACTATGGAGGGTAGTAAGTGTAAAGCAACTTAGTTATTCTTGTATAATCCATCTAAGACCATTTAGATACCTAGTAACCTTAATGCTTTCACTTTCTTGCACTCTAGACCTAAGGCTTAGTTTTTGAAACTGCTCATATAGGCAATCACCTCTGGGTCTCTCTATTTGAGATTTTGTCTCTTATTGTGTAGTTGGATGTCATAATCCTTTGGTAGATAGTTTTCTTTTATTTTCACCACCATAGTATTCTAATTGGGTATTGGCTTCTCGCCTTCCTTCTCTCTTTCTTCCTATAAGAACTTCCACCAAGTTAATGCTTGTCCTCTTAACCTTGATTTGGCTATCTTCACCTTTTGTGCCTATTACCAATTTAGCCTACATCCTAAATTGCTATGTTAAGCTTGCTTATATATTGTGCTATGTGTTTTAGGTTGCTGATCATACATATTACAGAACGGTTTAGATGCAGAATGTGAAGTACAAATATCAATAAATAAGAGAAATTGATCATTTTTATTCAAATTGCATACAAGTACCAAAATAGTACACTTTTATTTGGAATATATTTCAAAACTATTTTATAAGGTATCAAATGTTCAACTTTTAGATGGTACTTGATACAATGCATTCAGATACCACACAAGTTGTGGTAGCTCCTAATACAATATTTGAATAAACACATTGCATAAACATAAAAGTACTAGAGAGATAAGGGGAAAAGCATCCATTTCCTGTATGGAAGGTCATTGATCTAAATTTTGAAGAATATTTGAGTCTGCATCTCCATCTTTGAATACATTTGTAAAATGTAAAGAAGGGGGTCAATTCATACGAACTAAGCAATGGGAACCATTCCAATTATCTCTATACTACTTATTGTTTTTGATTAGATAAATAGGTTTTGCAAGGATCTTGAAACCCAAGTTAAAACAATACAAAAGGCTAAAAATAAGCAATTAGAGCCCAGCCAAAGGACAATGGCCAAACAAAAAGGCTAGTACTTCAGATCACCAAACAAAAGGTGACCATTGAGGCTACTCAACAGCCACCAACACAGGTTTTTACTGGGCTCCTGAAACCCAAAGAAGAAAAGGGAAAAAAGTCACCAACCATGATACACTACAAAGAACAATAGGCCAAAAGTTAGGGGACAAAAAAAAGAACAACAAGCAAACAAAAGCCAGTCAGGCTTTGCCTTTAGATCCCTTCTTTTGAGAATGTAATGCCATATCAAAAAAGGTAGTGGAGGGCTTGATCTTTTTTCCTTTTACTATGGTCCATCCATTCTCCACCAAACCAGTAGCCTTCTACCACTGTAAATCAACAACACTAGAGCCAGTCCCAAAAATCCTCGAGACTAGGGAAGAGACCACAATAGGAACATCAACAACCTGGAAAAAAGCCATAGGAAGGTCTGTCCTTGATAAATTAGAAGTGGAGGGCATGACCATATTTCCTTTTATTGAGGTCCTTCCAGCCCCCAACAAACTAGCAGCCTTTTGGCTCTGAGAAATAACAAAGCCACAACCAGACCCAAAAACCCCTTAAGCCAGGGAAAAAATTGCAGTAGAGAAAGTTACAATAGAAACAAGAGAAGGAACATCAACTTGAGAAGGAGCCAGAGAGGTGGCTGCCACCAAATCACCAGAAGATAGACCAGCTATATCCAAAGGAGCTAAAGGAGCATCAACTTGAGAAGGAGCCAAAGGAGGAACCTCCATCAAATCACCAAAAGATGGGACAACAGAAACCAAAGACCCATCTACTACAACCAAAGCAGCTAAAGGATGATCCTTTGTCAAAAAACTAGGAATAGTAGTTGAATCCTTCACCAAAATATCTTGAAGAGAGTCATCATCCCTTGTAGAGAGGACCTTGTGGACCATGTAGTGATCTTAGGAGACCCCCTTCCACCAAGAAGTGGGCATTTTCGATCTAGATCTACTAGCGAAGCAACCTATAGCCAGGTCAACAACCTTGTGGCACTTCCTACAGTGGAAGAGGATACCCTCATAGTCAAGAAGAATGTTCCAAGACCCTAAAGAAGAAGCCACCAAAATCTTTTCTGGGAGACCCTTATAAACATCAAGCTCAACTAGAATGTGAGCATATGTCATTCGAAACACATTTATAGAATCCTTATCTATCAAGCAGAATCTAGCAAGGGATCTCCCCATCTCCTCCCAAATAGAATCTACCCAACAGTGAAGGTGAAGATTCAATAGCCTAACCCAAACAAGGAAAACGTTAAAAGATTCTGTCAATGGTTTGAAATCGTTATGCCAAGATTTTGCCATCAAGGGAAACTTTACATCCCAATAGAAATTATGGCAAAGGATGACATCTCTATCAATAGTAGATTCAAATTTAACAATGAAAAACCCCCTTGGCATAGGGTAAATATGGGCTGTCTTCGAAATGACGGGGTCCCAAAAATAGGAAATCCATCCATGCAGTTTCGACAAAGAAGGACAAAAACCCTTAAAATAAAAGATAGCAGCATTGACTGAGAAATCAGCCATATAGATAGAGATCTCATCAACAATATCAGATTTTAAATCAATCTTTAATGGGTTACTTACCGCAATCGGCACTCTCGAATGCACAGAGTCATGAATCCCTAACTTTTTAGAAAGACCACCAATACTAGCCTCAAAGACAGCCACATCAGTATAGGAACCACCCACACTAGGTGAACAAACCCTAGAAGCTGAGGGGACTGCCATAAAGCTGAACACAAGAAAAAATCTAAATCGAAGCCAGATATAGGATTTAGAGTAGGACCCACGCAAGAGTCAAAGTCGAAGCCAAGCACAAAAGCCAGAGTTGAAGTCAAATCCAGGCACAGAGGTCAGATCAAAGCTAGGGGCCAAAGCCGAAGTTGAAGGCAGGTGCAGGGAGCCAAGTAGGAAACAAAATTCAAAAAATTGCAAAGCTGATAAATGACTCCTTAGTTATGAGTCCATGAAGGTCTAGTTACTACAAAATGATTATTTAGATAAAATCACTAAAAGATGTAAAGGCAAGAGAAATATTTGAAATAAAATCCAATTTTATGCTAATAAGTTTGTTTCATGTGTAGATAGATGTATGAATTTTGAGGTTGTTGAACGATCATACATAAGATACACACATGAAGCCTTTCAATTGAGATTTT
Organism: Cupressus sempervirens; assembly: GCA_028749045.1. Classification (NCBI taxonomy): domain Eukaryota; kingdom Viridiplantae; phylum Streptophyta; class Pinopsida; order Cupressales; family Cupressaceae; genus Cupressus; species Cupressus sempervirens. The sequence goes on along the minus strand of CM053784.1, from coordinate 520,432,684 downwards.
TAGAGGCTAAGACTAAAGATTTGAGGAGACTATTTAATGGACACACATAAACTACAAGCATGGAACCTTCTGGTCAAATCATGTAGGGACAAAGATCTTGGGGAGACTATTGATGGGGAATACATAAACTACATGTATGGGACCTTCTAGTTGAACCAAATCAACTAACTAAAGATTTGAGGATATTGTTAAATGGATGTACATCAATTACAATTATAAAACCTTTCAATCAAATCATGAAGTAGTAGAGGACAATCATGAGCAAAATAATTAAAGGGATGAATCATATTTGATTTCAAATCTTTTTTTTTAATATAAAAAAAAAAGTGAAACATCAAAGGGATGAAATAAGATAGTTTTAAAACCTTTTGTATAAGAAAAAGAGTGAATGCTACAATGGATGTATGGTTGAATGATGAAAATTAAGGAAATAAATATAGCTATATTTCAAATGTTACAAGTTTTAAAGAAAGGGGAACATTAGTAATGAAAGGAAAATCAATAAAAGCTTTTAGAAAAACAAGTTGGTTCCAATCAAAATATCAGCAAACTGAGTATGAGCATGCTACATGGAGAACATAGAAATGTCCAAATTCATAAATGACCAAGAAAATCATAGATTTTGGTTATATCTATAGCAGAAATTAGATCAACAAACCATATGCCAAAGCTTCTCAAATATTGATGAGAATAGAAGAAACAAATGCATTTGAATCCATGATAAAAGGAAGTATTCCAAACTATCAAGATTTCCAATAGTTTTATAGTCCATATTATTACTATAAATATAGTAGTAATAAGTTCAACATGTAAAAAAAATTCAAGAAATGCAGGAAATGGACTAAGCATCAGTCAGGAAACATCACCATGAAGTATTAAAAAAAAATTATCTTCCCAAAATTGTATAGGTTCTGCAATAGAAAATAAGTCACTACCTTTTAGATCATTTTCAAATAATTTCACTTTTTATCTGAGAGAGATATATTTCAATGTAAGACATGGTTCACTATTGCATTGAATTTCAACATCAGTTGGGCAAGAGGTCACTGTTAGGATAGTAAAACTGAATCTAGAAAGAAGACATATTTCTCTTATAATGAGAAGCAAGGATAGGCCAAGACAAGCACCAACTAGAAAAAGGTAGTGTTACACCTATCCAAACTGGAAAAGTTCCTGGACAAACTAGTAAGTGTAGAGAAGAAGTGGTGCAGGAGCACCTAGGTAGGCTAAGTGTGAAACCTAGGTATTTCTTTATTTTTGGCTTGTAGTGATGCTAGCCACATCACTATTCTAATAATAGGTCCTATGTGGTCCTTAGGTGTGTTTAGGAGACTTGGCAAGACCCAAAGTGACCAAGTTGCTAGAAGTTGCCGACTATTGTCAACTAGGTGACTTAGGTCCGGAAAAGGCTAAAATGGTCTAGAAAGGTTCCAATGGCTTTGAATTGTTTATTTGAAGTCATTTTATGCATATTATATGTCTACTTTGTTTTTGTGCCAAATTTGGAGGTTTAACTCCATGTAGAACAAAAGTTGTTGAAATGTTGTCATGTTGTCATGACAACATTTTCTTGCAAAAAGCAACTTTTTGGCATTTGTGTGTTTAGAACGTCCTAACTATTTAGAACAGTTATGGAACTAATGGAGGAGCCTTTAAAAAAATGAGGACAGCCATTTTTAGGGGGTTGGACAAGTTGGTTTTGCATTTTTGTACGAATTGAGCAAGTATTTTGTTGCCGGTTTTATGCATTTGAAGGCATTTTTAATAGAGGAGGATTGAATGGCCTGATTTTTGTGTTGGAAAAGTTCTGAAATATTGTTTTTAATCTTTTTTTAGTGTTGGTTTGATCATTTTAATTCATTTTCATTAGTGTAGAAAAATCTTTTTGTTCTTGGCAAGTTGCTGATCTGAACAGGGCTGCACTTAGAAAATGGGATCTTAGGGCCACTTCCCACCATTGGAAACCTCTGGTATTTTGGGATTTGGAACTAACATCCATGTACATTATTTATCAAGAAGGAGGGCCCTTGAAAGCATCAGCAAGCATTTTTAAGGTGATGCCCTAGGCAAGCCAAATGCAACTTGGCTAGGAATCACAGTTGGAAAATGAGTTATGGAGAGGATTGAGTGTACAAATACCTTAATCCGGCTGCACAGTGAGTAATGAGAAGGTCTAACCTTGCTCCAGTCCAAAGGAGAGGTCTTGGAAAGGTGTCTAAGGTGGTTTTCCATCACAACATCGATAAAGCACTTGAAATCCTCATTTTTGGCCTAAAACTGTACTTTCATTGTACGAAAAGTTTGGAGGCTAGAAAATTACAGAATCTTGAAGTACTCTAAAAAGGGTATCCAAAAATATAATTTGTTTGTAGGGTTGTTAAGAATTTTTTCAAGAAATCTTGTTTCCAGCTATTTAGGAGGGCTAATTCCTAGTAGCCTTTTTGGAGCAATTTGGTGTATCTTCCCTAGTAGATTGAATGCGCCTATGAAATCAGAAATGTTTAGGGTCATGGATGTTAGAAGGAGTCTAAAAAAAAAAACCTAGATGAAGAACTGGTACCCTTGGAGCTATAGATGGACTTGAGGGTTAATAGCGGACTGGAGCCGGCTAGTAAGAAATTTGATGTTACTTTGTTGGTGTACCCCCAACTGAAGGATTAGGATCTCTTGAGCAAGGTCCTAGTAATTATAGGGTGTGAAGAAGCCCTAGTGGGTCTAGTGAATGACCTAAGGTAGCCCTGAGAGAGAGCTTGGGGTTTGGAAGCAAGGTTGGGGTGTTACATCAGAGTGGTATCAGAGCCTAGTTAAAGATTTGGGAAAGGTAGTTAATGTTGGAAGCCGCTGAAGAATCAGTAGGAGAATACATGATGGTGACAAATGTGGAGTTAGCTAAAGAAGTTGATGAGCAAAGGCAAAGAAATCAGCTTCTTGAAGAAGCACTAGAAGAGGTGAAGCAAAAAACTAGATGCAGTTGTAGAGGCAGCCAAGAAAAGAGATGAAGAAGAAGATGGGAATGGTAAAAAGGTAGTAGAGGAAGATATTGTACCTGAACCTGATCCTATCTTGCAAGAAGAGCCCTTCTTGAAGGCAATCAAAGCCTTAGGAGGTAAAGCTTTGGAAGGAGTGCCACTTTTCAGTGGTAAGATGGATATTGATGCAGTTATGGATTGGTTAGAGGGTATGGAGAACCACTTTGAGTGTGAGGGTATCTCAGAGGCACAGAAGGTTAAGGTTGCTAAGTCAAGGCTTAGAGGCTCAGCCTTAACATGGTGGAAGTATGTACAAGATGAAAGAGTCAGCATGGGCAAGAATCCAATTGCAAATTGGAGTGCTATGGCAAACAAAATCAAGGAGAACTTCCTACCTGAAGACTTTGAGATCCAACTCCATAAAAAGAGGCAAGGACTGAAGCAAAAAGATCTTGATGTGACCTCCTACACTGAAGAATTTCAGAGGTTGTGTTTGAGATCCAAGAAGCAAGAAGAGGAGTCACTCAAGGTGGCAAGGTATCTTGGTGGCTTGAAGTGGAACATTCAAGAGGAGCTTAGCTTATGGGCCCCTACCACTATCCAAAGATGTCATCAGCTAGCTTTGAAGGTAGAAGAAAAGAAAAAGAGGAAAGGAGATTCTAACTTCAAAGATAGAGGCAAAGGCAGAAATTAGAAAAATCAAAGAGGAGGCTACCAAGGCAAAGGTAGTGATCAAAAGAGCCAAAGTGAAAGCAAACCCATGGAGCAAACTATTGACCACTCTTCAAGAGGTGGTTATAATAGAGGGAGAGGCAATCAAAGAGGATCAAGTAGGGGTAGAGGAGGTAGGAGCAGCTCTTACTTTGCAACAATGAAGTGTTACAATTGTGATCAACTAGGCCATCCTGCCTATAGGTGCCCGGACAAACCCTCTTCCTCAAGCCAAGATAAAAGGCTAGCATATGCACAAGAAGATAATAGAAGTTATAAGGATGTTGACATAGACCATATTGATTTTGAAAAAGGTGAGAATCTTATGTTTAGGAGGGTGCTGATCAAGCAACCAGCTTCTAATGAGCCTAGACATAGAAGGGCATTGTTTAGGATCAAGTGCAAGATCCTAGGAAAAGTATGCAAGGTGGTGGTTGATTCTGGATCAACTGATAATGTAATATCAGAGGAGGCTGTTACAAAGCTCAAATTGAAGAAGATACCTCATGAAAACCCTTACAAGGTCACATGGCTTAACAAAGGGCAAAGCATCCTAGTGAATGAACAAGCATGGGTGGACTTCTCAATTGTAGGATATAAAGACCACTTATTATGTGATATTTTGCCAATGGATGCTTGTCATCTTTTGCTAGGGAGACCTTGGAAATTTGATAGAGAAGTGGTCTATGATGGCAAGGAAAATACCATAACATTTAAGAAAGGAAGCAAGACCTTCAAAATTCAGTCATTGTTAGAAGGGGATGAACCACAGTCCAAGGTGCCTAATGTGCTGCTATGTGGAGAGAAAGAGTTTATTAGAGACCTCAAGCATGAGGAGAGCCAAGGATTTGCAGTCATACTAAAGGCTACAAGTGAAGAAAAGCCAGTCCAAGAACCTTTACTAGCAGAGGTACAAGAGTTTCTTGTAAAGTATAAGGAGATTGTTAGTGATGGTACACCAGCTACCCTACCACCAAGAAGAGTTATCAGCCATCAAATTGACTTTGTTCCAGGTGCCTCACTACCTAATAAGGCAGCCTACAAGTTAACCCCAGATCAGAACCTTGAAGTGGCAAGACAAGTCCAAGAGTTGATGGACCAAGGTTTGATCCAAAAGAGCATAAGCCCTTGTGCAGTCCCGGTGGTTTTGGCATCCAAGAAGGGAGGAAAATGGAGGTTGTGTACTGACTCAAGGGCCATTAACCGCATTACAATCAGGTATAGGTTTCCTATTCCAAGAATTGAAGACCTTATGGATTGTCTAGGAGGTGCTATGTATTTCACTAAGCTGGACTTGAAAAGTGGGTATCACCAAATTAGAATAAAGGAGGGAGATGAATGGAAGACAACATTTAAGACTACTGATGGTCTTTATGAATGGCTTGTGATGCCATTTGGTCTTTCCAATGCCCCTAGCACCTTCATGAGGCTCATGAATGAAGTGCTCAAAGACTTCACAGGCAGATTTGTGGTGGTGTATTTGGATGATATCCTCATCTACAACAAGACCAAAGAGGAACATGTCAAGCATGTAGAAGCGGTTTTGAAGAGGCTTCATGAGGAGAAGCTATCTATCAACCTTGAGAAGTGTGACTTCTTCAAGCAAGAGTTGGTGTATCTAGGCTTTGTGGTGTCTAAAGGAACTTTGAAGATGGACAAGGAGAAAGTTGCTGCTATCCTAAGTTGGCCTACACCTACCACATCTAGTGAGGTAAGAAGTTTCCACGGTTTGTCTCAATTTTATAGGAAGTTCATTAGGAACTTTAGTGGTATTTGTGCACCATTTCTTGATACCATAAAGGGGGGAGTCAAGTCCAAGTTTAGGTGGACTTTAGAGGCTGAAAAGTCATTTGATATGTTAAAAAAACAAGTAGCTACTCAACCCATCCTAAAATTGCCTAGCTTTGAAAAGTTGTTCACCTTAGAATGTGATGCAAGTGGCCTAGCAGTGGGTGGGGTGTTGAGTCAAGAAGGTAGACCAATAGCCTTCTATAGTGAAAAGCTAAATGAGGCCAAGAAGAAATACTCATCCTATGATCTAGAATTGTATGCCTTAGTCCAGTGTCTTAGGAAGTGGAGACACTATTTGTTGCCAAAAGAATTTGTTGTGTTTACAGATAATCAAGCTCTTAGCTACATCAACACACAGGAGAAGTTGAGCAACAGGCACTTGAAGTGGATGGAATATTTGCAGGCCTTCACCTTTACAATCAAGCATAAGAAAGGACAAATGAACAAGGTTGCTGATGCATTAAGTAGAAGGGTTTTAACAGTCCAAGAGATTCAGCTCCATAGCATTGGAGTGGAGAGTTTTCAGAATCTTTACAAGAATGATGAGGACTTTTCTGAAGCCTATAAGGTATGCATGGATTTTGGAAACCACTTTCATAGCAGATTTTCAGAATACACTTTGCAAAATGGGTTGCTATTTAAGGGTACCCAGTTGTGTGTACCAAGAGGTTCCATGAGAGAGAACCTAATACAAGAGAAGCATAATGGCAGCTTGAGTGGGCATTTTGGTATCAGCAAGACAATAGAACTAGTGCAAAGGTTCTATTATTGGCCTAAATTGGTCAAAGATGTAACCAAGTATGTGGAGCAATGTATGGTGTGTATGAAGGCAAAAGGAGGAATGAACAATGCAGGTCTTTACCAGCCCTTACCAATTCCTAGCAGACCATGGGATTGTGTAAGTATGGATTTCATTGTTGGTTTGCCTAAAACTAAGCAAGGGTATGATAGCATTTATGTTGTTGTTGATAGATTTAGTAGAATGGGACATTTCATTCCATGTAAGACAACTAATGATGCAAGTCATATAGCTCATTTGTTTTTCAAAGAGGTTGTAAGGATTCATGGACTTCCATTAAGCATTGTGTCGGATCGAGATGTGAAATTCATGAGTCACTTTTGGAAGACTTTATGGAAGAAGCTTGGCACTAACATGTCTTTTGGTTTAGCTTACCATCCTCAAACTGATGGTCAAACTGAGGTGGTTAATAGAACTTTAGGTAACCTTCTTAGGTGCCTAACTAAGGAGTATGGTCAGACTTGGGATGTTATCATCTCACAAGCAGAATATGCCTACAATGATAGCAAGAATAGGACTACCGGAAAGAGTCCTTTTGAAATTGTTTATGGCATGCACCCAAGAGGTGTGTGTGAACTAAGGTGTCTTGGAAACATGGATCAGATTAGTGGTCAAGCTGAAGACTTTGTACAAACCATGAAGGAGATTCAGGAGCAAGTCAAGAAGACTATTCAAGACAACACTCTAAAACTCAAAGCCAACGTGGATGAAAAGAAGAAGGATGTTCAGTTTGCTATTGGGGACTATGTGATGGTCCATTTGAACAAAGCAAGGCTTCAAAAAGGCATTCCTACTAAGTTACAAATGAAGAGGGTAGGGCCTTGCAAAATATTGGCTAAATATGGAGCAAATGCCTATAAGGTAGATTTACCTTCCGATTTGGGCATATCCCCTATTTTTAATGTGCAAGACTTGGTGGCATACAAAGGTGACCCATCTCAGCTCAGTCCCGATGTTCATGAAGATCTTGAACTTGCTTCAACACCTACAAACAACAAGTTGGAGGTAGAAAAGGTGTTAGATTCAAGGGTAAAGAAGACTACAAGGCACAAGGTTTACATGGAACACCTCATCAAATGGAAGGAGAAATCAATTTCAGAGGCTACATGGGTTGCTAAGACAGAGTTCAAGAAGGTTGGCATACCTCTAGATTTGTTGCAAACTGATCCACCTTGAGTTCTTTGTTGGAGGGGGGAGTATGGTGCAGGAGCACCTAGGTAGGCTAAGTGTGAAACCTAGGTATTTCTTTATTTTTGGCTTGTAGTGATGCTAGCCACATCACTATTCTAATAATAGGTCCTATGTGTCCCTTAGGTGTGTTTAGGAGACTTGGCAAGACCCAAAGTGACCAAGTTGCTAGAAGTTGCCGACTATTGTCAACTAGGTGACTTAGGTCCGAAAAAGGCTAAAATGGTCTAGAAAGGTTCCAATGGCTTTGAATTGTTTATTTGAAGTCATTTTATGCATATTATATGTCTACTTTTTTTTTGTGCCAAATTTGGAGGTCTAACTCCATGTAGAACAAAAGTTGCTGAAATGTTGTCATGTTGTCATGACAACATTTTCTTGCAAAAAGCAACTTTTTGGCATTTGTGTGTTTAGAACGTCCTAACTGTTTAGAACAGTTATGGAACTAATGGAGGAGCCTTTAAAAATGTGAGGACAGCCATTTTTAGGGGGTTGGACAAGTTGGTTTTGCATTTTTGTACGAATTGAGCAAGTATTTTGTTGCCGATTTTATGCATTTGAAGGCATTTTTAATAGAGGAGGATTGAATGGCCTGATTTTTGTGTTGGAAAAGTTTTGAAATATTATTTTTAATCTTTTTGTAGTGTTGGTTTGATCATTTTAATTCGTTTGCATTAGTGTAGAAAAATCTTTTTGTTCTTGGCAAGTTGCTGATCTGAACAGGGCTGCACTTAGAAAATGGGATCTTAGGGCCACTTCCCACCATTGGAAACCTCTGGTATTTTGGGATTTGGAACTAGGATCCATGTACATTATGTATCAAGAAGGAGGGCCCTTGAAAGCATCAGCAAGCATTTTTAAGGTGATGCCCTAGGCAAGCCAAATGCAACTTGGCTAGGAATCACAGTTGGAAAATGAGTTATGGAGAGGATTGAGTGTACAAATACCTTAATCCGGCTGCACAGTGAGTAATGAGAAGGTCTAACCTTTCTCCAGTCCAAAGGAGAGGTCTTGGAAAGGTGTCTAAGGTGGTTTTCCATCACAACATCGATAAAGCACTTTAAATCCTCATTTTTGGCCTAAAACTGTACTTTCATTGTACGGAAAGTTTGGAGGCTAGAAAATTACAGAATCTTGAAGTACTCTAAAAAGGGTATCCAAAAATATAATTTTTTTGTAGGGTTGTTAAGAATTTTTTCAAGAAATCTTGTTTCCAGCTATTTAGGAGGGCTAATTCCTAGTAGCCTTTTTGGAGCAATTTGGTGTATCTTCCCTAGTAGATTGAATGCGCCTATGAAATCAGCAATGTTTAGGGTCATGGATGTTAGAAGGAGTCTAAAAAAAAAAACCTAGATGAAGAACTGGTACCCTTGGAGCTATAGATGGACTTGAGGGTTAATAGCGGACTGGAGCCGGCTAGTAAGAAATTTGATGTTACTTTGTTGGTGTACCCCCAACTGAAGGATTAGGATCTCTTGAGCAAGTTCCTAGTAATTATAGGGTGTGAAGAAGCCCTAGTGGGTCTAGTGAATGACCTAAGGTAGCCCTGAGAGAGAGCTTGGGGTTTGGAAGCAAGGTTGGGGTGTTACATCAAGAAGGCTACTCGAGTTGCAACTGAAAGGGTGAATAGGATCTTATATTCATGATAGTCGTATTGATGTGTTAATTGAAGTTAATTGTGAAATAGATTTTGTCTCAAGGGGCGATATTTTTAGAGAATTAGTAGATGACATGGCAATGCAGATGGTTGCCAGTCCAAATGTTCAATATGTATTTGTAGAGAATGTTTCTGAAGATATTGTGAATACAAAAAAAAGGGAGATTGAATTGCGGAAAGAATACCTAGTAGATACCATAGAGAGCATCCTTACATAAAAAATTATAAAATCATTGCAAAATGACTATTTTAGCACATGGAGGTCATATTTTTTTTAATGGAAATAGCTAATTGTTTTTAGCAGATATATCATAAAAGCAGTAAGATCTTTTACATATGAAATCCTCAAAATACTAAAATGAATTGTAACAGATAAAGAAACCAATACAAGAGACAAAATGAAATTCATGTCATGGAGTCAAAACATTAGCTACAACCCATCATAAAACATGGAGCAAATAAAATGAAGATAATAATAGTGAATACCCAATAGATATTGTAGAGAACAACAAATAAAGAATGAAAATTCAAACATTTTACGACATCAAGCAAAGAACACAAATGTCTATCAATCATGACTACTATGCAAAATGGAAGAAATAAGACCAAGACAGCAACTGGAGTAGTCTTACCAACAATTAAAGAAAAACACGTGAAGGAAATAGCTCATGACATCCAACAGTTATGACATCCAAGACACATCAACCTAGAGCTCTCCAAGAAACTCATGACATTAGCAAAGAGCCATGAAATAGCAATGAAATGAAAAGCAAGAAGTCATGACCTTAGCCATGACATGGAGGAAAAGATCCACGACATATAGAACAAAGCTTACAACCATACAAACAATAACCATGGCATCTGGGCAACTCAATAAGTTATAGAACTATGGCATCCAAAGCTAGAGCAAGTGCAAGAAGAAATCTAGACACCAACATGGAAACTAGGGTTTATAATACCCTACTTCTCCTTCTACACTCATGCATCGATAACGAAATGAAATAATGACTTTCACGTCAGCTTTTGCATTATTTAAAATTAAACATAGTTTGATATATTTTCAAGTCCTGATATAAGGGAGGTGTATTTCATTTAAATCTTTTATTATTTTTATTTTTTATATATATTAAATAATTTAATTGATTATCATTTGATATGTAAACAAAATAATGATAAAAAATTTATTAATTCACTTAGTCACATAAAATATATTTGAAAAAATATTTGTTAAATGATAATAATATTATTTAATATATATCAAATTATTGTGATTAGCAAATTAAGTTCTTTGCATTCACATTGTAAAATTAAAATTTTAAAGTAGTAAAATTATAAAACACTAAAGAATTATTAATTATTTTTAAAAAATGCAAAAAAGCTTAATCAAGGACTGATTTTATGAATCTGGAGACTACAAGTGACTTTCAGTTAAGGCAAAGAGTTCTATTTTTAGCAGAGATAGATATTTCAATCAACTAGATGTTACATGGAGTTCATTCTTAGTTAAGGAGATAGTTTGGGTTTCTCATGTAGTTAAGAGCATTTTTGTGCTATTTTTGGCATGTTATTGAGTAGTTAAGGCTAGTTTTGCATGCAGCTCATTATGGGAGCCCATTTTATGCATTTTTGTATGGTTATTGATGAGTTTCACATGCTATATATTTGGGTTGATTTTGAGATTAGACTTGGGGGTTCTGTGCATGATTTTTGAAGAGATAGAGGCAATTTTCTAGCTAGCTATCAGTTGGACATGTGGTTGAGAGCATTTTTCAGGGGTTTCTTCATAGTTTGGATCAATTTTGACTCATTTTTCTATGCATATTTTTGATATCCAAATTAGGTTTTTGAGCTTTATTTATTGAAAATTCACCTCATTATGAGGAATATTCTTATGGGCTTGGATTTTTTACACATTAGAAATTTTTGAGTTGATTGTAAGATCATTTTTGTAGCAGAGATTTTTCAACATTGGTTATACAAATTTAATAGTTCCTTCTGATTGATTTTTGTGTAGTATTGTGGGTTCTTTACTTTTATGTTGTGTTCATCCTTCATTAAAGCTATATTCCTTATTGCATGTTAGAATCTCGATACTTGTAGGCATAGTTCTTTGTTTGTATCCTTATTCTTTTTGCAAAAAATTGGTAAAACCTACGTTTTCATTTCAAAACAAAAGATTCTAGGTCCTTACAGAATCACATTTGTAGTTACATGCTTTTCTGGGTATTATGAGTCATTTGTATCTTAGGTAATTGGTGTTTTTAAAAATTGAAGTTGCATACAAGTCATTAGTTTATCATCTCATTAGGTTTAAGTATTTGTTATTTTCATTCACTTCTCATCCCTTTTCGAGTATACAATTTAGGTTTTAGGTGATCACTATTTAGGAATTGGCCTAGCTTCTAGAGATTCATCTCTCATTTTAGGACAACCCACCACTCGAGAGAGTTTCCATGTTTTAATAGGATAGCTAGATTTTTCATCTTTCTATAGGCACAATCTTGATTGACAACAATGCCTTTATTGTTCCATCACATTCAAAGTGATTTTCCATACCCTCAATCCATTCCATAACTAAATTTGCATCCATTCTTCTAGTAAATATAGGAATTCCTTCTAGTGCTTTGCCACTTAATGCCTTTAATTCTTTGAGAAAAGGTTCCTTTACTAATGGAGGGTCTAATTCTGGTTTAATTTCCTCTTGTACTTGATCCTTTCCTTTGTCATTATCCACTTCTAATTTCTCTTTCATATTGCCTATAGTTTCAACAACTTCCTCTAGGTTTTTCTCCACCTCTTGCACAACTTTCTCAAGAAGCTTGTTCTTCTCTTGTTATTCTATCAAATATATTGCTAGCTCTACATTGGTCACCGTGGCTCTTTCTCCTATGGATTCACTTATCTCTGACATGCACTTTTCACTTCTCAAGCCTTTCAATGATTGTGATACCACTTTGATGGGGAGTCCTAACTAACTCTCAGGAGCTCTTCTAGCTCTCCCTAAGACCTATTCCTTGGTCTTGCTAGGGTACTTTTCTTTACCCTACTCAAAGATCACTTATAGGATCCCTATCCCCTTTAGGAATCTCTACCAATGTCAAACATCAACCACACCTCAAATTCAACTATGCACTCATGGGCTCAATTCAACTACTTTTCCTCCCAAACTACTATTTGGATTTTCTATTAACTCCCAAGTTTTCAGGGTTTTAGGTCTTATAGCCTTTTTGCCCCAATTAGGCCTCCTCAAACTTGATTTCTTAGAATAGCTTTGAATTCATCCAAACTAGCCCCTAAATTTGTTAGGGATTCTCTCTAAGGTCTTCTTGGTCTTCAATATTTCCTAGGTATTAGTCCCCCAAAGTGTTAGTACATAGGAATTTCACCAAACCTCTATTTTTGAGGGTTTCTAAGGCATGTGACTCTGCCCGATTTCTTTGCTCTCCACAAGTGCTTCAATGGGATCCTCCACACTCCTCCTTGCATACACATTTCTAGGACACATTCCCATCACTTATACATTCCTTTATTGGCACACTCAATCCATTAAGCAAACCCTCTTGCTCCTATTCTGTACAAGCACCCAACTAGAATGCCTTTGCACTCACCAAGGGCTTGTTAGTAAAAATAGCTAACTTGCAAACCATGACTCCATAGACCATATTCACACTATATATAGAGTCCTCGATTTGATTCCAAGAGGCCATGGAAGTTCAACCACGAGAATTCAAGTGGGGCACATATTTACAAGACTGACTCTAACTAGGAAGTGAATCAACAAAACATAAGAAATTAAAAAATAATAACCAGCCATATAAAACCACTAAAATAATGCTAAAATAGGTAGTTACACAACATAAAATCAAGTCTTAATGCATTAGTTGAATCCTTTCAATCCATATATGATTGGATGAAGGCTCTGTTATGCAATTACAATAAGTTCTTGCTCTGTCCATTCCTTAGCCCATACAATTTTATTCCCAACTATTAGGTTAGGGTTTTTTTGACCTTATATATCTCATTCCCACATTTTTGGACCCTTAAGTTAGGATTATAACACCATTAAGGCAACTTCCTAGTTTTAAGGAAAAGCTGTCATGGCAACTTTGTAAAGTTGCAAATTTGAATAAATAGTTAAATTAGGTATTTAATGCATTTATTTCTTCCATTATTTTATTATATCTAATTTCACTTGATCATGTATTTTAGTGTGTAGGATTTATATCCTTGGCAGTGGCATATGGAGTTAGTGATTCAACCATTCATATTTTACCAATGTCATCCTTATATGGTCGACCTATCTTTATTTAATTGATTAATTAATCCTTTCAATGATTATTAAATCCAAACTCATCTACATTATGTGATTGAACCATTGAGTGTGTCTATGCATTTAGAGGTTTGCATTGTCCGAAAGTTGTTGAGGAAATTTCTATGATGTTTGGGTTTTCAGGCTGTAAATTTTATTAAATTTAATTTCTCGCAACTTTTTCATAGATGAATTCCTATTTCTAGGAATAACCTATTATTTTTTGGGTGGATTTAGGGTTTAACTAGGTTGGCTAGTTATTTTCCCTAATCAATTATTCACTTAAAAATTGAATATCTATCCAAAAAGGAATTCAATTCCTGACTTCTCACTTTTGAATTAGAAAGTTTTGAGAGTAAAACCCAAAATACTCTTCATGAGAATTTATTGTTCTGTTCATTATGGGAGCTATGAGTATGAGATCATTGTGAGATTGGTCTTGGTGGATCTAGCTTGGGGAGACCTTGGATTGGAGCAATTTTTGGCTACTTTTGCGAGCTTTTTATTTTATGGTTCACATTCCCATTTTTCCCTTTTGGATATGAGGTAGGACTCTCCAATTTTATTGTTTCTCTTCCATTTCTACCTTTTTTTTTGGTAGCCATTTGTTAGGAGGCTAAGAACTCGTGTTCCCTTCCATTTTTATATTCTAGCTCTACCCAATTGGACAGGTATGAGCATTTCCCTATTTTTTGGGATGAGGGTTTGGGGTTTTGCACCATTATGCTGGTTGTTTTTGTATACAGACTCCAAATCTAGATTTTATTAGATTTTTGTAGCTTTTGTACCCTAAGATCAAATGGGCTTTAATTGTGAGGTTTTCAAGTTTTGAGGTTTTTCACCTTGATTTGTGTACCACCTTGTTTTCTTGGGTTTTCTTGGCATGATGTTGGTCATGGACTTGGATCATCTGTAGGATGTTAGCTAGACCACTATCACACTTTTATGTTTGCATTGGGATGTGTATCACATCTGTATCACTGACATTGTGTTCGGTTGAGTGATTTTATGCCTAGTGTTATTATTTCTTTTGGACATTTATTTTTATTTTGTGGACACTAAGATTCTTGTAGAATCTATACTTTTGGATTGAGGCCAGTTGAGTGAGTTCATGATGTTTGGTCTTGTTGCATCTTTGAGATTTGTGTAGAATCCATACTCCTGGGTTGAGGCCAATTGAGAGAGTTCTATTAGTTTGTGGTGATTAATTAGGGAAGTACTATACATACTTCATAATTCTTTGGGGCCCTATTTTATCAAGATTTTGGGCTGACATGTAATAATTAATTATAACCCTAAAGTGGTAAAAATACTTGTATAAAAGAGCTTAGGGTTAGGATTTTTTCATAGTGTATGATGCAAAAATTACTTCTTGCGACGATATTGAGCTGTAAGGGATTACAAATTGTAATCAGATTGTAATTACTAGATAGTAATAATATTGGACTAACTATTTAGTGGACATAGTCCAGGGTTTGGGTGAACTATGTTAAATCTTAGTGTCTTGTGTTCTCTCCTATGGGATCTATTATTATTTTTATATTGTTTTTATTTGCATGTAATTGTTATTTCTATCTGAGGTTTAAGCCTAACAAGTGGTATCAGAGCCAGATTATTATTTTTTAGTTATCCTTTGTAGGAAAGTGTCATGGTTGAGTGGGAGTCTCATGGCTAAGTGGGAGTCATTAGTAGGTATATGAGTCATCAATTAATTAAGCATTACAATGCAGTAAAATGGATTCTTATATATTTGAGAGGTACATCTAGTAAGTGTTTACACTTTGGGGGCTCTACTATTGATTTATAGGGATATGATGTATGGTTTTTTTGTTCTTTGGGATTCATTTAGAATTAGCCTTGTTGAGCTTGTTTTTGGTTAAAATTAGATTATGCACCTTTCATTGAGGAGAGAAGCTGCCAATACTGGCTTGGGCTTGTCGATTCCAAGCAACTCTCCATGATGTTAGCCCCTACATAGTAGCCCATTGAGTGTTTGACTAGGACCTATAGTAGTTGCATTGTCTCATGTTCTTGGTTTCAATTTTCATCACTTCTTGACATGAGTGTTAGCCATGGGCATTTTTCTTTATTATTTTTTGTGGTTGGATCATTATCTCTATCAACACGATGGGAGTGGACCTATAGGATCCACATGGATGGGAGGTGTAGCTACCTTCACCATTGCTAGGGATCCATGTACAGAGACAATTCCTTATTTTAGTATGACCCATTGCTTGTATTTCACTTGGTACTTTGAGTTTTGGAGTATGTTATCTTGTGATTTATGCTTTCATTAGAATGCTTGGATATCAAGTTTGATAATGCTAGTTTAATTGTTGCATTCCTATATTATGATATTTAGCATATGTTAGATGATGAGTTTGATTTGTAGGATTATCTTATGCTTTACTTCTAACATGTTAGATTTCCTTATTCTTGTGTTGTAGCACATTTTAGTAGTGATGTCCTCATAAGATAGCTCTAACAATCTAGTTAGTGGTTTGAGATGTTAAGCTCAGGGGATGGCTAGGACACATAATAGTCTCATGATGCTATTATGGTTGGGAGGAACAATGTACTTAGTTTGGTTTTTTAGTTCATTGTGATGTTTCTTTTAGTATGCTCTTTTACTACTATAGTTTACGCAAATAGATGTTCCTCTTTCTTGTTTCATGGCATCTTGCTATTTATGCACTTGAGTGTTTATTCCTTGATCTATGTGGATCTGATACTCCTCAGTGTGAAGGAGATTTATTTCCTATATTTTTTACCTTTATGTTTTTTGGCTTTTTGATTTGTATCCTTGCATAAAATTGTACTTTTTCTTGCTAGAATACAAATGTTTGCATGGTGTGTTGGGTTTCCTTGCATGGCTTGGGGTGAATCCTCACACAAAACCCGACTCTAGTTTTGGGTGTTTGGCTACTGGGCCAAGCATGTCCTCATGTGAGATGGTGTTTCCTCATGTGGCTCAGTATACTTTCTTGCATGAAGAGGTACTTCCCTACATGAGACTATTAGTTGTTATTCTATCATACAAAAAATACGAGGCCTCTCTGCAGTTTCTCAGAGAATGTAATTTGGACTTTTGAGTACCCTTTGGGATTTCTTATGGTTCTATGATTTGAGAGATTAGAGATTTTTTGTTTTGATTTCCTCTTTGGTTTTTGTTCTGCATTTTGGTTGTGTCAATTAGTTGTGGTGTTTGGAGATCCGTTGGTTGTTGGGATTGTTGGTGAAGTCTTCCATTGCGATCTATGTGATCCTTGTATGATGTTTTCATGTGCATTCATACTTGTAATTTTTTTTTAAATCTTGGCTTTTATTTCATCCTTGTTCTATATTTTTGGGCAGGCCATTATACAATACAATATCACCTTACTATGATAGTTCTTCTCTATCTTAGCTTTAAACTCTTCACTAGATTTATGTGTATCTACTATCTTAATACTTTGATTCACCTCCAAAACTTTGCATGCAATCAAAATCTTCTCACACACATGCTCATACATTCAAACTAGGTCATAGACCCTCCTTAAATAAATGTTTGGGTGAACCTTCTAGATTCAAATCAATGATCTATAATCTATCATTTTCCCTCTTAGTCCTTGCATTTTTCTAATTGGTAGATTTCCTCACATAGAGATTAATAATCTTCCTTTGAATGTGTAATCACCTCCTTGATCTTCAAACCATGCTAATTGCTCAATAAAAATGGTTAACATAAGATTTCTTGTCATTCTAAACAAAAATGTGAAACTGTGTTACTTGACACTTACATCACTCTAACACTTGAAATGAACTATTTCATCAATTTTTCCCTCGACCTTAACTATGCTCAACATAAACTACATGACTCAACCTCTCCATCACTCATCTTCAACTACTATCCTTGATAAAATTAGAAATTACTGGAGTACTTGGCTGACTCTAACTTGCTTGGCAGTAACTACTACTCAAAACATAACTTGAAATATGTACAAGTCTTCAATACTTGGCTCGACCTACATAGGATGAATTGATCATAGTGATGAGAAAATAACCCTACCTAGTGAATGACTAAGTGCTTGACACTAATAGACAACATGACTTATGGATCAAAAATCCATATCTCTAGTCATGTGATGGGAACAACCACCATCAATAATCTAATAATATTTCTTCTTCTCAATTTGAGATACTTATGCTTTTTGTTCTCTAACTTCTTCTTTTTCAGGGCTTTCTTCCTTAATAGCAAACAATCCCATTTCATCATCACTATCACTCAAGATCTCTTTATTTAATCAATTCTCATCATTTTCAAAAAGACATTCCTTAGGTTTTCTTGATTTGAATTACTTTCTAATCTTTCTTAATCTCTTAGGAAAGTTAGAAGAATAATGACCATATTCAAAAAGGAACTTTGTCTCCATTTTCTAGCTAACTCCATCAAACTTCAAACTCTCTTTCTCTTGAACTGTGCCATAGATCTCCTTAAGTTATTAAGCTTTCCCTTCAAGGAAATGATGCTTTGATACCAATTGTTAGAAAGTAAAGTCCACCAAGATGATTGATAGAGGGGGGGGAGAGGGGAGGGGAACTAATTATGCAATTAAAACAACTCTTAATATCCTTATTAATTCCAAAGCATGTAAATAGTATATGAAAAAACCATAGAAAGATCAACATACATAATGACACTAGATATGTTAACTAGGGAGACCCTTAATTACAGGAAAAACTCCAATGAGAATGGTACACACAAAATGATGTACAAATATATAAGTTCCTTGTAAGAGGATGGACCCTATTAGGAGTTAATTAAATACACTTAGTATATATCAATCCCTATTAGGAGACTTTGAATCCATGTTAGGAGACTCCAACCTTGTTAGGAGTTGTGAAAGGCAGAAGGACCCACTATCCAAACACCTTTAGGGAAAGATCATTGAAGCCACTATCCAACTGGCCTTTGTACTATCCTTCTTAGAATAATACATGCTCAATGGTAGAATGCAGTCACTTTAATAGGATGTAGGCCTCCACTTTACAAGGCATTGATCCATTCAAATATGTGCATGCGAGGGGAAGAGAGGGATTTCCATGTGATTCCACTTATGATTTGAATTAGATTATCTAGGACCCAAAGGAAGAAGGGTGATAATACTAAATCTAGGTTGTAAAGAGGAATGAAATTCTAAGAAATATACTCTCTTAGGCCCTTGATAGGATAATGTGAATGTGAAAACTTATTGCTTTGGAAATGTAACTCTAGATGCTATGTGAATACAATCAACCAAATTACGATGTAAATCTAGGGTAAAAATATGAAATGAATTGAAATGTAAAAGACTCAAATTTAAATGCATAGAGGAAGATGTGTTTATGCTCAATAAATTTTAGATATGTATCTTTTTTGAACTTCAGATTGCGAATCACGGAATAAAATGATGAAAGGAACAAAACCTAGAAATCTCCCCAAAATCTGAGACTGAAGGACAAGGTCAACATGGAAGGACATCCTACAACTAGGTTGACATAGTTTGTTGTTTCCAAACTAATGAATCCAAAAAGCTTGCATACTGTAGGTTCCAGATTTGCAATTCTTTTCACTCCCAACTTAAAAATCAATAGAAAAAGGAAAATTTTGGGGGTTGGGGTTTGATGAGGGATTGCCTTGGTTAAGCCTAGGTTAAAGAATTAATTGTAAATAATAAATGAAAATTTAAAGAACTATAAAGAACAAGATAAATGTTAGGATTCATCCTATCCGTGTGTATGTAATGTAGATTTTGAATAAGAAATATAAGATATCTCCATACTTTTCAATGTATCTATCATAACTCTTTCATGGTGTCATGGATATGGTTATGCATCAATGAAGAGGATGAATGCTTCAATTCATATCCCCTCCCTTGATGGCCAAAAACATGCTATATATTAAAGAGGAAATGCTCGCAAAGAATTCATGCTAGATACAAATTTTCTTACTTGAACTCCTTAAATGCAAAATAATTAAATCTGCACTAGAGAGAAAGAGCTTGCGTACATGAAGGAATGAGATGATTGAGATTGATTGATATTGATTGATTGATAAAATGAAGCCTCCAAGTCTCCTTATATATGATAATTTTTACATGAAGACAATATAGGCTGACTGGATAATGGTCATAAAATAATTAAACCTTGGAGGATTTTTGGGCCCCAAGATTCAAAACTCTCATTGACTAGGTTGACATGAGAGGAATAGGTTGACTTGGGTTGACCTAGCGTAGGAGGATAGGTCTTGGGTTCCACAGAGAGCCATGGAAGATACCATAGAGATAAGTTGGAAATATGGAAGAGAGAAGAGGCAAATAAGGAAAAGAATAGAGAGTATGAGCATATCCATGGTCCAAAGAGGGAATCATGAAGATGGGGAAACTAAAAAGGTCTTAAAAGGAAAGTGCTTCCATTTTAAGATGGTACAATACTAGTATACAACTATCTACAACAAATTATTTTACAAATATAGTTTCTTGTAATTTCACTATGCCTCTATTGCATCAAATACTTCTCTACTCAAAATATATTATTTATCAAGTTAAGTGGATCTCACATACAAGTTCGCATACTCACATTATACAAAAACTACACTCTACCACAAGGAAAACATATTTCATTTATACCAAGTCCTAAAAAAAATTATTTAGTTGATCTTGAGGCTTTCTCAAAAATGGAATAATAATATAGAACCATCTTAAGATATTACATTTACATGTTACATGACACATTTACACTTTTTACAATTACAAACAATTGTTAGCTCACAATCTTCATAACTCTTTACTTAGTACTAATATCAATGTGCACATTTGACCACATCATTCTCATCATGTCTTCTATTTATATCCAAATACACATGGCTAGATTCCATCTCTGTCAGGAGATACAATCCAAACAATAGTAACTACTACACAAGAACTCTATTCGAACACTACTTTTACTAAATCTTTAACAAATTTGTACTGTCTTCATATTTCCACACATGATCTTAACTGTAGAATCAAACCCCTATGTAGAACATTATTCCAAGTCTATATGAGCTCAACTTCATTCCTTTATCCTTGCAAAACCAAACTTTTTCTATCGTAATTCCAATCTTCACATAATAACCAGTATGTTGACATCAATGACAAACTTTTTCATGAATACAACACACAACCTTTGTATCATGTCTCCAAAAATCATAGGAGACTCCCCCATAAAAATATCATCAACATTCATGCTTAACACAAAGGTTTTAGTGCACACCTATTATCTTCTTTTCAACCTTTTCTTCTTCAATTTACACCTCTTCAATCTACAACTGCTCCCCCTAAGGAGTAACATCTAAACATAAATTCAAATAATAAAGATATTCATTAACTACACTTGAATTGATGCAACTAAATCTTTAACCTTCCCCTTAGGTACACAAACATATCCTTGGTAGTGGATTTATAAATATATCTGCTACATATTCCTTAGTTGGCACATACTCCAAATTACTTCCTTTGCCTCAATATATTATTTAAGATAATGATGCTTCATAGATATGTGCTCAACCTTAGAGTGCATCACTAGATTCTTTGAAATTTTTATGGCACTTGTATGATCAGAATACACAATCATTAATTCATCAATCTTCTCTTATATTCCTTCCATAGTTTTCTTAATCCATATTACACACGTGCAATTAATTGAAGTAACCACTTACTATACTTCATCTGTTGATTGAGATACACAATTCTTATTCTATTTGGTCCATGAAACAAGTCTTACACATAAAATTAATTCTACACCACTTGTTCTCTTCCTATCATCCACATCACTTTCCCAATCAACATTAGTGTATGCATTTAATATAAAATCTCCTTTATGTCTATATCAAAATTCATATCTATTAGTTCTATTGACATATCTGAATATTCTCTTAAGTACAATAAAGTGGGGTTCTTTTAGATTAGAGGAAAACCTTGCTACTAATCCAACTATCTGTGCTTTATCTAATCTATTGTGCACTACATATTGTAGCTTCCCGATAATGAATTTGTATAGTGTTTCACCCTTTTCCTTTGAATCATCTTCTTTGGATAAAGTGCAACATGTTATCATTGGAGTACCAATTGGTTTCAAATATTCCAACCCAAATGTCTTCAATATATCCTTTGTATACGTGGCTTGATTAGTGTAAATTGCACCTTCGAGTTGATATATCTGCAAACATATAAAGAATTTGATCGCATAGAGCATAGACATCTCAAATTTATTCTTCATTTCTTCTAAGAATGCAATACTCATCACATCATTACCTTCAAAGATAATGACTCAACAAATATCTCTGTAATGAACAACTTGTCTTTATTCTCTACCTTCAAATACACATTATTGTTGTCACTTGTTCTTGTGAATCCATTCTCGATCAAGTATGAATGAAATATTTTATACCATGCTCTAGGTTCCTCTTTCAATCCATATAAGGCCTTCTATAATCTGGACACTATTTTATTCCCTTATGAATTGGCAAACCCTTCAAGTTGTTCTATGTGAACCTCTTCTTCTAAGATATCATTCAAAAATGCTAACTTGACATCCATATGATAAAATTTAAATAATTTATAATAAACAAATACAAGCAATATCTTTACCCCTTCAAGTCTAGACACAAGTGTCAAAATTTTACCATATTTTGATCCTTCCTCTTGTGCATAATCTTTGCAAACTAGAATTTCCTTATTCTTGACCACTTCTCTTGTTTCATGTCTCTTGTTTATAAAAACCCATTTGGTTCCTATCAAATTCTTGTCCACTAGTCTTGGTGCTAAAGCCCATGTTTGGTTCCTTTAATTTTTTTCCAATTCCTCTTCATAGCCTTGACCCTATCTTCTTCCTTTTTAGCATATTTGATAGTTTTTGGTTCAGATTGAGATAATAAGCATGTACTCTCTCTTAACTTTCATCTTGTTAGTACATCAACATTCTTATCACTAATCATTTGATTTGGGGAATGAATTAGCTTGACATACCTAGCTCTACTCTAGGAGATTCTTCAACCACATAAACTGGTTCTTGTGCACTTTCTTATTCTACCACCAATTGTGCTTCAACATTCTATTTAATTGGCTACATGTAGTCAAATCATTTGTAGTCCTTTAGTTCTTAATTGTTTGATTCATAATTATGTTTTAAGTACTCATCAATCCTCATATTAGCACTTTATATATATATTTTTATCCTTTTGTTGAAGGACTTGTAATCTTTTCTCTTAGTGGAATAGCCTAGGATATTCCTCTATCATCAAATTTCCATGAGAAATCACCTATTTTGATGCCACATTTAATTTTAAATACTTTGAAGTAACACACACAGGGATATCTACCATACCATAGTTCATAGGGTATTTAGTTGGTACCTTTCATTAGTTGTGTAGACTTCTTTATTACTGATTCTCTCCAAAAGGTTTAAGCAACACCTTTTTGCAACATCAATATTGTTGCACAATCAATGATTGACCTATTTCTTCTTTCAATAATTCCATTCTTCTGAGGTGTCTTAAGAGTTTATAGTTTGCTTATGATTCCCTATTCCTCATAGTAAGGAGTGCATTCATGTAAAGTGAACTCACCTCCTCTATTTGATCTCAAACATTTCATTTTCTTACCACTTTCCCTTTCTACTATGTCTTTGAAGAGCTTAAATATGTAGAATGCTTCTAATTTATATTTCAGAATATAACCCACATAATCTTGGAGTATTCATCTAAATAGAATAAAATCGGTGTAAAATAAATAACTTTGAGTTACTAAAGGACCACATAAATTGGTGTAAAATATCCCTAGAATACCTTTAGAAGTGTAACTTTTAATAATAAAGCTAGAACTGGTTAACTTTCCGAGATAACATTCTTTGCCCATTGCATTGTCTAGTTTCTCTTGCATAGGTGATCCTCTTAATAATTTCATCTTACTTACTTTGACCAAGTTAGCCAAGTTGATGTGATATAATATTTTGTTGAAGTTGATTAAAGTTCAACCCCACAACTCTTAAGAATCATTCTAGAGAAATATCTATCACAAACAGATAGGACCAAAGCTATGGTGACTCGAATTCATAGATATATAGGAGATGAGACATTATTGATGTGCAAAAAAGAATTTCAAATTGTATTTGAATGAATGAATAGATTTATAATTTTCATCCTTATATAAAAGGAGAAAGGTAAAACCTAAAAGGTAAAAACCCTAAAGGGAAATATCCTAGGTCGCATCATATAATTAATAAAAGAATTAATTTTTATATGCCTAAAGTTTAGATTAAATAAATTAGAGATAATAAGTGACTTAATAATTGAATTAAAATGATTTAATTAATAAGAAATATATTATTACTTTAACACCCCTCTTAAGATAAACTTTTAGAGTAGCTAAAAACCTAGAAACTACTGCTAAAATAAAAAATAAATGGGTCTCGACAATAGAAGCCTGATTAGGTATACAAAAAAAAACAAAATCTATTAAAAAGGAGAAATAGAGAAAAACACATGGGAAAAACTCTACTCCAAAAAGAGATGGAAAGAATGTTTTAGAAGATAGGAACAAAAGGATGATTACGAAGAGCACCACTGAAGCATGAAGTTGCAAACAATGCCAAACTACTCATCTAAAGAACCTCCACTGTATAGAACATGCCTAGGTAAAGAAGACTATGTGCCTAGGTAAAGAAGACTAAGTTTGAAGAGCTAATCAATTGAAGATGGAAGATATCTTCATGCCCTCCAAAATTAGGAATGAAAGAGTTTCTATATGGTAAATGATCCATTTCACTAAAATGCATAGGTATCTAGCCACTACAAACACTTAGTACATAAGATCAAATAATAAATACATAGCTCACTCCATTGAATGAAGAAATTGTTAGAACTAGCATAACCCTCCTATAATGCTAAGAGGTAAGACATGAACAATGAAACTGGATGCATAATCTCCCGCACAAAGAAGAATCACTTGAACATCGAGAGTGCAAAAGAAGTACAAACACCAATAATGACACATGTCGTTGACACATCATGAGGCTAATTTCATGGATGGAACACTCACTTGATAAATGAGATGATGAATATGGCTAACATGAAACCCTCAAAGGCACTTTATAATGTATTACAAGTACAACAAAACACAAAGATGTACAAGATCCTATAATGCAATAGAGTGACACTTTAGCTCAATGTGTTTGTAAAAACACCAAAAAATATGTCAAAAAATATATAAAGAGACATAAGGCTGATACAAAAATAGTAGAACCCATGAAGAATCATCTAAAACAATGAAATCAATCCCCAAACCTGAAACAACCAAGATATCCACAATAATGCAAAAATGGAAAAAATTGAATAGAATCTTCATGAAGCAGAGTCTGGAAAAACAACCAACATCACTAGAAAGAGCTTTGAAAGATCTTTCCAATTATATAAATAATTCCCAAATTGGAGATAAGATGCTCATGATATGTCTCCTAGAGTGCAAAATAGAACCCTTAACTTTAACTACATAAACAAAAAACCAAATAGTACCAAAAAATAAAATAACTTGCACTATTGCAATGGGCTTAGAAAGAGATTTCTAAGGATATAAGATTTTCCCAATTTTAATACCGTATGCTCAAGATATGGCCAAAAAACCATCAATAGGTCCTTATGACAAAATAAATCAAAGAAATGACAGTTTGGAAGTTGTTAAGTTTTGGCTAAAAAATGTTGACATCATGACTTGCGTCCCAATACTGTTAATATCAACAAATATACAAGTGACGCAACATGCTTTGGCATTTAAAAAAAAAATCTTTAAAAGCATCCACTTTTTATTATAAAAAAGCCATGCATTAAGCATTTTTCCAAACAATTTTTTTTTTAACATTATAATTTTTTTGTATTAAAAAATAAATCATTGCCTTAGGAAGTGTGTTTGAATGGATGCAATTCTTTCGCCTCAGATTGAAATTGTGTCCAAATTGGATAATTTTAATATGAAAATAGGGATTTTAGGGTGCTACAAATCCAATGACGAGGTCCATTTGGGATCAAAGTGTACCAAAAAAAAGTTACCCCCTAGATCCAATACAAAAAACCTTTGAAAAATAATAGATTTAAAAACTAAAGTCAAACCTCTCATGAAGAGAACATGGGCATGAAAGTTTGAATCTTTGATACAATGCTAAAATTGATTGAAGTTCAACCCCACAACTCCTTAGAATCACTACATGCAAACACCCATTACATAAAGAGAGGACAAAAGCAATGGAGGCTTGAAATCAAAGATCCATAGAAGATGAAAAAATTTTGATGTGAAAAAAAGAATTATAAATTATATTGAATGAATGAATAGATTTACAATTACTATCCTTAGAAAACGAGAAAGTTAAAACCTGAAAGGTAAAAACCCTAAAGGGAAAGATCCTAGGTTGCATGATAATAATTATTAAAAAATTTAATTATTATATGCCTAAAGTTTAGCTTAAGTAAAGTCAAAATAATAACTGAGTTAATAATTAAATAAAAATAATTTAATTATTAATAAAATATATTATTAATCAAACACCTGTTATGCCACAACCATCAATCCTCAACCTTAGGAATCAAACAACTTTTAACTGTAGAATTTAGTTGGAATTAGTTACCTCTTGTTTCACCAATACCAATCACATCTCCTAATTCTCCAATAATCCTGCACATTTCTTTGTTGAACTTCAATTTATATCATTTTTTATTTACTTAAGAAACACTTAACATTGTGTATTAGTGTTTTATCATTTAGAATAATAGTACCTTTACTTTCCACAACACAAGGACTATTGTTTCCAAACTTCACCAATCATCCATTACATTCTTCCATTATAATAAACTCTATTTTAGCACTAGTAATGTGACATGAACAACTACTATCAATTATCTAGTCTTCATTATGGCTCACTTTGGAGATCAAAGTCTTTTCACCACCTTCAATAGGATATTCTTTTACTGCAATAAATAGAATCTATTCTTCTTCTTCTTTTCCATCAGATTTTTCATCGGCAACACCTTCTTCTACAATGTAGAAGGTCCTCTTGTTCTCCTTAGGATTCTTCTCATTTCCTTCTTTCCCTTCATAGAGCATTAGAAAGAGAGATGTCCAATATTCTTGTAGTTAAAGAAATTCAAAGGTAGGATACCTTTGAACTTGTCACTTCCTCTAGGTGACCTCCTAGAAAGTAATACTTCTAGTACCTCCTATTCTTTTTCTTTAGGTTCCAAAATAGTCATAAATATATGAAATACTTGAACCATCCCTTCCTCTTCTTGCAATAAGTTGAATTTAAATTATCTCTTAGGCATACTATTATCACAATTACTTAGCTCAAAAATTGTTAACTTGCCTATCAATGAATCTAAAGTGACTGCACCAATGCCTAAATATGCAACCTATTAAATAGCTAAGACTCTTTATAGCATATTTAGGAAACATGGTTCTAATTATTTTACTTACCATATAATCTTCTACAAGCATCCACCAACACCTCTAATATCAACAACTACATCCTTGATCCTTTGGATATAGTGCTCAATATTCTCATTCTTCATCAGTCTCATCTCATCAAAATTTCCTTTTAAGCTATCCACCTTTGCCTTCTACACATGTGTATCACCTCTATAGGATGTATTCAGTTTCCCCCACATGCCAAAAGATGTATTAATGTCTTTCGTACCAATGTATTATACATCTGAAAGAGTGCTTGCTATGGCATCCATTGTAGGTGTGTGTTCTTGTTGTAACCTCAACTAATATACATGAAGAGTTCCTAAAGGATTAATATAGTGTGTAACCATTTTCCTTAGATATTCAAGGCTACATGAATTCAAATTAGGCTAGAGATATTGATAGAAGAAGATATGCCATTTCATATGTGTTTACATATGCACTTTGCCCACTATAAAGGAAGAGTATATGGAAGATACTCATGCCTATAAAGAAACCATTTGGTTCAAAATATTTTTTTTTGATATAGAGTTCAAATAGGGTTTGTGATAATTTATAATGATAAATAGATTGCAAAATTCCTATAAAATAAACATAAATTTCATGCCAAGACCAAGCACATTGATGTGCAAAATCATCTTGTGAGGGATGTGGTTGAGGATGGAAAGGTAAAGCCAGATAAGGTAGAAACTTTGGTGAATTTTGTTGATGCTTTGAATAAGTTTGTGAGCATAGATAAGTTCAAATGGTTTTTGGAGTCTATGGGCCCTTGAGACCCTAGCAGTAACTCTTGTAAGGTATTCAAAAAGTGGGAAAATAATGAGAAAAAACACGTGTCTCAAACTTACAATATATTCAAAATAGTTCCAAGAAGTAGTTGGGAGTTTTGTACATGTTTGTATCTTTGAAAAGATAAAATTAGTTGTCAAAAGATGCCTTGTCCATAGAAAAATATTTGGGGTGTTGGGGGGGGGGGGGGGGGGGGGGTGGTAATTTTTAGATGTTATATGACATGTCATGACAATCATGAGTACAAAAAATAGGGGATATGATTTTGGTCATGAGATACTTTTTAATTTGGTTCATGTTGTAATCACCCAAAAATGGTCATATAGACTATTAACCCCCTTATCAACATTTTATTATTATTATTATTAAATCTTCAAAAATAAATTTATTTTATTTCATCCTATAGTTCGACCACTATATCTTAAGTTCCTATTTAATTAAAATGAACATGTCCCTACCCTTCTCATCTCTTACTCTAAGTTGCACACATAAAAGTATTTTCCCATTTTAAAAAGAAAAGAAATATCTTTTTGTCTTCACATGGAGACACAAAAGTCAACTCTTTGTGATTGGTGGAAATGATTGTGTACATGGATCATGAAAAAGTCAACTCCCCACCCTTTATTAGATCCCCTTGCTTCATAATATCCACCATATGTAATTATTTAAAAGAGGTAGCTCTTTCATCATCTTGGATTGAATCTTTTGTTACTGTTATGCTACAAGTTTTTCTAGGCACTCTTGGAGCTTTGGAAGATCTTGTGGCCCACTTGCATATCATAGTAACTTAGCATCATGTTGAATTAGAATAGTTTCCTGTTATACATTAGAATAACACACCTAGTTTAATTAGAACGATTGTAGTACTCTCATTTTTCTAGTTAGTTAGTATTCCATATCTCATTTTATAGCTTAGTTTTCATTTGTATTGCATTGCATGTGGATTTTTAGGCACTAGCATCTTTTCTCTTGTCTTGGAATCTCCCATTTCATGGTGTACTTGCAAGGGGATGCATTCTTATTCTCATCTAAGAGCTATTCTATTTCTATTCACATCCCTTTACATGTCATGACTAGAGAGCTCTAAGTCAGAATTTGAGGTTCTCAACCTTTGAGATTCCTTGAATAGAAGGAATTAGAGAAGTGCAAATTTTTTAGTAGGATTTTCCTATCACTTCTTACCAAGGGATCCAAAAGAATTAACCTAATTTTTTACTAAGTTTTAGAAATATATATTTTTAAAGAATAACATGTATAACAATCACAAAGTAGCAAAAGCAATAACATCCAATCATACATAAGAAAACATGACAGATTACATTCCTTAAGGATCCCAAGACATTGAATCACATTTAAATTTAAATAATACTAAGTCAAATAAATAACACATCCATATGAAAGTACAACTACAAGTCCATTACACTTAAATAATATACATTTGTTTCGAATGCCAATTGGCAATAAAATTCAAAATGCACAATCATCCACTGTACATGTCATAGGGTATGAAAGGCTGAAAGAATATACATTTATAAAAATAGATTACATCCTCCCTTTTAGATTCATGAAACATGGTAGAATACAATAAGTGAAATCATCCATCATAAAGATATAACCATCCATCATAATACAAAAAAGATAGAGTGAAGGGAAAACGTAGACAAGGAACTCTAGCCACAACATCAATGGATGGATCTCAGTGGTAAAAGTAAAAAGCACTACCACCTAACCTCGTGGTAACCCAAAAAGGTCCATCTCACCATGTTGAGGAGATAGTCTCAAGTCCCAAATAGGATATCAATCCCAAAATCAAAAGTAATATCAATGTCAAGGAAACCCTAAAATTAATCTAACTCAAAGGTTCCCAGATAAATCAACATCTAGATCCAGAGGCAAACCAAGAAACATAGGGAATCTTCTATGTAAGTGGTCAAGTGTCATCACACGAATCAATGCTAGAGTTACCCTAGTAGTCTAACTTGATCCTAGCCTCTAGTGACTCTATGCAGCACTAGTATCCTTTCATACTGACAAGGCATACTAATGATGCATGGTCATAACCAAGCATCCTCTCTACTCCCATCCTAGTCTATACTAGAACTCGGGCCATCAGTGAGAACATACAAAGACTCTTATAGGTTCATTTTACTCTCATTTAATGTAGTGTTTTCACTTATTAACTACTTACAATGGGTTACCTATTGGAATATTCAAATATGGAAAGAATACTTATGAGAGGGGGGGGGGGGGGGGGGTGAATCAGAAGTATCACACTTTAACCGATAAAACTTTTAACTGAAAGTAAATTGCATGCATGTAAACACATCAAATAAACATGAAACTAATAAATGCATCAACAAAACATAACACTGGAATTTGGTAACCCAAAAACCCTCCAGAAATGAGAAGGTAAAACTGGGGTGGGATGATACCCACAAAATTATTGCAGCAATATTGTTCAACCACTTTTGATGTTCTGCCCTGTTAAAGGCCTACCCTGTTAAAGGCTTTACACTGTGTCAATAGTGACCTAGTTAAAGGATTTTCAAACACTTAACATGAAGTGTCACCCTGTTAAAGGATTTAATCACCTTTTGATAAGGATCTACAAATAGCTGTTAAGCCAACCTATCTACATAGGGTTTCCTTTCTAATACAATGGTAAGAGAGTATTAGGTATTATAAACCTAATAGTTTGCAATCCTTGATTGCTGAATGTAGGCACTTGTTGGGGCTCTCTCTCTCAAATTTTGATCCTCTGAGATCTGATTTCTGTTCGTCTCCTTTGCTTTTTTCTGATCAACTGAATATCGAATTGCTGCTCTTACCCTCTATGTCTCCTTTCACTGAATTCCACTATGTTTTCCCTTTTTCATCATTGTTACAGTGACACTTTTGTCTTCCTTAAAAAGACTTTGAAGACTTACGGTTAGGTATGGATTTACGATCCACATTGAATCTCAATTTCCCCCTCAATACTTGCCTTTTGCCGATTGGTTGCATGGCTTTCCAATTTTTCAATTGGCTGCATGCAGATTGCATAGGAAATGTAAAAGATTCGTTCTTATCTCTAGATCTTTTGAGATTTACGTTATGTCGGCTACAAAAATGGTTTACATCATAGTTTGTGAAATTACAAACTCTTATGCTGATATTCTAAGTTACTCGGCTCATGAAGCATTACTAATGCTCAGCACATGCTGTTTCTTGGATAACTCGGCACCTAAACAAAACTGTATCACTCGGCACCTGATATTACTTGACACTTGATATCACTCGGCACTTGATATTACTCGACACTTGATATTACTCAGCACTTGATATTACTCGGCACTTGATCATTTTGGATTGCTCGATACTTGATGAAACTAGATTGCTCGGCACATGACTGTGACTCGACTCCTACTCTTTGCTCGGCATGTATAGTGAAAAATGGCTAAGTGTATTGACACTCAGCTATCAAAATTATTCTTTAAACCAACAATCTCCCCCTTTGACATGAGTGGCAAAAACACTTAACTAAGATCTTGTGATCTTGACATTATTTCATGTATCCTCTTATTTGCTCAAAATTTTTAAGAACAAATAACAATATACCTTATGACTCCTTGTGAGTTGATTATGCTTTGTACACTCAGTGACTTCTATCCTGTTTCTACATTCTGACCAATATGTTATATCAAAATTTTTCAAAATTCTCCCCCTTTCATCATACTTAACATTTCCTTCTGTATCTCCTTCTCAGCTTATATCTCCCCCATAATCTCTACTTAACTCCCCCATACTTAATCTCCCCCTTTTTGACACTTATGTCAAGGGTTCAATAGGGAAATTCCATATTTGGCCAAAAATGTACTATTTACTTCAAGGAGTACCTTCAGAGCTACATCCCAATTTGCTAGTGCAACATCCAATGACTTATACTGGATGGCAATCTCTGCTGCTAGGTGTACAAGTCCATCAGATGTAGAAAGATTGGGGTCTTTCTTGAGGACTGTCTCTGCATACATCTACTCCTTATGAAGTACTTCCAAATGAGGAGTAATTGAGGATTGAATTTGCATCAATTTGGCTTTGGTGGTTGCCTCCTCTGCTGTTAAGACAACTAACTCTCTTTGTGTGTGAAGTGATTGGGTAAAATGCTTCTCACTCTGAGCTAGATTTGTAGGGAGTTGCATGCTAGAAATCTTCAAATTTTTCTCCAAGCTTAGTATTCTCTAGCTAGTGTCCTTTGTGAATGTGGAAAAACCACAAAACTTTTTGTACAGGGAAAATATGTTTCCAAGTACAGTTTTGATTGTTTCAATTTTCTTAGCCAGCTCCACTTGTGATAGTGCTATATCACTAGATATTTTCTCATTTACCTTGCCTTGGAACTTTCTTTCTGACCATTCCAGTAATTTGGCATCTATATCCTGGTCTTCACTAGTCACCTGGTCAACTATATCAGATAGTTGCTCTATGATTGGCCTTGACTCATCTAGAGACTTTAAGCTGAAAGCTTCTATGAATATGTCTTTGATTTCATTCAAGGTATGCTTGTGCTTGTGTTCTCTTCTTAGTGCTTCTTGTCTCCTTCTATCTAATGCACTCTGAATTTCATTCATCTCCTCTTCAGTGAGAGTGCTAGATTCATAATGTGGAATCTTTATTTATTCATCAAGCTCAGGAACTCCATAGTGGAGTTTCCTGACTGCCCTTGATGAGCTTGAGCATGGTCTCCTAATTTGTAATGGTAACCTATCAGTGCTCGGCTACTGAAGAGTCTATCTTTGAGTACTAGATTTGGGTAATGCAACCAATATTTGTATTGCAGACTCCTCCTTCTTACTTGTCTCATCTTTTTCTTCAGCTTGTTTATCCTTTTGGTGATCAATAGGTGGGGTTGAACTTACTGGCTGTTCAGATGTTTCTTTGTCTTCCCCTGCTACTGCACTCAACATCTAAAGTGTATCAGTGACTACACTTGGTAGAGGTGGTGGAGGAAGGAATAGAATACCAGTATGTTGTATGGTCAAAGGTGGTTCTTGTGTTTTCACCTTGACTGCCTTTGTTTTAGCTACTAGATTCTCCAATTCATCAACACTGACCAATATAGGACTTGAACACAATTTCTCTAGTAGTGTTGATTGGTCAAGGATTTTTGATAAATCCTCTGCAATTAATGGATTGATGTTTGGACCAGAAGTGTCTGTAATATCCTTGATTTTGACAATCTCTGCAGGTGTGATGATGGCATGAGGAGGACTAGGAGGTGATAGCTGTGTACCTTGCACACTTTGATCTTGTTGCTTAGCTATATCTTTCTCTTCCTCTTTCTCCTCTATATGTGCCTCTTCATCTTCCTTTTCTTCTTCAACCTTCTTCTCCACTTGTTCCTTTTCTTTTTCTTTAATTCCCGATGCCTTCATCTCCTTTTTCCTAGCACTTGCCTCTACCTTATATTCTTCATTGTAAACATCTTCTATTTTCTTGTAAACTATCTTCCATAGTCTTGTGGACTTTGTAAATACATCCTCAATTTTGTTCTACAAAATGCTAAAAGCTCTATGTTTGGGAGTGAATCTATTGTTATGCCTCTTAACTGCATTTTTTATTTGATCCTTAGTCAAATCAGGCAACAACTTGGCTAATGTTGATTCCCTTATCTCCCTTTCCATTTGCAAACAAAAATGTCATTTATCCTCTACAATTTTGTACAATTCCTTAGGCATTGATTCATCTAACTCTAGAGGTGTGTGCTTATAATTGGCCATCATAGCATACATTGATTCCTCTAATTTATTTTGTTCCTCCTTGGTGAGCTTAGAAAAATTGAGGTTCTTTAAACCTTTCAAATCATCATTCTTAATCTTTGAGCATAATTTATCAATAGTAGTCTAAGGTTTGTGACTTACCACTTGAAATTGGTTGTTTTCCTCTGACTTAGTCTTTTCTTCATCTGTTTGAGGCTGGGCAACAAATTTTCTTTTCTTCTTTGGCTTGGCAACAGTCTTCTTTGAAGCTTTCTTCTTCTCTTTTTCCTCCTCTTGGGTTTTTTGTGTTGTAGCCCTTGTAGTAGGTCACTTTGGTGCAGGAGCAACTACTTTCTTTTCCTTGGGTTGAGGAGTAGGAGGAGTTGTGGCCTTTCTTTTTGTGACCTTGGTTCTAACTTGTGCTTCCTCGACTTCTTCTTCCTCAACACTTTCCTCTTTATCTTCTCCTAACCCTTGAGTTAGACCTTGAGGTTCATCTCCCTCATCTTCAATGTCTTCTTCTTCCTCTTCTATTGTTCCTTCTCCTTCAACACCAAATTTTCTCTTGATTTGCCTTACCAATTTTTCTTTCTTCTTTACTGCTGAGGCAGTTTTCAAATCTGTTACCACCCTTGACTTGACAACATCATAAGTTCCAAAGGCTTTTTCATTCTTGTCAACTTCCTCTGCAAGAAGAGTTGTTATTGCTACAAAGGCTTGATCAATATCGAATTCATAACCTAGTGGCCTAAGCCATCTCACTCTAGGTATGACTGCCTGTATATAAGTATAATCAATATCTACAAGAAAGCAAATGTCTTTTTCATATTTCTCAGTCAATGAGACTAGAATCCTCATTTTTTGTTTCATGGACTATTTGAAGTCCTCAAAGTAGCTAGTCATTTGGGCATCAAAATTATCACCCATCTGTTCAATATATCCATTGATCTGTTCAACAATTATTTTATCTAGATTCCATTTCACCTTACCCACAGAAGGGAATTCTTTCATTAGATAGAAAAACATGCACACCAAAATTGATCCAAATTTGTAATGAGCTCCCTTGCTCTTCCTTATAGCTCCCAGATTCTCATTAATCTGTTGAAACATGAGCTCTGCTAGATCATAGGTATGATCCTTTTTAACCAATTTGTATGCAACACCAACTGCTATACAAGGCACACTGTTTAACCTGCTTGACTGATAGAATTTTTGTGAAATGATTCTCACAGCGAAATCTAGTAGGGGTTCTGTGATTGTATCAATAGTCATTCCCCTATTGTTCCATTTAGCACCCATGTTTCTCTCTATTACTTCCTTTTTGTCACTACGCAGGGTCTTTGGCCGATCTAGGGTTGGAATACCAGTAACCCTATGAAAAATTTTCTTGGTAAATTTCATTGGCCCTGTTTCTAACCAAAAGGCTTCATCATGTATTCTGCTCAAAACTATGCGTACCCATTCAACTTTGAAAACAATTGGAAACTCTAGGGTTTTGGTCAATCCCTTTCTCTCGATTATTGAGAACTCATCTTTCAGTATTTTGTTCTCACATAGCTTGTCATATGCATTATAGATTTCTAGATCTCCTATAGCTCCAATTTTGTAGTTATAACATCTACAAACATCTTGGACCATGACAACTTTATCAGAAATAACGAATAATTCACCTGCGGGATCATTCTTGTATACAACTTCTGGAATGGGCTTGAACTCTGATTACTTGACTTCATTACTAACCAACTATATTTCATGACTCTCCTTGCCCTTAGTGGTTCTAGACCCAGATGCCATTGTTTTCCAAACTAGGGTTTATAGTTTAAACAAGTTTATAAAGACTGTGTAGCTCGAGACACAAGTAAAATACCTCAAATCGATGAAACTCGTGCTGAATCATTGTTGAAATCCTTGCAAATGTCTTCTAAGCTGCCCTTGATCTTTTGTGCTCTTTTCATCTTTGCTTCGTGTTTGAATGGTGAGAAAAGATAAAAAATTGACCTATGTATCCTTCAAAACAGAGAAATTAATGCTTAGTGTGTTGACAACTATCTACTCAGCACCTGAAGGATTTCAACATGACTCAACACCCATTGTGTTTCACTTTTCTCAGCTCCCATTGATATTTCACAGCTCGACATCAACTATCAACTCGGTCGCTATTAGCAACTCGACACCTAAAGACAACTTTGGTAGATTTTGCAAGACTCTCAATTTTGACTTAGCATCTTTGCTTATGCTGATTTCTTCTTTGTAGTTCTTCTATGTCTTGGAACTGATGTATGATATAACTTAGTATATTAGTCCCACACACCCATTCTTGCTTAATTAGATGAAGTGTGATCACTTGACCCATTAGGTGAAGTGATCTCTGCACTTGATGTGCTGCACTCATCTTTCTTCTTCCATGTCTTATTCATCTCACTTCTAATGTGTTCAACATATATCTTTGCCTTTCCATTGTTGAACTTAGAACTTGGTGCCTTTGACCTTGTTGGGAAATTCCTACTGATATGACTAGTTTTCAAGAAACTAAAACATGTGGTTTGACTCAACCATTCTTTATAGTTTCCCTTGAAATGTGTTCTTATGCAATTTTCAGGAGCATGTCCATATTCTTAATAGTAATGACAACTATTCCTGTTGTTGTAATCCCAATGATAATGACTTTCATTCCCTTTTGTTTTTGCTGGCTGATTTGATGTCCACATAGGCTTTGATCTGCATTCAAATGCCCTATGTCCATATTTCTTGCAATTATGACAATTTCCATCAAGTCTTTGTGTCCTTGTGACATTGGATCTGAAATCTTGTGTCATATGTCCTTGCATTTTGCACTTGTGACAGTAACTCTTGCTTTTATGTGTGTTTGGCTGATTGATTCTCCTACTCCTGCAAACATTAGTAGTATGCCCCTTCTTATTACAATAATGATAAGTGGGTGTTGAATCCTTACCTTTTTTGCTTCTTTGTTTAGCACTCTTTTATGATTCTCCAACTTCAGTGCTGTTGTATCTAAGTCCTGATGTATCATGGGTTGATCTTGGGGATTTCAGCAATTGCTCAAAATACTTGATGGCTTCATTGGGTTTGTTGAAATTCTCTGAAATTTCCTTTTCTCTTCTCAAGTCATTCTACAATTGTTCATTCTACATCTTCAGTGTAGAGATCTCAATGTCTTTCACATTGAGTTCATGATGAAGATTCATCATTTGGGCAAGTGTATCCATCTGCATGTTTGAGATCCTTGTTAATTTAGTACTCTTTTCTTCCAGTCTATTTGCAAGATTTCTTTTTTCATCTTCCATCACGACGTTGTCCTCAACTACTCTTTTCTTTTGTTCAGTGATTTCACATAACATTATGGCTTGTGATTCATGTTCCATCTTGAGAGATCTTATCTCATCTGCTTGAACTTTGTTTTTCTCCATCAATTCTGCGATTGCTGCATCAAACTCTTTAGTATCTCCATTGGAAAATATATTTGTGGTATCAATCTCTTTGTAGTTTATCTCATTTTCAGCTATGGCTAAATCCTTTCTTCTTTTCAAGGATTTTCTCAGTTCCCCCCTTGCTTCCTCTACTTTGTGTAGAGCCAGTTGCACATCAATCACTTGATTGTCAATAATCTTCCCAAGTTTGAAGACTTCCATCTTTAGATCTTTTTCTTCAAGTTGTTAGACTTCTTCTTGTGAGAACCTTGATGCTCTAATACCAATTGTTGGAATATTCAAATATGGAAAGAATACTTATGACAGAAGGGGGGGGGGGGGTGGTGAATCAGAAGTATCATACTTTAACCAATAAAACTTTTAAATGAAAGTAAATTGCATGCATGTAAACACATCAAATAAACATGAAACTAATACATGCATCAACAACACATAACACTAGAATTTGGTAACCCAAAAACCCTCTAGAAATAAGAAGGTAAAATTGGGGTGGGGATGATACCCACAAAATTACTGTAGCAATATTGTTCAACCACTTCTGATGGTCTACCTTGTTAAAGGCTTGCCCTATTAAAGGCTTTACACTGTGTCAATAGTGACTTGGTTAAAGGACTTTCAAACACTTAACATGAAGTGTCACCCTGTTAAAGGATTTAATCACCTTTTGATAAGGATCTACAAATAGTTGTTAAGCCAACCTATCTACATAGGGTTTCCTTTCTAATACAATGGTAAGAGAGTATTAGGTATTATAAACCTGATAGTTTGCAATCCTTGATTACTGAATGCAGACACTTGTTGGGGCTCTCTCTCTCTGATTTTGATCCTCTGAGATCTAATTTTTGTTCGTCTCCTTTGCTTTGTTCTGATCAACTGAATATCGATATGCTGCTCTTACCCTCTATGTCTCCTTTCACTGAATTCCACTATGTTTTCCCTTTTTCATCCTTGTTATAGTGAGACTTTTATCTACGTTAAAAAGACTTCGAAGACTTAGGGTTAGGTATGGATCTACGATCCACATTGAATCTCAATTTCTCACTCAATACTTGCCTTTTTCTGATTGGTTGCATGCCTTTCCAATTTTCCAATTGGCTGCATGCAGATTGCATAGGAAATGTAAAAGATTCATTCTTATCTCTAGATCTTTCAAGATTTACCTTGTGTCGGCTACAAAAACAATTTACATCATAGTTTGTGCAATTACAAACTCTTATGCTGATATTTTGAGTTACTCAACTCATGAAGCATTACTGATGCTCGACACATGCTATTTCCTGGATACCTCGGCACTTAAACAAAACTATATCACTCGGCACTTGATATCATTGGGCACTTGATAGCACTCGGCACTTGATATTACTTGGCACTTGATATTACTCGGAACTTGATATCACTCGACACTTGATCATTCTGGATTTCTCAGTACTTGATGAAACTAGATTGCTCGGCACATGACTGTGACTCGGCTCCTACTCTTTGCTCAGCATGTATAGTGAAAAATGGTTAAGTGTATTGACACTCAGTTGTCAAAATTATTCTTTAAACCAACATTACCTGGTAGCCACTTTGGGCACTGACCTCCATTGCAAGCCACTTCCTAACATTACATATAGATAACCTACCCTAAGCTCATAAAAGTGAAAATCAAAGAATTATATTAATTCACCTTAGTCCTATGCAAGTTACTGGAAAGCATCAAAAGATAATCCACAATAACTCCTTAATTTTCTACGAGCAATTGGAAAGCATCCCAAAAATAACTGATTGAAGACTCAAAGGTCAAGACAAATGTGTCATACCATTTATCTCATAATCATACAAGAACAATAAAAGAAATAACAAAAAATATAACAAAACTCAT
Organism: Cupressus sempervirens; assembly: GCA_028749045.1. NCBI lineage: Eukaryota > Viridiplantae > Streptophyta > Pinopsida > Cupressales > Cupressaceae > Cupressus > Cupressus sempervirens. The sequence continues at coordinate 520,393,915 of CM053784.1, read as the reverse complement.
CATAGAGCATACCAAATACATTAACATGGTTGAGTTTAAAAGATCAAGATCAAATCATCATAATACCACAAATACAAAATTCCCAAGCCTCTGGTAGATGTCTTAAAAATGATCAACACTCTAGTGAACCCAAACCCAAAATATAGACAACATAGAGATAATAGTGTAGTTTCATAGTTTGGTTTGATTTTGAAAACACATAGTCGAGTTAACAGTAAGGTTTAAGTATTTGTTTCAATGTATGTTTCAAGTAGATGAGATTTACAATTTACCCTTACAAATTAACCCTTTTCTTATATTTGAATAAAATGCACAATTTTTATTTATTTTTAATAGGTAAATAGCTGAAGCCTTTGATTATATTTTTAAACAAATAAAGATGCAACATAAGTAACTCTGTTCAAATGGGCAATGGTAGGGAAGAATAGAGAAGAAAACCTCCAGTCTTGCCTGATATCGAAGTCCTTTATTATTACAATATAAAAGGGGCATACCCCAGTTTCAAACTTGTTATTTTTTATAGTGGAGTGGACAAGAGTCCTAATCTACATTTTTTTTTGTTTTGATTAGTCCAATCTAGTTATATTCCTATTCCCAGAGAAGCTCTCTAGCCAGAGTTTTAGATTCTTAATGGGCATCCCTTCTTTGTTGTTTTATCTGAAACTCACATGCCTTACTGTTCTACCAAATAGTAGACTACTAAGAAGAAATTGTTAGTATTATTACTTAAGATAAATTTAAAAAAGGGTTCCTTGATTAGATGTTGACACGTTTTGCTAACCCATAATTAGTAGAAAAAATTAAACATTTCCAAAATTGATTGAAAATTCTCTCAGTCTTAACATTCTTTAATAAATTTAGATATCATCTTAAGATTAAAATTCTACTAAAGACTAGGTTTTAATTTAACATTTTGAATTCCATAATTTTTTTAATACTAACATGATTGCATAGGGGCTACCGACTAGAATGCCTTAACAGAGGTTCTATTATTAGACTATTCTTATTTGATTTATTTTTGGTTATATTATAGAGTAACTTAATTGCATGTATTAAAATTATTTAGTTTATTATTCCTTATTTGTGTGGTCCTAATCTAAAATATCTAGTATCCCTATTATAATCATAGACCTAATTGTTGACTCCAGCGAGGACCTTCCCTAGCTTAATAAAACTAGCAAAACTACACCATTCGAAATAGAAAATCTACTTAAAATGTCAATTTCTTCTTTAGATTTGATTAGGACTTCAACAATCAATAATACAAAGATTTCAAGAAAACATTAACTAAAAGTGAGTAAGGAACTATAGATTAGCTTCATTTGATTTGATTTATAGTTGTTGAAAAACTAAGCTCATTACTTATGAAATGATGAAAGACTACATAACTGAACAAGATAGGAGGAAAAATGAAGAGCCTCACAAGCATCAGAGATTGAAAGTGATAGATAATCAGAAAAAACAAGACCACAAATATAGAAGTATCATCCATATATATTAAGCAGGTAAATTACATATTGATAAGGCATATTGATAAGGATCATGATGGATATATAAACCTATGTATGAACCAATATTAGGAAAAGGGACCAGGAAGTAAACTGGAACCAATATCTATAATCCTTCCATGCTTTATAATAACCTAGATACAAAATAGGAAGGAAAAGGAAGAGAATCCAGACATAGACCCACTAATACATATGAAAAGCATCCAAACATCCAAACTAGAATGGAAACAAAAAGCTAACATACTATCGTAATAAGAACATGGGGGCAAAAATAGGGCACACCCTCAACCAACCTTGCTGGAAGCTAAACCAAGAACAAGTCACCAACGTACCACACGAAAGCCCACCTAGCTCAAAAACCTACTTCTAGTAAACCATAATGATCTTTGATATATCATTGGCCTTCTCAAGCTAGAAGTTAGGAGGGAATTCAAATTCATTTTTCTCCCTGCTAGATTTTTCTATGTTTGGAGTGTAGAACTTCAAAGCCTCTAGGTCATCCAGAACCACCCTTAGATGATTATAAGCCTTAAAAATGTTAAGGTAGTTTATAAGATGGTCTTTACTGACATCTTCAAAAATCCCTCTCCACTGGAGGAGGAACTAAATGCTGGCCTCCATCTTCGGCCATTCCTTGTAGAAGGCCAAGTTCTCACAAATGACTAGGGAAGGGTTCTAAAACACTACATCTAAGTCAAGGCTGCTAGGTGGATGTGCCATGTACCTTTCTAGGAGGGGAATCTTGAGCTTTTTGTCAATTCTTTTGATGGCTTCTTCCAGTCCCTTTCACCAAACTAGGTCAAAAATATTGCAACATAGCCTAATCATAGCCCATGGCTCCACCCTAGCTCTGGCCAAACAACTGATAAATATCCCAATAATATCATTTTTGGTTCACCATGTATAATTGTAGTTAAAAGAGCCTTTACTAATGGCATGACTGATCGCGATCCTAGTCATATCATCAATAGGCTTCAAAACTCTTCTCCATCTCTTCAACTTTAAATTTCCCCAAAATACCATTGTTTGCACCTCCAAGGTATGAAAAAGATTGATATTATAATCCATCTAAAAGGTTAAATTTTCTCGTAATGAAAAAGATGGAAAAATATAGCGAAGGTATAAATAGAAAAAGCTATTGAGGAAGGACCTAGAAACTCTTAGAGGCAATGATGTCATCCATAAATGACACTAGCTAGGACTGAGGCACGAAGGAAGCCAATGGTCATCTAAATGAAAAACTGGAGAGGAATGCGAAAAAAACAATCATGAAAAGATTGGACATAAAAAAAGGGGACATAAAAATGATTAAGTCCGAAGGTTAGGCAAGGATAAAAAAGGGGAACTACTAAAGGGAGATAAATGAATGAAATGTAAAAAGCTATAGAAATGGCCTAAAAAATAAAATAGTGACCCCCCCAAGATTACAAGCCTACAAAAACTATGATTATACATTCATCACAAATGTATCATAACTGGGAGGCAAAAAAATATTAATATAGTATAGAGTAACCAATCGACCAAGACTCGATTAAAAACAAAGTCCAAGGATAACTGACAGGTGCAAAGTAAATAATAAAGAACTTTATTAATTTGGTAAAATGTGGTGAGGTGACCCAAGGCTTTGATAAGATTACCTATCTCTAATAACTAGATAAGTTTTTCCATTAGCCCCCTCATTTACCAAATGGGTTTCCTTCTTGTTACCTTCTCAAAAAATGTGATAAATCTAAATATCTTCAAACCTATCAAGTATTGAGAACCTCTTCTAATTTTGAATTCAAAACCTAGTTGGGCATAGCTCTTTTCCTTATAGCATTTAATACAATCTGGGAATCTCCTTCAATAATGATTTTGAATAGTTCTAATTTTAGGCAGAGTTGAAGCCCATGTTGTAAAGCTTCAAGTTCAATAGATTTAGCCCTTTTAGCTATCTAATTACCTGACTCATTGGTAATGATACAACTAATGCCTACTAAGCTTGTGTTGCCTCTGGAGGCTCCATCAAAATTTAACTTAGACCATCCCTTTGGAGGGGGTATCTATCTACAATTTTTCCTTGCTTCTTTGTTCTTCTTTTTATAGTGAGCAAAGGATTAATGAGGTTAGTCCACTTTTTTCTGATGAAGCTATCTCAACTTGAGAATGATCCTTCTTCTTTCTGGGACTTCCTGAGGTGGGAATTTAACATCTCAATTATGCTTGCTTCTAAATTTTTCACAATCTCTTCTGGCTGTATTTCCTAATCCCTAAATAATCTTCTATTTCTTTCTTTCTATGCTTTTCACATGAGGATAGATGGGTAGATGTTCCAAATGCTATTGTAAACACCTTTACAAATATTAGTGGGCCAACTATTAAGAAGATCAACTAAAGAATTTGACATGGGAGCATGCCAGCCCGCCAATCCCAACAATGTTGGGTGCAAGGGTAGTTGAATAAGATGTGATTTGTATCTTCACTATTTTGTCTACATAACACACATCTAGAGGAACCTTCATAACCCAGTTTGTGGAATTTGTTGGTCTTGAGGATCCTGTTCTGGTATGCCAACCATAAAAAGAATCCAACCTTTAGCAGACATGATGAATCCCAACAAAGTTTGAGAGGGAGTTCCGCTTGACCCCATCTTTGGGAGGGAATAAGGGCTTTATATCCATTTTTAACACTATACTTGCCATCTTTTATGCTGCGCAAATTAGATTATCGTTCCTCTCTAATTGTTTGATTTTCCTACTTTTGATGATCTTTTCATATATCTCTTTTGCCGAAGGCTCCAAATCTATTTCATCCAAAGATTTCAATACCCAACTAGTAGTACCATTTAGAGTGTTCTTAGTTTTGTAATCACTAACCTTTCATTCCCATAATTTGAATAATTTCTCTTTGAGCACTATAGGAATCTCTAAGCTATCTATAGGAGGATTCCCATCCCATGAGTCCTCCTAGAATAAGGCTTCATCCCTTTTACCAATATCCCAAGTGAGATATTTACTGCTGAGGGCTCAACATATAACAATAAAATTCCAACTCTTTGATCCTTGAGTGAGAGTCTTCATCCTAAAAATGGAAAAGGGATCCAAAACATTAAGACACTTGCTATACATAATTTTAGCCCACTTGTTGTTTCTTGCAAAAAAGAGACACCATATTAGTTTGGCCCCAAATGTTCATTTTTCCAAAATAAGTTTTTAATGCCTACACCTCCAGAAACCTTTGGTTTACAAATGTTTTCTTATTTTATGAGGACAATTTTTTTAGAATCCTCACAATCATTCAAAAGGAAGCTTCTAAGAATTGCTTCAAACTTCTTATTGATATTCTTAGGTAGAGGGAGGTAGGATAATGGATAAATAGGGATGGCAGACAGAACTAATTTAATCTTGGTGATTTTGCTAGCTTTCAAGAGCCATTTAATTTTCCAACCACCTATCATAGTCTATAATCTATCCAAAATATTTCTCCATACCTTAATGGATTTGCTAGCTTTTTCTAGATCAATACCCAAGTATTTGCAAGGAAATTCACCCTTCTTATAATCCATGATATGATATATTTTCTTTTCTATTTTTGGTTTTGTGTTAATAAAGAAGATTTTAGATTTTGTTGCATTTACTTTTTGACCCAAAGCTATCATGTATAGTTGAATGATAGACCTAATGTTCAATGCCTCTTTTGTAGTGTTGTCACTAGGTAGAATTGTGTCATCTACAAATTGTTGATGAGTGATATTAGGGATATTTTTTGTAGTAGTAATACCCTTGATATCACCTTTACTATGAGCATTAGAGAGTGCTCTCCCAAAGGCTTCTACCATAATGATATATAGAAATGGAGAAAGGGGGTCTCCCTGTCTAATCCCTCTTGAAGTTTCAAAGAAGCCCTCAGGGGTATCATTAACAAGAACTGAGATCTTAATGGTTGAGATACACTGATATATGAGGTTGATCCATTGGTATGAAAAACCAAAAGCTTCTAGGGTTTTGCATAGGAACCTCCAAACCACCATGTAATATGCTTTTTGGATATCTAATTTCATGAACATGATTACCATTTTGTTCTTATATGTTGAATGGATTGTTTCTTTGATAATAAGTATACCATCTAGGATTGATCTTCCTAGAACAAAATTGGTTTGTTCTTCATATATAATTTTAGGAAGGATTAATTTAGGTCTATTTGCTAAAATTCTAGATAAGATTTTATAGATAGTCTTACAAAAAGCTATTGGTCCAAAATCCCATGGGTTTTCAAGGTCTTCCTTTTTGGGAATCAAAGAAAGAAAAGTGTGGTTAATTTTAGATAGCAATGAGCCACCATTTCTAGAAACTTTGATAGCTTTCTAGAGGTCTTCACCAATACCCAACATTTCTTATAGAAAGAAGTCTAGAAACCATCTAGACTTGGAGATTTATTAGGATTCATATCAAATACTACCAATCTAAATTCTTCCAAGGTGATAGGTTTGTTTAATAGTTTATTATCTATTATAGATACTACTTTAGGAATGACTTCAAGAATTTCTGATTGGGCTATCTTATTGGACTATTCATAATTGTTTAATGTATCCTAAAAGTGATTAACTAAAATCTCAGATATTTTAATCGGATCCTCAGTAGTAGTACCCAGGTGATCTTTAATTTTAACTATTTTAATTTTAGCTCTATTATGAAGAGTGGAGTTATGGAAAAACTTTGTGTTCCAACCTCCTTCATCTAGCCATTTTTCTCTTAAATTTTGTCTCCAAAAGACTTCTTCTTTGGCCAAAATGTTTTCTTTTTTGGAGAGTAATTCTTTTTCTAGTAGATTGCTCTCCTTATTCGTACCCTTTTTTATTACCTCTAGATTTAGTTCCTTCAGTCTTTCCTCAATCTCAAGTTTTCCATTGAAATTATTATTGAAATGATCTTTGTTCCATTTAAGAATGTTTTCTTTAAGCATTTTCATTTTTGAGATGAAGATATATATTTTAGATCCTTTGAAGCTACCTAGATTCTACCAATCTTTATGCATTTTAGAAAGTTTGAGTCTAAAAACCACATTTTTTCACAGTTAAAAGGGTTTCTCACTAGTTTAGAAGGTTCAAAAAATTTAATTCTAATTGGGAAATGATTAGATTTAGCCATTGGAAGGATAAAAGAATGAATGTTAACATTAACTTCACTCAACTCACCTTTGAGGAGAAACTTGTCCAATTTCTCAACAATATACGAGAAGTCCTTCCTTTTATTGTACCATGTGTAATTCCCATTATTAAGTAGGATGTCAAGTAGATTATTGAAATCACACTAATATTTGAAATCTTTAGAAGCTTGGGAGGATTGTTAAATACTTCCAACTTTTTAATCAATATTTAAGATTTTGTTGAAATATCCTCCTAGAAGGATTAGATCATTATTATGACTATTAATGAATAAAGTGATATCATCCCATAAGTGTTTCTTTTTGGTATTATAGGTTGGACCATATATGTTCACTAGAATAAACTAAAGGTTGATTTTAATAATTTTGACTCTACTACTTAACCAATTTTTATTGAGTTTAAAATATCTAAAGTTACTTTCCTAGGGTTCCAAATGAAGCCTAAACCTTAGGAAGCCCCTCTAGATTCATGTAGTTTAATATTCTAGCTACCCATCTTCTTTTCTAACTTGGTTCCTTCTTCCCTATTTAACTTGGTTTCCTATAATACAATGATTTTAGATTCAAATAATTTTAAATTTTGTTTTAATAGTATTTTCTTGCTAGGGGCATTTAAACCCCTAGCATTCCAAGTAGTGATCTTCATGTTTCCTTGGGAAGGATCTTCCCCTTCCCTATGTTAAATAACTGACTGATCTTTTGCTACTCTCTGGCCTATCCATCTACTTCTCTGAGTTCCTTGAGGGATTTTCTATCTCTTTTAGATTTCACTTTTCCATACTTAAGGATTTAACTCCTTCCTAACTCATCTAGATACCTAGCTATTCTATATTCTTTTGTGCACTTAAAACAATTTCAGATTGATTACGTTCTGTACCTTCCATGTCTTCACTTTCCAACTCTTGTAATATTTTCTCTGCAATGCTTAGATGGTTGTTTGTGGATCTATCCTCTACAGATTTTAGCTTCCTATACTTATTCCCCTTGAAGTCCTTACCTTGCATTATCTCTGGAACATCTTTGATTAGTTGTAAAGTTTCCTCATTTTTATCATCACCTTCTATCTTTAATAAATCTCTTTTTAGATCTTCACAAGTATAATTATTTCCTTCTAATTTTAAGAATTTTTGAATCAAGCTCTCCTTCTTCACTTCACTACTCCTATAAATATTCTCAAACCTAAAAACTTCAATTAATTCCTTAGTTAAAGATTCTAGATTGTCTACTTCAGTCTTATTTAAGTTCAAACTATCCAGATCTTCCTCCCTAACTGAGTCTATATGTAGAAATTCTTGAAAATCTTGTGTTAGCAATCTTTCTATTTTAATTTTTTCACTACTCTTATCCTTATAATTGTTTCCAAAGGGAGCTATGGATTTTGATTTAGATGGTGGTGTTTTCCAAAATTTGGAATACTTGTTGATTGGTTCTTTGTTGATAGTTCTGGTTTCTTTCCCATTCTTTATTGTCTGATTCTGAGGAGATCCCAAAACCTCTTCTATATTCTTGGCTATTTCATTTTTTAATTCTGGCCTTGCCAATAGAAAAGTATTTTCTATTTCTTCTATGTTGCTGACTCCATAATCTAGCGACTTCTTAAGTTGTTGTATCTCTAGTTTCTCTGACAACTATTCCTCTTCGTTGAGGCACTTCGTTTCTTATTCTTCTTGGCTTTCCTTGAATTTTTCCTAAATTTCCTATTGTTAATTTTAGATCCTTTTAGCTTCATAATAACCATATCTTTTTGACTATTTCTATTATCTGTGCTGAAATCTTTGGCACTTTGGTTCTCATAGAAAGTCTATAGTTTTGAAAGAGGGCTTACACCTTTGCATTCCCTAATGTTTGACTCATCTACCTTTTCTTTGCTGAAACTTGATACTATGCATTTTCCTTTTTTGTACACTGACCACCAATGGACTTATCTTCTTGCATTATCTCTACCACTTTCTTTTACAACTCCTTAAGATCTAGAGGACGGTTATGTCTAAGATCTGATATCAGAATTACCCTTGTGGGTTCTTTGATACTTACTATCCCCTTTTCTTGGCTCAGATCAGTATTTTTTGGAATGTCCTGGTGGATCTAAAATGAATCCTTCTTATGTGAAGAATCCCTTTGATTCTCTTTTTGATTCCTTATGTTCATCACAGGGAAGGTGCTTTTAAGATCTATAGTTAGTTGTAGTGTTTCGAATATGATTTTTCTATCATTATCTAATCTAATGGTTTTTGATATTTTTCCTTCATATTTGTGAAATTTTAGTCTATATATCACTTCATTAGTTATCACCTTAACCTGATTAGATTCCTAATTATTAACTTTGTGTTTGATCAATAGTTTGATATTGTTACAAAACTAAAAGGAAGAATCCAAGCCTATCAATTTGTCCAATGATGACCCTTTTTTTTGATAATATCCAATTGAAGGAGTTCTAAAGGTAGAGATTGGAGGTTAAACTAGGTTGGAATCATGAAGTCTAACATCCCCTCATTATAATCCATAAACCATTCAAAAAATTTCACAGTGTAACCTTTAAAAAAATAATTAGAAACATAAAGGAAATTCTTTTTGATAGATTCACAATTGTAATGCATATATACTAATCTATTTGAATGGTGAGAAATACTTACCCAGTTCTTTCAAAATTCTTGTAACCAATTACTAAAATTAAAATTGAGCAGTTTTCACTTTGGACCATTCCAGTATGCAAATATGCCCACTTTTTGGCACTCTTGCCAATGAGCTTTGCTTGCTTGGTTACTAATGATGATAGCTTTATCATCTGGATTGGCAGAGTATTGAATAGGCGTAGATCTAAAATGTTGGAGATTGAAACCCTAATGGGCTAGTAGCATACGTTATATGATGGGGCAGAACATAAGAGCTAGGAGAAATGCAAGGGGATGACAAAACTAAGGGTTCATACCTCTGAGGTTGGATCTTGTAAGAGTGATCAACAGTGCTATCAAAGAGAAACCCTATTTGTTGTGGAAACAAATCATTCTTGTTGTTGCTTGAGTATTTGGTAAGATTAAAGAGCCTAATTTGACTATCCAAGCCAGTCATGGAAAAAATGATAGGGCATGAACTGAGAGAACCTGATGGGAAGGAAAGCCAAGAAGATTTAACATCAACCAAATGATAATTTCCCTGTAGGTTGCAATTTATCTTCTGATGGGCATGGAATTGAGATTTCTAGTCAAGAGCCTTCATGAATTGCTTACTACCATCGCCATCCATGGTAGAAGCAGATTTGCCTCCTCTTTTGACTGGAGAAGCTAAGGAATGAACTGGGGTGGCCCCTGAATGATTATGACTTGCTTGTTTTATTTTAGGATGCTCCTTCTCTTTATACCCATTCAAAACCTAGAATGGATTTGAGGTTTCTATCGAATACTTGTTAGGTGAGTTATTTTTCCGAAGGAAATACTGTGTTTTCGATTCTCCATGGCTAATTCCTCTTCCTGTTGGGGTTGCAAAGATTTGGTAGTGGATTTTTCACTGTGTGTGCCTTGGAAATAGGAACTTCCTTACGGTTTTTAGACTTCTTATCCACTAGTATTTGTAAGGTTGTTTTTCTTTTGTCACATCTTTCGAAATATTCATTAGGTTACTGCTTTACTTTGCTCAACATTTTTGCTCAATTTTAAATGCTCAAACTTTAGAATAAAATGCACAATTACCCTTATTCAATATAAGTTAAATATTCTAAAATAATTCAAAGGTAATTTTTTATTAAATTATTAAAATAATAATTATTAATTTTTTTATATTATGCATTATAATAAAAATAGGTTTCGCTTTAGAGAGTTACAAGATCAATGGAGAGTAAAAAAAGTTGTTGCAATGAAGAAGAGTGAAGAGAGCATGCAAGCCTGTGAATGGGCTTGCAAACATTATGCGATGAAGAACTGAGTTAATGAAAAATAATCTCTAAAATAACAAAGTAAACAATTCATTTTGTGGAATATTATCTTCCTTTTTGCCCTATTTAGATCAAAATCTGAGAGACAATAAGCACATCACAGGGCTAGTAAACAATCAAAAACTTTGGATCACAATTGGTAGTTTGCAGAATAATCAAAGATTGTAGAAGATGGAAACACTTTGTTGAAGACGATAGGTAAAATAGCACACTATTCATTGTTGACTGAAATATTATTGCCTAAGCAATTATGGATTAGCCTCCAATCATTTGCACCAAACTTTAGCCACCATCACTAAATTTTCACTTTTGATAAGCCCATTATTTCCACACTTCTCAACTAAGCTTTGATTTTGTTGTTTTGACTAGAATTGATGATTTTGAAGAATTGGGTGCTTTGATTTTTTTGATTCTCCTATGTAATCTAAGTGTTAGATGTGAACTCTATCATGGGTGAGAGTGAGGGAATGGGAAAGGAGGATTACTCTACATCATCCACTATGTCACATAATTCTATGGTCTATTCAGGCACATTTAGATGAATATTTTTAGTTGTAGTAGCCATTAAATTTTCCATCTTCATCATGTTTGCATTCAAAAAAGTTCTTTGAAAAATGGAAAGAATTCGAAAAGTAGTGAATCAAGCGAATCAATTAGTATTTCCCAGATTCGTAAATCATTCCTTTTCCTTTTACAAAAAATATTAACATCTATTGGCATTAAGTTATTATTTCCATTAGTGACAACACTTATCTATATCAATATAGATATTGAGCTCAACAATTAGTTTCCTATGCTCACTGAGCATTCTAGTGATTACTAAGCTTCAAAGTGTTCAACAGTTTACACCAAGCAAAACAGTGGCTATCGAGTGAATACAGGCAATGTGAAGCTTTGCAATGTCTACTGAGCATCGCAGCGTCTACCAAGCTTTGCAGTGTCTATCAAGCAGTAAGTTTGTGTCATGAAAATTTAGTGTAAACTAAGCGTTGGAAGAAGTAGTGTTTACTGAGTGAAGCAAGGTAAACATAGCATGTAGTATCTACTGAGTGACACTACATCTACCGAGTCACCGGTGGTCATCGAGTTCAGAACTACATCGAGTGATCAGTATGGACTGAACCTTCACTTCTACAAAGTGCATGACAATGCTGTGTAATGTAGTGGATTTTGAGTATCAGAAGGTCACCGAGTCAGTTTAGTGAACCCAAGTTATTTACTATTGGGATGACTTTGTAATGCATTGTTCACTTGTATTTTGGCCTACCTTGCATTTTTGTAAATTGGAAAGGTATATATGTAAGATGCATTGTAATATATCATTGTATTGGAGTACTATGAAGTATTTTTGAGAAGTGCATGCAAAGGATTATCAACAACAGTTTAAGGAATGCAACAAGGTCAATACAGAAGCAGAAAAGTCATATCTATCACATAAGGTGATCAATGCATAAAGGATCTTATCAGCAATCAGTTATAAGTAGATCCATTGCTTCATCCTAATAGGTGAATCAGTTTCTAAATCCTTTAACAAGGTAGACTTAACAATCTTTGTATAAATCTCTTAACTGAGTGCATACTTCACTGTATGTTTGTAAATCCTCTAACAAGGTGGACCTAGCAGTCCTTTGTGCTCCTAACAGGGCAGATCACTAGAAATGGTCAATGTAAGCCTTAATAGGCCAACTTTGTGCTTTAGTAGTGAATTTTTGTGGGTACCATCCCCACCCCATTTTTACTTTCTATTTGGAAGGTTTTTGGGTCACCAAAACATTGTGTTCTTTTGTGTGATGAATGTTCTATCTTTCAGTACTAATGTATGTAGTAGTATAGATGGATTTGTGTGGAATTTAAAGAAAAGTTTTGAAGTTACTGATTCACCCCTCCCCTCTTAGTAACTTATCTAGTCTTGAATATTTCCAACAATTGGTATCAGAACTTTGTGGTTCTTAGGATAAAGTTTGACAAGTTGAGCAAAGATCAAGGGCAATGGAGATATTCATAATTGACAAAGGTATTGAGAATGAAAAGCTAGATCTGGAGATGGCCATAGTTCAACTCAAGGAAGCAAAGGAACATCTTTCCCAATCCCTAAAAAGAAGAAAGGAACTTGCAAATCAAATGAATGACCTCAAGTATGTTGAAGAAAAGATTGAAGACTTTTTTCCTTCAAGTAGCTCAGATGAAGCAAACAATGCAATCAAAGAACTCCTAGAAAAGAATGGATCTCTATAGGAGGAAGTAAGGAAACTCAAAAGAGAACAAGAAATTCAATCAATCAGGCTATGTGAAATTTTGGAACAAAGGAATAAGGAAAAAGAAGATTTGGAGGCAAGAAACAATGAAGAACAAAATCAATCCAATGAGCATGAAGACCTTATTGATCAAATCACTGAAGCAAATGAAGAAATCAGGATTCTCAAAAAATAGAATGAAAGAATAAGAAATGATCTAAATTATGAAAGAGAAATTAATGAAAGAATAATGAGAGAACTAAGATCTGAAAAGAAAATCATTGAAAATTTGAAGAATGACCTAAATGTTGAAAAACAAATCAATGAGAGAATGATGAAATCTCAAGAAGACATGAATCAATTGAATCAGCAAAATGAGTAGAATCTTCATAGGCAAAAATATAAATTAGTACTTGGATACAATGAAGAAGAAGGCAAATCTTCTAAGCAAGGTGCAAAAAGGAATAAAAAACCCTCATGCAATCATTGTCAGAAAATTGGTCATGTATCAAACAAATGCTGAAGCAATGGAAAAGAAAAATTCAATGGAAAGTGCTACAACTATAATCAACATGGTCACAAAACTAATGAATGCAAGGAGAAACCAAAATTTGAAGGTAAATGTCACAAATGCAAAAAACAAGGTCACAAGGCATCTCAATGCAGATCCAAATCATTCAATCTAGCTGAACAACATGTAAAGGCAATATTTGGATGGGAATACAATACCTAGTGCATATGTCATTATTGTGGAGAATATGGACACACTGGCATAAATTGTGCAAGACATCACCCAAGAAAGAAGGATACTACTATAAGGTGTTACACATGCATTGAACTCGGTAATATAGCTAAAAATTGCATGAATATAAGAAAAGTTGAAGATGAAAAGAAAGCAAGGGCTGACAACATAAGGAAACAAATGAAGCAATAATGGATTCCTAAATCTATTGAGGATACAAGCTCAAATCATGGAAGTAAAGTCCCTTAAGAGGTGGGTGACTCCATCCTCTCAAACTAAATTCTTAAGAATGTATTGGAGCTATACTCAGCTAGAAAATCATAAGTAGTTCCAATAAATATGAAGAATGCAAATGATCCAATTAGTATTCTAGATACACAAGGATCACATAAAGGTTATCTTTCATCGAGTTGCATTAGACTCCACTAAGAAAAGTTGGTTGAAGACATTACTGAGTGAGGTCAAGAGTAAAGGAAATCTAGTTTGTTTGGCAAGTTGATTCTCTTGCTGAGTTAGGTCAGTGGATGATAGTCTATCACGCACTATATCATTATGGCACCGAGCATTTATGAAAATTTCTCAACAAAAGGGGCAATTTTGACTTCATTTTTCACTACATTCATAGCATTTGAAGAGTAGAGTGATTTGAAAGAGCATTATAGTGTTTTTGAGAAATTTAGCAACGAGATCTTCATGAATTCTATCATCTACCAAGTAGCGATGGCATCTACCACTGGAAGTAGCACTAAACCAAAGAAGGGTTCTGAAATGCTAGTTAAGAGCATCAAATGGAAAGCACCAAACTTCAAGCTCATTCTGGCTGTTGCTGAATCACTTGATCCTTACGGTGCTCAATCACAAATCACTTCAAAGGTACTCCAAATTAATGAAATAAGAACTAATTTTAAATGTACTATTCAAGAATTAGGGACATTAGAAATAGATAATACCCTAGCTAAAATGTGTGTTGATATAGTTTTGAACCCTGAGCATAAGCATTTATAAATGAAAGGATTAATTCATATCCCTCACTTGCTAATTTCCAAGTAAAATGGATAAGGTACATATTGAGTCGGTTCCACAATGGACAATTATGGTTGGAGCAACCCATTCTGATTACAAAGAAGATGAAACACAAGGTTACAAGTCTGCCAGTACTAAGCGAAGCTAAGACAACCAAAACCCTAGGTCAGGAGGAACTGTAAAAGAAAATCCTAGCTGAGTGGGACAGTAGAGGTTTGAAAATAAACAATGTCACTGACATAGAGCTTAGGTTTAGCATTCACATCATTGCACACAAGATCTACATCTCGAGTTGGTCGAACATTGTTCCTTGTGAGGTAGTTGACCTAGCATACAAAGTTGTAAAGAAGAACCTTGAATATGATCTATCAGATTTGTTATTGAAGCAATTGAAGAAAAAAATTGATAGTGTGAAGACTTCCAAGAACAATCACTTCAAGTTCGGTTCATTGCTTACTTGCTTGTTCTTTTATGTTCAAAAATTCTTTCCATCTAAGGGCACAATCATGTGGAGCAAAGACACCCCTGTTCTTTATCAGATAAATGAATTTATTGAAGAAATGGGTGAAAATTTTGAAAGGGTGTTGGATAATTATTTTAAGGTGTTCAAGGAGAAAATGAACAACAGATTCCAAATCCCACCCAAGCTTGTAGAAGACTAAAAGGATGATATATGTTTCATGGTGGACTGTGATAGAGTGTACATTCAAGCAGTCATACCAAGAGTGGCATGGGTAAAACCATTGCCTTATAAAATTAATATTGATGAAGCTAGAGACATCATTGAGGCATTAGTAAATGAGCCAACCAATCCTAACCTTCTTACATTTGGCACATATGATGAAGCCAAGAAGAGGATAGAGATTAGTTTTAAGATTCCTCAAGCTCTCAGTAGAGGCAAGAAGAGAATTGCTAAATTAAAGATAGTTGAAGGTCCTCTAATGCTTACCGAGGGCAAGGGTGAGGATGAAGAGGAGGAATATGAAGAAGAAGATGAAGAATCAAAGAAAGAGGAACCAAAAAGGAAGAAAGGTAGAGTGTTTATCACCAAACCTCAGAAGCAACCAACTGCAGTGTTCACTAGAAGATCTAGGAAAGGTAAAAGTGAACCAATATTTATCTATTGTGCACCTACATTTGAGGAAAGAATAAAATAGCTAAGAGTTGGAGCAGGAATTTATAACTTCAAAGTTCTCAAATATGAGACTCAGACACTAGCTGAGCAAAAAGAGATTGAGGACTTAGTTATGAAGAAGATGGGTATTTGGAAATACTCCCCTGCACAAGTGCAACCTCAAATCCATGAAGATCTTTTTACTAAAATCAAAGTCAAATGGGAGAACACTGTGCAAACTATAAATGACATCTTTGAACAATAGTTGAGACAGTTGATACCAAATCTGACTAATGCAGAAGTGAAGAAGGCAATAAAAGAGCATGAAGATAGAATGATTATAAAGCTTAAAGCATGCTTCATATTAATGAAGAATATAGAATCAGTGGTTAAGTATGCCTCAAAAATTTGGAGAGATATATATCATCTCAACAAGCCATCAGAAGAAATTGTTGAAATTAGAGATGATGACAGTAGTGACAATAATGATGATGATGACAATACTCCTTCAATTATAGTTACAACAGGAGAATTGCATGCTCTAATGGAGAAGAAGGAAGAAGAAGAAAAGGAGGATGAATAAGAAGTAGAAGAAAAGGATAAAGATGATCTAGTTAGAATAGTAGCCAAAGAAATTGCATCTCTTCCTCACATGCCACCAAATACTATCACATCTGTGGAGACAACTTCTACTAGTGAGATTGTGAGCACAATAGTAATATCAATTGCTCAATCTTCACCAACCACCTCTTAGCTCCATGTATCTATAATAGAAGTGTCAAGCACTTCATCCATCGAGCTGACTATTACTTCTTCAGCTACTGAGTTATCTCCCTCTGCTCCTACACCATTAGTAAGTGCAATAGTGAGTTCTACTATTTTGTCTTCATCAATTCAAGTTAGGTCTATAGTTTTGTTTTCATTAGCATTATCTACATCCACTTCTATTCTAGTTAGTTTAGATATTTCTATGGGTATTCTACTGAATGTGGCACCATTTTTGGGAAGTGTTTTGGTTTTTGATTTAGTTAGTACTTCTATTGGCATTCAATCCTTAAGTCCTGTCCCATTTTTCACTACTAGCCCTTCTATCTCCACTATTGTGTCTGTTCCAAAGGTCAAACCAGTAATCATAGAAGTAGAACAAAGGCAACCATTGAAACTTCTGATCACTGGAAAGGAAATTGAAGAAGACATTGAATTAGACACAGAGATAGAAATACCTAAGATTGACTTTGACACTACTACTATTGAAGAGATGAGGTTAGCAAGTCAACTCATAGAGAAGAAAGCTACGCAGAAGCAGTTAAAATCTGAAAGGGATAAGGAGTATAGAATAATTAAGAATGCCAAGAATATAATTACAGAAGCTATAGGTGTTGAAGTGGATTCCACTCAACACATTTTGATTTAGCTAGAAGAGGCTATATAGAAATATAATGAGGACTCTTCCAAACAATAAAAACTAATTGAAAAGGCTAAAAGGAAGTTTGATGACAAGGTGCTAGAGCATATTACTTAGTAGATTGCAATCAAACAAGTTGAGTTGTCCGCATTTTTAGGTAATTTTGAAAATTCTTCTAATAGTATAGCATCACTTTTTGCCAAACTTTGTGATGTCTCCAATTTTACTAAAGAAATAAAGGAGAAGATAAATAATATTGATCTTGATATGCAATCAAGTGCATCAAAGTTGTAGACTAACCCCTCCTCCAGTTCCTCTCATCACACCAAGGTGAAATATCTGGTAGACATGCAGGTAGAACTTCTAAGAGAAGAAGCAAGAATAAGAGAAAACTTGATAGATATTTAGAACATAGTCTTTCCAATAATGAATACAATGCATAAACATATTGCTCATTGCAAAATATTGTTCTAGGATTAGAACTTCTCAGTGGCTAATCACATGATCAAATTATTAGCAAAAGTTTAGATTGCCCTCTCCACCTACCAAATTTTGCAAGAGAATTGGGATAACTCATTCGCCCTCATTCTTAAGGTACATCAAGAATTTCTATCTCATTTTGGTGTAACTATATAAATAGTATATGTAGCTCTTTGGCATTACTATCAAAAAGGGGGAGAGATATCAATATAAGCAAAGGGGGAAACACTGTATATAAGAAGAGATATTAGCATAAGTGAAAGGGGGAGATAACACTCAATAGAGTCAGTATGTATATGTGTATGGATATGTACACAAGTATCTTTGTATATACATTATGTGTCATCAAGGAGATATATGTAGGAATGTATATGCAACAACTTTACAAAGATTAATTTGGAAAAGCCAAAAATTTAGTAAAGTTAGATTATGCACATATGTTTTGGTTTATAAGTGTTTTTTCACTAATGCCAAAGGGGGAGATTGTTGGCATTAAGTTATTATTTCCATTAGTGAAAACACTTATCTATATCAATATAGCTACCGAGCTCAACACTTAGTTTCCTATGTTCACCAAGCATTCTAGTGATAACCAAGCTTCAAAGTGTTTAGTAGTTTACACCGAGCAGAATAGTGGCTACCAGGTGAATACAAGCAATGTGAAGCTTTGCAGTGCCTATCAAGCTTTGTAGTGTCTACCGAGTAGTAAGTTTGTCTCATAAAAATTTAGTGTAAACCAAGCATTGGAAGAAGTAGTTTTTATTGAGTAAAGAAAAGTGAACTCAGCATGTAGTATCTACTAAGTGACACTACATCTACTGAGTCACCATTGGTCATCGAGTTTAGAATTACATCGAGTGATCAGTATGGACCGAGCCTTCACTTCTACCAAGTCAATTCAATGAACCCAAGTTATTTACTATTGGGCCAATTTTGTAATGTGTTGTTCACTTGTATTTTGGCCGACCTTGCAGTTTTGTAAATTGGAAAGGTATATATGTAAGATGCATTGTAAGATATCATTGTATTGGAGTACTATGAAGTATTTTTCAAAAGTGCATGAGAAGGATTATTAGCAGTAGTTTAAGGAATGTAGCAAGGTCAATACAAAAGCAGAAAAGTCATATCTATCACATAAGGTGATCAGTGCATAAAGGATCTTATCAACAATTAGTTGTAAGTAGATCCATTGCTTCATCCTAACAGGTGAATTAGTTTCTAAATCCTTTACCAAGGTAGACTTAATAGTCTTTTTATAAATCTCTTAATCGAGTGCAAACTTCATTGTATATTTGTAAATCCTCTAACAAGGTGGACCTAGCAGTCTTTTGTGCTCCTAATCAGGAAGATCACCAGAAGTGGTCAATGTAAGCCTTAATAGGCCAACTTTGGGCTATAGTAGTGAAGTTTTGTGGGTACCATCCCCACCCCAGTTTTACTTTCTATTTGGAAGGTTTCTGGGTCACCAAAACATTGTGTTCTTTTGTGTGATGAATGTTTTATCTTTTAGTACTAATGTATGTAGTAGTATAGATGGATTTGTGGTGAATTTAAAGAATTTTTTTGAAGTTATTGATTCACCCATCCCCTCTCAGTAACTTATCTAGTCTTGAATATTTCCAACAAACATCAACAATCAATGGCAAATAATTTTTTTCCCTAATAAGGGTTTGGCTTTTTCCCAGTCAACATATAAGCAATAAAGAGACAGGTTGAAAAGGAAATATGCAATCCCCTATATTCCAATCAGCAAAAAAATTGAAGCTTTAAACAATGATCATTCAAAGTTGAACATATTTAGTGCTCTGGTTAAACAATATGAAGCTAGGGATAGGAAGATGATAAAGCTAAATAAAACTCCATGCAAAAATAGCAATGGGTGGCAAGTTATAATTTCAAATAGGAATCAAAGAAGAAATGCATCGCAACAAAAAAAGAGGCCAATGGTGGAGGAAAATAAAAATCATTAGAAATCGTCTACCCAAATTATCAAACCTACAGATGAAGAAAAGAAAATGACATAGTTACTTTTCCAGCAAAAGTAGACAAAAATTGTAAGCAAACAATACATAAAATTGCAAAAATTTTAGAAGCTAACTATATTTTGATAGGACAGAAAAATCAAGAAGAAGACTCAAAAAAGTACCTAGGGTTTCTGAGAAAAATTAGAAAATCTATATACCACCACATAAAAGGGAGAAAGGTATTTCAGATAATGCAAAGCTACCGACACATAAAAGTAGTATGACAACTCTGCCACCAGACAAGGTAAAGGAAACTAATTGCTATAATTGTTCTGATATATTAATCATTAGTGATAGGTTCATAGAATAAAAGTGGAAGGAATGCTCAGAGCTAGGAGTATATGTTCACTAGAGGGGACCAGAGAAGCATTTATCAAAATTGACAAAGAAATTAGAGAAGATCACAAACAATAGGTAAGTATAAGTACTTCCTCTAAATCGTTAGTTTATCTTCATTGCAAAAATAAACAAATTAGAAATAAAATACTTTCTATATCAAAATGCTATCATAAAGTGCATGTAGTTAAATTTCAAACTTGGATACCTAATTGGAAAGATGAAAAAAAACATATGATACAAACTTGGTATGAATGTAGTAATCTTCCAGTAGAAATTAAACATTTATATAAATTATTCAGAATAGGGAAATCAATTGGTAAACTTATAGGTATAGACTCAGAGTATGACAAAACCAACAATGTTAAATTTCTAATAGACAAGAAACCAAACGAAAAAATGATTAGGAGAAAAAAGATTATAAAAAATAGATCCATTTATGATATTGAATTTAAGAAATATGAAGGGGAAATTAAAGGAATTATTAAAAAAAATCTAGAAATTGATCATAACATTTCAACCATAGAGGAATCCTTTAGAAATATTACAATAAAGAAGAGGGAATAGAAGATTAAGGCAATTAATAAGGATAAAAATAAAAATATAGAAAAATTAGATGAAAGGAAAAACTGAGTAGAGCACACAAACATAAAATACACCTATAGTAAAAAAAGAGTAAAGAACAAAGTCAACTTGAATGTTCAAAAGTACTAGAACAAAGAACCAACGGTATATACAAGGAAATACAACAATAGCAGCATTGAAAGAATGCAATATTTGTCACAAGGAGAATGATAATTTGGAAGAAACAGAAAGAAGCATTTAAAGAATGGTATAAAATGACACATGAGATTAAATTATTATAGGCAGATATTGAAGATTAGGCTATGTCAGTGTCATGCACAAACTCCATGGGCAAAAACACACAATTTTTTATTTTATTTTTATAGATATAAATTAATAATTATTAGAATGCTCACGTTTGATAAGTTTTGCGATCACAGATTTAGTATAGGTTCTCTACGCTACGTCTTAAGTTCAAAATCTTGAGGAGGAATAATATATTAAATCTACTAAGCATTTTAAATTAAAAATAATTACTAACAAAAATTAAGGAAAGACCTATAAACTTATTTAATCATCCAAACTCTTAACGATAATAAAAAACTTAACTAAATACACTTAATGCAAATAAATAAACACTAACTAAATCTAACTCTACTTACCATCTAAATATTCAAAGTTTTAAAATCAAATCTAAATTAACGATTACATCCATAATATCTAAAATTGAATGAATCGAAATTAAACTAACTTTCATTATTTAAACTTTACTAACCTAAACTAAATCTACTAATTACATTTCAAAATTGGAAACCTTCCAAAACAAATATCAAATTAACTAGCATTAATCCTAAATTACATACTATCAACAATTTTAGTTATACCAACTTACCTCTATACTTTTTAAATTAAGACTAATTGAATTCTTATTATAACCATTAACTTAACTAACACTATATTTACTACTAAACAAAATTAACTAACTAATTCATAAAACTATCTAACTCCCCTTTAGATTTAAACTAAATAATATTAAAAGCAAACTAAAATAACATAATATAAAAACTACTACACTTATCATTACAAAACTATATTAAATTAACAACTAACTAAAACTATGAATAAACATAATTAAAATAACAAAAATCAATCCTAACACTACTACTAACAAACTAATATAATTAAAACAACTAACTACAATTAACTTAATTAACTTAAAACTTTATTAAGTTAAATTAACCACTAATATAAACTAACTTTTCTAACAATCCTATACTAACAAAATAAATTACATTTTAAACTAACTAATTAAAATTATTAACAAACAATAAAAAGAATCTTAACATAACAAAATAAAGTAAATCCTAAACTAACTTAAACTATCTTAAAACTAAGTTAAAAACTAACAAAATAAACTAATCTAACACTAATCCTATTACTAACTCCTAACATCTAACCTAACACCTAACCTAACTAACCCCTTTCCCCCCTACACCCTACACTCCCCACATGTCAAGTCGACCCTTCTTCCCAAACCCCCATCACATCCAGGCTGCGCTTTTTTAAGCACTCCACTTGGGACAGTGCGTTGCCCAAGTGGGGAATGTGCTGACAGGAGGTGACAGGAGGTAACATAAGGTCTGAAACATAACAAATTTCCTTCCTCCAAAAACCAACGCCACCTAAGGGAATTATTCCATGCACAAGCTAGGGTAGTACAGGTGACATCATCTACATTGACTAGCACAAAAACTTTTTAAAATAAAATAGTTTCAAACTGACATGCATCAAGGAAGATGGAAAAGCATTAAAGAGATAAAGTTTTATAGGTAAGGATAGATATTGTTTTATTATATATATATATATATATATATATATATATATATATATATATATATATATATATATATATATATATATATATATATATATATATATATATATATATATATATATATATATATATATATATATATATATATATATATATATATATATCTTTAGTCTTCTATTCTTTTGAAATAAAATAGAACATATTTTAGATATTAAAGATATTTTAAAGAATCTTTTAAAGATTCTCTATTTCAAGAGGAGGATTTAAATTTGCTCCCCATACAAAAACCAGAGAGTTTTTGCTCTCTTGGAACACATTTCTTTTTGCAAATTTTCTAAGTAAAGATATATATGGCAATGTATTAATTTTTTTAGGTGAATATTTTTGAATAGAATTAAAACATGGATACAATAGTTTTGTGGCACATTAACACCATATTTGTTTGATCTCCCATACAACTTGAATTGCAATATATCAACCATAGCCATTATTTTCTTTCCTTAACATAATTTTCTTTTTGAACATATAAGGAAACTGAAATTTTTTCCAAATTAAATCAACATCAATTCCATCCTATTTTGATGTGCATCCATCCAATTTAAAATTATGATTAAAACACATGACAAGCAATTATACTCAAACACCAATTTTATTGGCAAACCTAATTCAAAGGCTCAACCGGGAAAGAATCAGGAAGAAAACTCGGCTTCGTTGCCAATCCAACAAAGTTTGAAATACCAATTTACATAGGATATCAATCCCAAATTTCAACAATATAACTGAATTTTCTTCATGACCCTCATCAAGGGATTCATAACAATTTTTGCAACACATTTCTAGAACCATGGATGGAACAGAATTCTGATCAGGTGACAACAAGCATGCCCAAGAACAATTCAACCATGCATATTCACACAAGGTTATCATTATATGATTCATAATGAATCAACACTAGGGAAAGGTGGATTCTTCCAACCAAGAGAAGTCAAGAACAACACCAAACAGATGCCCAATCGGGGCTATAAACCAAGAACTTTAGTTCTTCCATTTCAACATACCATAATCATACAAGGTTTGTGCTGACAGGTAGGGGCCCATAACTATTGGAAATGATTGAAATGATCATAAGAAAAGCTGTTGGAATGATATATGGAACTGGTAAAGAATGTTCTCAATCATTATTTTGTTATTGATGTCAAACTTGCTACTTGCAGGAATGAAAATTGCTTTAGTGATCCAAATACTATCAATTAGTTGATTGTCAAGGAGGAGGCAATCAATAAGATGTAACTATAACACCTAGAGAAAGGTTGAAGTTATGTTGTTGTAATAAAGTACAAGGATCAACTAAGCCATTGATGAAAAAGTGTATTTGATGACATACTATGAGATATAGAGAATGGGCACACTGAAACATATCAAAGATATAAGGTTTTAGCTAAGACATTTGTAAAGCTCAACTAAGTTCATTAGAGAGAAGGAGCCAAGCAAGCTAGTATGTGCTGAGAAAATTCCTAGTAAGTGCCAAGTAAACTTCAAGTGCCGAGCAAGTTCAAGTGCCGAGTAAACTTCAAGTGCCGAGCAAGTTCAAGTGCCGAGTAAACTTCAAGTGCCGAGCAAGTCCAAGTGCCGAGTAAACTTCAAGTGCCGAGCAAGTTCAGGTGCTAAGTAACACAGAGATGCCGAGCACTAGTAAATCAATAATGTCGAGTTGCTACATTATTTTGAAAATCAAAGATTCGCTAGATCTAAGCCGACAAGGTTGTTATCTAGAAGTTTGTGAATTAAAATGGAAGATAAGAATGATGAGCTGGTGGCACAGAACACCATGTAAAACGTCTTAACGATACAACTGATGAAGTTTGAAGATAAGAACAAGATATGAGGTAGATACATTGTATCCTGCTTAATCCATTCAAAACCCTAAAATTGGAGAGAGAGAAATGAGTGACAAAGGAAAATCAGATTTCTATTTAAGGAGTCATAAGTTAATGAAAAAAAGAGAGAGAGGCAGTCAACCATGAAAACATGAAATGCTAAAGGAGGTGCTAAGGAGATAAGAGAGCATAGAGACTCTGTTTTAGTAAGAAGACCTCTGATATGGATGCATTGGTACAATGAGTTAGAAGACTCAAGGGGACGAAGCTTGAGAAGAAGTCAAGCAGTCAGAGCTGAAGTGTTTGAAGCCAAGCAGTAGGATTGAACTGAAAGTGTGATCTAAAATTTGCAAAGTATGTTGTAAG
This sequence comes from Cupressus sempervirens, assembly GCA_028749045.1. Taxonomy (NCBI): domain Eukaryota; kingdom Viridiplantae; phylum Streptophyta; class Pinopsida; order Cupressales; family Cupressaceae; genus Cupressus; species Cupressus sempervirens. The sequence continues at coordinate 520,369,338 of CM053784.1, read as the reverse complement.
TTATATCAGATCAAAAGATCATTATCGTTACTTTCTAGCAATTGTAACAGTAAAGTTTAAATCCTATGGACTTAGGTTGGTTTAATAGCCATGAGATAAATCTTTTAATAGGGTGACATTCCAAGTGAATGTTCTAAAGTCCTTTAACCAAGCCCATTCCTAACAGTTTGGTGAAATCCTTTAACAAGGTCACATTTAACAGTGTGTTGTAAGTCTTTAAGAGGGCAAGCTTTTAATAGGGCATCACTTCAGAAGAGTGAGAATCAAGTAGCATGTTACTGGTGGTTTTTTCCAAATTGGATTTTCATGTAAATCATTGTGTCATGTGTTGATCTTGCATGTTTTATCTTTGCATGTTGATTTATTGTAATTTGCTAATATGGTTGATTTAAAAGTTTGGATGGATGAAAAGTGTATGGATTCATAAAAAGTAGTGAAAAAATATTAATAGGGCATTTGGACCTTGAATAACTGATTCACCCCCCATCTCAGTTATTCTAAAGAATTTTAACAATTGGTATCAGAGCCTTACTGCTGACTTAGTTTAAAGGAACTATAAGTAGAAAAGATCAAAATGCCTAAGAGAGAAGTTCCCAAGCTCAATAAAGACAACTTTTTTGCATGGAAAAGCTTGATGAAGCTACATCTTGGATCCATAGGAGATTATGCCCAAAATTCAATTGTCACTGAACATGTAGATCCAACAGGTGCTCCTACTGCAGAAGATATGAAAAACAAGCAAGAACACAATCAGACAATGCTGGAAATTGCCTCTGCACTCAACTATGCTAAATTTGATGATATCAAAGGATGTGATACTGCATTCAAAATGTGGAAAGCCCTATCAGATATCTATGGAGGAGATCAGAATGTACAAAGAGCAAAAAGAGAAAGACTCAGAGGAAAGTTTGATGACATGAAAATGGAGGAAAATGAGAACACTGCTCAGTATGGTGCAAGAATAAAGGAAGTGGTAAGTGCAATAAGATGCTTGAATGGTCAGTTGGATGAAGATACTGTTAATAGTAAGTTCTTAAGAACCTTGCTTCCTATCTATGCTATTAGAGTATTAGCAATACAAGAGCTAAGATGTATACCAGGAAACAATCTAAGTTTTGAAGGAATAATAGGTAGACTCGCTGCATTTGAGTTATCTAATTTTGACAACTACAGACCAAAGAATGTTGAATCTTCCTTTAAGGCCAAGTTATGACTGAAAGATGTTGAACAGGTGAAATCAAAGAAAGGAAGAAAAATGAAGTATGTATCCAGTGACAGTAGCACTGATGAGGAAGATGTAGAACAATTGGAAGCATTGCTTGCTAGAAGATTTCACAGAGGTAAAAGAAAATTCAAAGGTAAGATGCCTATCATTTTTTTCAATTGCAATGAAGTAGGTCATATTGCTGCCAGGTGTCCATAGAAAAAGGATTACAAGGAAGGCAACAAAATTTTTTTTCGAAGAGATGATGATAAGAGAGATTACAAAGAAAAAGGTAAGAAGTGTTACATTGTTGAAGAAAATTCTGATGATAATGATGATGAAGTTGTTTATGTAGCCATGAAGGATCAATCTGATGAAGAAGAGCCCACAACATTGGTAACATGTATGAACAAGAATGATAGGTGGATCATAGACAGTGGATGCTCACATCACATGACAGGAGACAAAAGTAAGTTTGTTAACTTTACTCAGTATGATGGAAATAGTGTTAGATTTGGTAATGATTCTCCATGTCAAATCAAAGGAAAATGTTCCATTAAGCTCATAGAACAAATTTCATGTGATAATGCATACTATGTTGAAGGATTAAACTACAATTTGCTAAGTGTCTCACAGTTAGGAAATATAGGATGCAAAGTGGAATTTGGAAACAAAACTACACAAATATATGATACTGATGGTAAACTGATAGGAAAAGGAGATCAAACAAGGAGTAATCTGTTTTACCTTGATATGGATGATGTTTCTTGTTTTATTGCAAAATTTGATGATGAATGGTTGTGGCATAGAAGATTATGTCATGTCAACTTTGAAAATCTGGTCAACATTAGTAAAATGAAGAAAGTCAGAGGTTTACCAAAATTGAAGAAGCCTAATAATATCATGTGCAAACAATGTCAGCTAGGAAAGATGACTAAGTCAAGTTTCAAAAGCAAAAACTATACATCTAAAGAAGTACTTGAATTAGTTCATACTGACTTATGTGGTCCAATGGAAGTACAAAGCTATAGAGGAGATAAATACATAATGTTGTTTGTTGATGACTATTCTAGGATGATGACTGTTATGTTCTTAAAACAAAAATATGATGCTTTTCAAATGTTTAAGTGGTATGTGGTTAGAGTTGAAAAGAAAATAGGAAAAAGCTTGAAATGCCTAAGATCAGATAGAGGTGGTGAATTCACATCAAATGAATTCGAGATATTCTGTGATGATAAAGGAATCAAAAGACAAACATCAGCTCCTAGAACTCCCCCACAGAATGGAATTGTTGAAAGAAGAAACAGATCTGTGATTGATTGTGCTAGAACACTAATGATGGAAAAGACTGTTGCTCTAAAATACTGGAGAGAAGCTGTAAGTGTAGCTGTACATACACTGAACCGAGTACAAGTCAAGAAAGGTACAAATACTACACCTTTTGAATTATGGTATGGTCACTCACCCAATGTAAAACATTTCAAAGTGTTTGGTTGTAAATGTTTTATCCTTAAAGATGCTATAAATGGAAAATTTGATGCAAAAAGCGATGAAGGCATATTCCTTGGTTATTCCACTAGAAGTAAGGCATACAAGTGTTTGAATATTAACACTAATAAAATTATGGAAAGTGCAAATGTAAATTTTGATGAGCACATAGAAGTCCAAGCTGAAGTACCAAAGAAAATGGAAAAGTACAGAACCTTTGTGTATTCTTACGAAGGAATGATTGTTGATGAGGATGATTTTAATCAAATTGAAAATCAACAACAAGTATCAGTTTTAGCCAAGTCACAACCAGTGAATGCCGAGTTGCATTCAAAAGTCGAGTTGTAGAATGAAGAAAATGCACAATCTGATTCTGAAGATAGTACACATGATGAAGAACAACCTAACAACGAAGTGCATAGTGATCTTGAATCTGAAAGATCAAACATGGAAACAAGGACAGAGCCAAGATTATCCAAATATGTAAAAAGACATCACCCTGCTGAACAGATAATTGGTAACAAAGATGCAAGACCAATGACAAGGAACAGACTAAGACATGAATCATGTCTGATCAGCAAATCTAAACCCAAGACAGTATATGGTGCATTACAAGATGATAACTGGTGTAAAGCTATGGAAGAAGAAATTGATCAAATAAAGAAAAGCAAAACCTGGAGTTTGGTTCCCAGACTAACTGACAAGAATGTGATTGGCACCAAGTGGGTATTCAAAAAAAAGCTAGATGAGAATGGTGAGATTACCAAAAACAAAGCTAGACTAGTATACAAGGGTTATGCTCAAGAAGAAGGAATAGACTATGGGGAAACATTTGCCCCTATTGCTAGAATGGAAGGAGTAAGAACTTTACTTGCATATGCTGCATATAAAGATTTTAAAGTCTATCAGATGGATGTAAAATCTACTTTCTTAAATGGTATACTAGAAGAAGAAGTCTACATTCAACAACCAGAAGGATTTGTTGATGAAAACAACAGGGATATGTTGTGTAAGCTACATAAAGCACTCTATGATTTGAAACAAGCACCTAGAGCATGGTATGAGAGACTTCACAAGTATCTAGTGCAAATTGGATTTGAAAGAACTGATGATAACAACAACATGTACATCAAAGCAGAAGAAGGTAAATACATTATTATATCTAAAATCTTTGTGGATGACATAGTGTTTGGTGGAAAGGAAGTTCTTTGCAAAGGCTTTGCTAACAAAATGAAACATGAATTTGAGATGTCTATGTTTGGAGAAATCAAATTCTTTGTTGGATTGCAAGTACATCAACTCAAACATGGTATATTTGTGACACAATCAAAATACATCAAAGAGACTCTTAAAACATTCGGATTAGAGGAGTCCAAACTGGTCAGTACACCAATGGCAACAGGAAATAAGCTATCCAAAAATGATGAATCAACTGAAGTCAATCAAACAATGTACAGATCCATGATTGGAAAACTACAATATGTTGTACATAGTAGACCAGACATAGCATTAGCAGTTGGAATAGTGGCCAGATTCCCTACTAATCCTAAAGACAATCATCTCATAGCAGTGAAAAGGATAATGAGATATCTTAAAGGAACTGATAACTTTTGTCTATACTACAAAAATAATGGAAAATTTGAGCTCAATGCATATACATATGCAGATTGGGGAGGCAACATTGATGATAGAAAAAGCACAAGTGGAGGTGCATTATTTCTAGGCAAAAGGCTAGTTACTTGGACTAGCAAGAAACAAACATGCACATCTCAGTCCACTGCAGAGTCAGAATATGTGGCAGCAGCAGTCAATTGCACAAACATTGTGTGGCTCACACATCTATTAGAAGGAATGAAAGAAGAGGTAACAAAACTTGTGATATTGTATTGTGATAACACAAGTGCTATAAACATATCTAAAAATCCAATAATGCATGTAAAAACCAAGCACATCGCAATCAAGTATCATTATGTTAGAGAACTGGTAGAAGACAAACAAGTGAAGTTGGAATACATTCACACAACTAAACAAACTGCAAATATCTTCACCAAACTGTTGCCAAAGGACGCTTATGAATATCTTAGAGGCAAGTTGGGGGTAATACCCCTAACTCAAGCAATTTAAAGCAACAAGGAAAATGCCCTGCATCACCAACAATGAATCATTGAAATATCAGAAGAATGATGCAGAGGATGATAGCAGGAGCAGAAACTCCAAATCAGTCACAAGCATGGTGATAGAGGAAGAAAAAAACAAGAAGCCAAAGGTCATATTTAGCATGATAAAGATGCTACATCTTTGGCATTTATGTCAAAGAGGGAGAAATATGCAGAAAACTGATCAATATATAAGAAAGAGGGAGATATATATGAAAGAGGGAGATATATGAGATAAGTAGTAAAAGATGCAGCAGCAAAGAAATATAGCAGACAATGTATACAATCTTGGTGGTAACTATGTGCAGAAACCTGATTAATATATATGAAAGAGGGAGATATATGAGATCAGTAGCAAAAGATGCAGTAGCAAAGAAGTATAGCAGACAACGTATACAATCTTGGTGGTAACTAAGTTGATCAATTGATCAATTTGGTTTGCCATCAATGTCAAAGAGGGAGATTGTTGGAAATGATTGAAATGATCATAAGAAAAGCTGTTGGAATGATATATGGAACTGGTAAAGAATGTTCTCAATTATTGATGTCAAACTTGCTACTTGTAGGAATGACAATTGCTTTAGTGATACAAATACTATCAATTAGTTGATTGTCAAGGAGGAGGCAATCAATAAGATGTAACTAGAACACCTAGAGAAAGGTTGAAGTTATGATGTTGTAATGAAGTACAAGGATCAACTAAGCCATTGATGAAAAAGTGTATTTGATGACATACTATAAGATACAGAGAATGGGCACACTGAAACATATCAAAGATGTAAGGTTTTAGCTAGGACATTTGTAAAGCTCAACTAAGTTCATTAGAGAGAAGGAGCCGAGCAAGCTAGTATGTCCCAAGCAAATTCCTAGTAAGTGCTGAGTAAACTTCAAGTGCTAAGCAAGTTCAAGTGCCGAGTAAACTTCAAGTGCCGAGCAAGTTCAAGTGCCGAGTAAACTTCAAGTGCCAAGAAAGTTCAAGTGCCAAGTAAACTTCAAGTGTCGAGAAAGTTCAGGTGTCGAGTAACATAGAGATGCTGAGCACCAGTAAATCAATAATGTTGAGTTGTTGCATTATTTAGAAAATTGAAGATTTACCAGATCTAAGCCAACAAGGTTGTTATCTAGAAGTTTGTGAATTAAAATGGAAGATAAGAATGATGAGCTGGTGGCACAGAACACCATGTAAAATGTCTTAAGGATACAACTGACAAATTTCGAAGATAAGAACAAGATATGAGGTAGATACATTGTATCCTACCTAATCCATTCGAAACCCTAAAATTAGAGAGGGAGAAATGAGCAGCAAAGGAAAATCAGATTTCTATTTAAGGAGTCATAAGTTAATGAAAAAAAGAGAGAGAGGCAGTCAAGGATGAAAGCATGAAATGCTGAAGGAGGTGCTAAGGAGATAAGAGAGCATAGAGACTCTGTTTTAGCAAGAAGACCTCTGATATGGATGCATTGGTACAATGAGTTAGAAGACTCAAGGAGGCGAAGCTTGAGAAGAAGTCAAGCAGTCAGAGTTGAAGTGTTTGAAGCCAAGCATTAGGATTGAACTAAAAGTGTGATCTAAAATCTGCAAAGTATGTTGTAAGTTATATTAGATCAAAAGATCATTATCGTCACTTTCTAGAAATTGTAACAGTAAATTTTAAATCCTATGGACTTAGGTTGGTTTAATAGCCATGAGATAAATCCTTTAACAGGGTGACATTCCAAGTGAATGTTCTAAAGTCCTTTAACCAGGCCCATTCCTAATAGTTTGGTGAAATCCTCTAACAAGGTCACATTTAACAGTGTGTTGTAAGTCTTTAACAGGGCAGGCTTTTAACAGGGCATCACTTCAGAAGAGTGAGAATCAAGTAGCATGTTACAGGTGATTTTTCCCAAATTGGGTTTTCACGTAAATCATTGTGTCATGTGTTGATCTTGCATGTTGATTTACTATAGTTTGCTAATATGGTTGATTTAAAAGTTTGGATGGATAAAAAGTGTATGGGTTCATAAAAAGTAGTGAAAAAGTATTAATAGGGCATTTGGACTTTGAATAACTGATTCACCCCCCCCTCTCAGTTATTCTAAAGAATTCTAACAATAACACCTTACCCTTTCTCCCTCTTCTCATCCTGAGAAGGGACTCTACACTGGTTGGAGTCCAACTAAACAGACCTTTCCCAAAATTGGTCACTTTTGCCCTATCCAAGGGTGAGTAATACCAAAACACCCATGCAAGAAAATCTCAAAATTTCAAACATAAACATGAAAATAAATCATCCAAAATAACATGGTTTTTCAAATCTTCCCAACATACCCACAAACATACAAACATTCAAACAACAACAAGGTAGCATAAGCATGAAACAAGAATGAAATCTGAACAAGGGAGATGACAACTCCTACCTTCACAAAGAGGTAATGGCAATGAACAAGTTGGAGTAGAGCTTTCCCCTTCCTTGCTCCAATCTTCCAAGACTCCTTTCTAAATGTATAGATTGGGTAACAACCTCAACTAGTCCAAGAAGGGCCTCTAAATAAGCCTCAAACTCAACCACCAAAAGGATCAATAACTTTTCCCACCCACTTACGATTCTAGAAACTCCTAACTCAACCCACACTATGGTTAAACACTAAGTGGAGGTGAGGTGAGACAACTCAAGGTAGCCACTTGCAATTTTCGCACAAAGGTAAAAAGAGACTTTTTAAGTGGCCTCAAAAGTCAATAAAAGGGGCTTAGGAGTTGGAAAAGACCCCCAACCCATACCCATACCCCTTGGGTATAAATATTCCATGTTTTAAAGCCTTAGGAATAGGTTTAGAGCCAAACAAAAGCTAGGAAATAATTAGGACCAACTAACAACTCTAACAAAGTAGATTAAGCACTAATCTGGATTAAGGATGACTAAACTCGATTAAGAACCCAATTAGCAAACTAACACTAACTTAATCTGACTTAGGTCCATGGGTTACATAGCTAACCCTAACTAGCACGCTAAAGAGCACAAACAATTCACGAGTGTCAAGTGACACTAAAGAACATAGTTATGAACATTAACATTTTCTGATCACATAAGGATACATACATACATGTCAATTTAATTACAGACAACAAGGTTTCCAAAATTAGCACATAGAGTTCAGTTATGTTCCTCCATTGGTTTTCTCAGCTAAAATATCTACACACTCATTGCACACATCAGTAGTCCCAAAAATCACATTTACATATGTATGTATACGTATCATAAATTCACATAAATTGAAACATACATCAATAAGGGTTCTTCTCATCCTATTCAATTCTTAACCATTTAAAATATCTTAAACCAAAATGTTAATCCTACCTTATTCTTAATTCATCAACATACATATACATAACACATTAAATGACAAACATCAAACATCTGAAAATAACATCACACAACATGAAATAATATAGTATGTTCTAAGCATCAGATAATGTCTTGACATCTCAAGTCGTGAGTATCAAAATGATAAAGTAACAACTAAGGCTACGAAGGGTCAGGGCGAGGCCTCACAGTTAGGAGAAACATTTCATCATGAACATGGGGTAAGACAAAAACTTATAGATCAAAGAAAAGAGAAGGATAATTATAATACTAAGATAGAAATAGGGATCAATATGGACAATAGGATGAACAATAGATCAGATATAAACTATTTTGAGGAAGACACTAGTCAAATACATTGGGATGGTGAAGATATGACGATTAATAAGGATATGAACTAACAAGTAGACTTGGCAAAGGTAAAAATAGAAGAAGAAATTTTAAAGCTAATAGAGTATACAAAAGATCAAGAAGAAGAATATATAATTCCAACAGTAGATTCAAAACAATGGAGTAATATAAAAATTGGGAAAAAGTCAAAAAAGAAAAGTTATAAATTTTTACAAACACTAATAGATGGGAAAGATATCTTTGGAAGTAAATCTATAGAGGTGAAGGATAAAATAGAAGAATAGTATCCCTCCAGAAGTTGAAGCTTTCTTAAAGGAGTCTAAAATATATAATTAGGAAGATTCTATCATAGAGATTGAACTTATTGAAGTGTCACCGAACTAGGAGGAATTTGGGGTACTGAAAGAAACCCCAAAAACATTCGAAAAGGAAAATTTAGAAAAGGATATAGATACAAATGTAGAAGAAAATGAAATAACAAAATATATATTAGAAGATTTAATAAATGAGGAAGAAGATAAAGAAGGAACTACAAAAGAAAAAAATAACCATATAAGTATAGATAATTTTGGTATTTCAATCAACTAGGAAGGATTTCGAATACAAAATGTGGTAAATCAAAATTAAAAAGAGGAAGAAAACCACTTAAGGAATTAAGAGAAGTAGATGGTGAAGCCAAGGAATAAAAAAAGATATTTGAGGTTCTTAACTCTAGGAAGGGGAAGTGGCTTCCTAAAGAGAAATAAGGATCATAACATGGAATACTAGGGGCCTAAATGCTCCTAGTAAACAAATAGTATTAAAACATAACCTAACACTCTTTGAATTAGATATAATTATGATACAAGAAACCAAGCTCAACAAAGAAGGGGAAAAGCTAAGGAAAAGACTAGGTAGATGGAATGTAGAAATGAAGGAATTAGATGGAGCATCAGGTGGAATGGGAATCATTTGGAATACTAGGACAAAAAACATTAAAATTATAACATCAAATAGCAACTAGATGGGGAGTATGATTTCAAGTAATAAGCATAATCTACAATTCATTCTAATTACTATTTATGGACCAATACAAACTTAAGACAAACAAAAAGTTATGAATGATATATCTGCCTTTATGGAGTTATATACTAAGAAAAACATGATCATAGGTGGTGATTTCAATGCCATACTTGACCTCAATGAAAAATTTGGAGGTTCTCAGATTTTAACAAGAAACATAGTAGAATTTAGAGAATGGGTCAGAGTTAATAAATTGATAAAACCAACCAGTGACAAAGTATACACATGGAATAATAAAAGAAAATAATTCAGTTATATTGCAAAAAAATTGGACATATTCTTTTTCAAAGGAGAACTAGCAGAATTGGATTTCACAATCACAACCTCTATTCAACCTATTGCAGGATCAGATCATTATCCTATCAAAATTGAGTTAATAGAACCTATAGAACCAAATAGGAATCCTTTCAAATGTGGAAAGATGTGGTTCTTAGTTAAAACATTCATGGAGAACATTAAACAATGGTGGGATGAAGGAAATTTTATAGGATCAAAGATGTATTTTTTTGTATCAAAACTTAAAATACTCAAAGAAAACATATAAAAATGGAATAAAACACATTTCAATAATATATTCCAAGTCAAACTAAATAATAAAGAAGATCTTAAAAAAATTAAATAATGAAATCATTAAAAATGGTATGGACAATGAAAAATTCATTAAAGAAAAAGAACTATTAATCATACCAGAAGACATTTTAGCAAAAGAAGTCTTTTGGAGACAAAAGTCAAGGGAAAAATGGTTAGCAGAAGGAGACAGAAACACAAAATTCTTTCACAATAGTACAATACACATCAAACCTCTTAAAACTATTACTCAAATCAAAGATAATAATGGTAGTACAATTGATAATCCAACATAAATTGCTCAAACCTTCATCACATATAATGAGAATCTATTAAATAATTATGACATCCAAATTAATCAAACAAAAAATAATGTTTAATAATACACCTAAAGTTATCAAATAATTTGACAACATGGAGCTCAACAAACCTTTTACAAAAGAAGAAATCAAATTAGCCCTTTTTAAGCTCAACCCAGATAAATCTCTAGGGCCTGATAGCTTCCAAGCTTTTTTCTTTCAAAAATGGTGAGAAGTTTTAGGGGAAGAATTATGGAAAGAAATAGAGGCAGCTAGAAATGGGGGCTCAATCTTAACTGAAATTAATCATACCTTTTTAGCATTAATGCCAAAAAAGATGGAGCAAAGTCACCCTCAGATTTTTTGCCCCATAGCATTATGTAATACATTATACAAAAATTATTCTAAAGCAATAGAAAATAGGATTAAAACTTTTCTTCTAAAAATTATCTCAAAAAAATAAATTGGGTTTGTACCTGGTACATCAATACTCAATGGAATATCCATCACTCAGGAAACTATACATTTAGCAGTTAAAAAAGAAGAAGCCTATATGTCTATGAAGTTAGATATACAAAAAAAATATGATGAAGTAAATTGGAGGTTTTTATGTAAATGCCTAGAAAAGTTGGATTTTCCAAACAATGGCTAAATACAATTTTTAGTTGTATATCTACTCCAAAAATCCCACTACTTATTAATGGTACTCTTGAAGGTTTTGTCACAGTTTCAAGGGGTATCTGACAAGGAGACCCAGTGTCAACTTTTCTTTTTATAATTATGGCAGAAGCATTTGGTACAGCTATTCAAAAGGCACATAGTGTAGGATTAACTAAAGGAATTACTATCATTGAGAGTGTTCCAAACATTACCCATCAGTAGTTTTCTGATGATACCATTCTTCCAGGAAGTAGTATAAAGGAAGAAATCAAAGCTTTTAAAAATATTATATTGGATTATTCAATAGCATCGGGACAAAAGGAAAATGAAGAAAAATCAAAAAATTTCTTTTTAAACATGCGAAGGAACATGGAGGAATATATATGCAATTATATGGGATACAAAAAGAGTAACTTTCCATTCAAATATTTAGGGATATACTTAGAAAAAGGAGTTAGGAGTAAAAAATGTAGGGACAATATCTTAGAAAGAGTAGCAAAACGAACAAAATCATGGAAAGGAAAATGGTTAACTAAAGCTAGGAGAGTAAAAAAATTAAATCTGTTCTGTCAGCTATTCCTACTTATCCGCTATCTTGCTTTTTGCTACCGAATAATGTTAATAAATAATTGGAAGGAAAACTTAGATTTTTTTTATCAGAGTGGAATAGAAGAGAAAAATAAACAATCACTAATAAAATGGGATAAGATATGTTGACCTAAGAATAAAGGAGGATTGGGCATAAAAAATATTAGTTGGCAAAATGAGGCATTAGGAGCAAAGCTAGTATGACATTTATACAAGGAAAAAGATAAAAATGGACGAAAATACTATATAATAAATATGTTAATCCATTAGATCCTTTCTCTCTCTTTAGAATCAGAAATCCACCAAGTGGTTCAAAAAATAGAATTTTATGATGAAGTGTAGGCCTCTAGTCAACAAATATCTTACATGGGATTTAGGTAGAAGTGATGAGGCATTATGTTGAGATAATTCATGGGATGGTCAACCCCCGATTATTAATCCTTGAATATCCAGAAGCAATATTAATGTCATTAATAATATTTGGGGACCCAAGGTTTCAGATGCGAAAACACTTATCAGGATTGATGAGACTGAGACTTGGGTATGAAAATCTTTGGATAATATTAATATTCCAAGTATAGATAAAACTATACTCAAAAATATCCTTAAGGGTAGATCTGTGAATCACAATAATCAAGCATATAAACTCATTTGGGGGGCATCTAATGATGGAATATACAAAGTTAAGCTAGGATATGATCTTATAATTAACTCATAAAGATGGGATAATATTGATATACCCTTGGATCTGTTCTGGGATTCAACATGCCTACCTAAGGCTAGTATCTTTCTTTGGGCAGCAATTCAAAATCAGATTCTTACAACTGATAGATTCTCTAAAACGAGATTTGAAGGACCACCTAGATGCAGTCTATGCAAAAATGAACATGAAAATATGGAGCATATTTTGTTTAAGTGCCCCTTCATGCAAGATTGTTGGTATTGGGTTAAGAATAATTTGAATTGGACATCCCCTATACCTAAGGATATCGAGGGATTTCTTAGGGGTTGGCCAGTTAAGAATAGGATGAGCATCTATGAGAAATTATGGAATATTACAGCTGTAATCATTATGTGGGAAATATGGAAGGAAAGAAATAGACGAATATTTCAAAATTTAGAACTTAGATAAAAAATAATTTCAATAAAATCGAGGCAACCATCACACAAGTTATGAATTGCCATCTCAGGAACACACCCAAGGCATAAGGTACATTCTCAGCATGGAATGAGAATATGAGGAAAAAATGGCTACATTTGATTAATCCTCCCTTACTTTATCCTAAAATGGATACAATAGCTAGGAAAGAATGTAAATGGGTTGCACCTCTGATAGTATGGAAGAAATTAAACTTTGATGGAGCTTCTTGAGGGAATCTTGGGAAAGTAGGATTGGGCTATATAGTTAGATTAGAAAATAGAGATTGGATATTAAATGAGCTAAACCATTAGGTAATGTAACTAATAATATAGCTAAATTGGAAACATTGAAAGAAAGATTAAAATTAAGCATAAAAAAGAATATTAAAAAGTAAATTATTGAAGGTGATTCACAAATTATCTTGAATGCAATTAGAAAGCGACAAACACCGAATTGGATATTAAATGCTAAACTAGAAAGTGTACTTAATCTTATAAACCAATATGAGGAGATTATAATACAACATATTTATTGTGAAGGGAATTTAGAAGTTGATTATTTGGAAAATAAAGGAGTGGAGGGAGAAGACTTTATATATTTAGCATAACATAATTAAGTTAAGTAGAATACTATGATTAGAACTTTAAGTAGAGCAAGGTGTTTTTCCCCGCTACTGATTATTTTATAATTTTAGTTAGGAAATAGAAATGAATTCAACTTGGCTACTGATTTGGACTTCTCTTCTTAAACTCATAAGTATACGATAATAATAAGTAAAATCAATGAACATCTAAAATTATTGAATTTAGTTAATATAATCTTGATTGATCTATTCATTCGAACTAGATAAGGACCCTAAAAATCTAATCCACATAAGTATAAACTATAAATTGAATAGGTAATGGGATGTGATTCTAGATAAAGATTCACATAAAGCATATTATAATTCTGATAAAATCCATCAGTACAATCTAGGATTCTTATTGTATGAAGAGTCTCTTAGTATGTTGATTGGTCTTTTAACTCCTCCCATTTTTTATGATCACAATGATTTGGTTCTAATCACGTATTAGAAGATAGCTGTATTATGTCATGTAGATGGTTGGTGGATCAATTCTTCATGGTAGGATCCTTGCTGAATTTTGTTCGGAACCTTGCCTCTCTTTAGATTTATGTCCCCTTTCCAAAGGAAGTCTATTTGTTATTAATTGCTTCATCAAATTTTGTATAAACATGTATGAAGTTTAATATAAAATGGGGTATGCCCCTTTTAAATTGTATAATATAGGACTTAGGTCTCGGGTAAGATTAGAGGTTTTCTTGCTCCATTCCTTCCTATTAGTGCCTATTTGAATGGAGAATTTTGTAAGTTCAATTTTAATTTATTCAATATAACACATGGCTTCGTCCGTTTACTAATTAAAAAATAAAAATTATTGACTTTCAAATAAAATAATTACCATTTTATTAAAATCAATATCATTAATAATAATAAAATAAATTTAAAACTTCATTAAATGATATTCATTATCAATCAAACTTAATTAAACTAAATTTAATTAAATTAATTAATAATTATAAAATAAATAACTATATTAATATTAATTAATTAATTATTAAATTATTAAATATTAATAAAAATTATTTATAAATAGAAATTTAAATTAAATACAATTTAACTTTAATAAGAATTAAATAAAAACAATTTTAAAAATAAAATTTGAAATGCATGAAACATTGTGTTTAGGGCCCACCGACCTTTAAAAGCCATGCGACTACCCTAACGACTGTTGCTATAGGTAGAAAAATGGGGGAGGTGGGGTAAAACCCACCTCTCCTCTTTTGTTATTTATTTATTTTTTAAATATATAAAAAGTTGTATAATAAATAAAATAATCCCCCTCCCAATTCAAATTTGTTTAATATATATATTTTACAAAAATTCTATCAATACTCTGATAGGAAAAATAGGACGAACTAATCAAATTTTCAATTTTCAATTTCCATTTCTTTCAAAACCCTTCCTAGTTTACTTTCAACTTTGAATCTATAGAACAAGGGTTTTACTGAAATTTTTAATCCTCACGTATACAGAAGAATTCCACATGCATACTAGTAATTTCAAAATAAAATATTGAAATATTCATCCGAATGAAATTCAGATAAACAATTCACAGTCACTAAGAAGATAGGAATATTAAATTATATTATTAATTGGGTAAACAAAACACAAGGATCTACCTAGTTTTGATGCTAATTTGCAAACACCCAAAGATTGTGAGAGAAATCTCTTCTCTCAAAACCTTCTCAGAGAAATCTCTTCTCTCAAAACCTTCTCTTAGAAAATTCCTAGTCCCTGGAAAATGGAGCCTTAATTGTTGATAAGGAGTTCTCTCCTAAATTTAGGGCACCGATTGTGCGATCACTTGAGGGAACTCCTTGATCACAACTTTTTAACTCTTTATTAACTTTTTCAAAACTTATACATATTTTATGCAATTTTAAATATCTTTAATAAATTAATTTCTTTTTCACTCTTTAATTTATTTTCGAAGAGTTAATTGATAAAATATTTATTAAGTAATAATAATATTTAGCACTTATTTAAAAATGATCTCCTAATATATTATTATTAAATTAAATTAATATTATTACACTCTCAAACTAGACTATAATTTTCTATTTAAAAATTATTATTTTTATTTAATAATCTCAATCAATTAAATATAATTAAATATTAAAAATGTCATAATAATTTTTCATAAAATTAAATTATTAATTTAATCTTTTAATTTGACTTAATTAATAGAAAAATCATCAAAGACCTATAAGACAAAATACGAAAACCTATCATGAACTACCACATACAACATCAAACTCTAGGGTTATAATCATGAATTTACTCATACAACACATTTAAAAGGGTAATCATCTTAGATACTTGTTCTAATTTTCTAGGACAACTGGTTTAAAGGTTTAGAATTTGGACTCAAGAAATTATCTCCCCTCTCTTACCATTAAGATATTGTGATAGGGTACGCTCATCCTAGCAATTCAAGGAAGTCGATACCCGGTACCTGCAATATGCATAAAATCCACACATGTACAAACACATATATTCTAAACTAAATAGGCAATGGTGGGAAGTGGTGCATTGTGTAGATCTCAACTAGCAGGTGACTACGACTCCCTTCCTTAACCACATCATAAATGTCATTCATAAAGAAAATATACATGCACACCATACACATGTAGTATGGGGTAAGTATCCATAAGAAAATACATATAATAATCAATATAACTAATCATCATCAAGGTATAATCATACATGCATGAAGTAAACAGTAACAAGTAGTCTCATCATAAAACCAACCAAGTGTGAAACAATATTTGATAATCTAAAAGATAATGCTACTAATCATCAAGCATAAATTGGCCTAAAGGAGTTCGGCAATAATAACAAAATGTAAACTAGGGGCAAGTACTATAATTCCTCACCACCCAGACCCTTGCAATAGCACCATGAGAGTGAGACTAGATAATTAGGTTACTAATGAAGACCTCATGAAATTCCAACAAGATGAGTTTCTCCAAAAACTTCTTCTTAAAGCCTTAGAAAAATAATGAAGATCAATATTTTAAATACATGGCTTCTTGGGGATGGAAACTCCCTCATGATTATGGTGTCCAATGGATCATCTAGAGAAGAGAGATAACTAAAGTTGAGATCCTATAGAAAGAAATGCAAGACTTACAAAGTCAACTTTTCCAAATGAAAATAGTGAGAGAGCAACCCAAAACAACCTTTGTGGAAACCATATGCTCTCTCGCATTCGATAGAAGTCTCTACATGGTGTCATTTCCTTGAGATATAGATGTTCCCAAGTATGAAAAATATGATGGAAATGGTGACCTACATGGCCATCTACAACACTTCTATGCTCTTAGCATGGATTTCATGCATGAGGACACATACCTCATGAGTCTCTTTCAGTTTAAGGGGAAAAACCATGGAATAGTTTACCAAGTTGTCACCTCCTCTCAAAAAATTCAATGGACTTGCACACTAGTTTATCCAACAATATTCATACAACATACAACACCCTATTTCCATGTTGGATCTTTGCAACATAAAAAAGGTAGGGAGAACAATTTGCCACATACCTACAATGGTGGAGAGTACTACATTCTAGGTATCCTAACAAATTCCCGAGACTAAAAAGATTGAAATCTTTATCAACACACTCCTGCTTGAACAATATTATGATCTTAGGATGAAACTATTTACAACCTTCAATGATGTGGTTGAAAGTGCCTATCGTATTGAAAATGATGCTATAACAAGGGGATACATTGTCTTAAGCAAGGATGAAAATGACAATAGAAATGGGAAGGATAAGAGTAAGCCATGGAAAAAAAATAAGTATGTGCTCAATGATGGAGTTGTAGACATTCCTAAGCCTAAGGATTTGATCTTTCACATAACTAACACTATATATTCTACTAAGAAATGAGAGACCACAAAGGCACAATCTTTTGACAAGGTTAAGAAACCCTGTAAACCTAGCTACACTTACACCCAAATGGTTGACTTTTATGAAGTGGTCTTCAAAAATTTTCTCACTAATAAGCTTATCACACTACCTAACAACTCCCAACCTCATGACCCACCTATAAAATCCAATTGCTAGAGAGACAACCAATTCTGCAATTACCATAGGAACAAGGGTCACAATATCGAGAATTGTTTCTAACTCAAGGATGTTATACAAGCCCTCATTGATGAAGAGAAGGTTGTCACATATAACTTAGCCAATAAATCAGATCACAATAGAAATGGGAAGGATAAGAGTAAGCCATGGAAAAAAAATAAGTATGTGCTTAATGATGGAGTTGTAGACATTCCTAAGCCTAAGGATCTAATCTTTCACTTAACTAACACTATATATTTTGCTAAGCAATGAGAGACCACAAAGACACAATCTTTTGAAAAGGTTAAGAAACCCTATAAACCTAGCTGCACTTACACCCAAATGGTTGACTTTTATGAAGTGGTCTTGAAAATTTTTCTCGCTAATAAGCTTATAACACTACCTGACAACTCCCAACCTTATGACCAACTATAAAATCTAATTGCTAGAGAGACAACCAATTTTGCAATTACATAGGAACAAGGGTCACAATACTAAGAATTGTTTCTAACTCAAGGATGTTATACAAGACCTCATTGATGAAGAGAAGGTTGTCACATATAACTTAGCTAATAAATCAGATCACAAGGCCTTTAAGGATCATATCCCTAAGTATGAGAAAGGAGAAATTTTGAACAACAACAAGAAAAGTCATGATGCCAACATCAACTATACTTATGCCAACACAGACAATGTCATCAACATGATCAAGCCCATAAATGGAAGTGTTTACATGATGGAACCTAAATTTGATGAAAAACCCAATTATGACACCAATGATGAGTGACCTATAGTTGTCTTGAGAATGCACAACTCATTTCAACACTTTGACATTGCTAGACAATCATTTTCTCTTAGGGTGGTGGATTCCTCTCATGGTGAGACCTTGAATGTTGTAACTTAGGGGAAATCTAATTTTTTTCTTAAGGTACTTAGTGAGACCAAGCAAGCCTCATCTTCCAAAAAAAGGGCTTCATCTTCTATATCCAACTATGACCTTGTGAGTCAATTGTAGTGGACTCGTGTGCAAATTTCTATCTTTGAGTTATCAAAATTGTCTCCTTTGCACAAAGACATATTTGAGAAAGCTATACACATAGCTAATGTTCCTACATATATTGATGTTGAGAGATTCAAACCTATGGTGAATCACATATCTTTACCAAAATATCTCACCTTTATAGTGAAAGATGAAAAGTCTCTTAGTTATCCTCATAATCTTGCCCTTCACATCGAAGTTCAAATCTACTATACCTGAATCTGACGAGTATTGATAGACAACGGTGCAAGGATAAATATTGTTTCTTTCAATGTAGGTCAACAATTGGGATTGTTTAAATTTTCAATCAATCCTAGATACAAGATAACCATAAAAAGCATATGATGAAGTTGAACGATCCTCCAAAGGTCTAATTGTGCTTCTTAGCCATGTTGGTCCCATGGAGAAAGATGTGGTCTTCCAAGTATTAGAAATACCACTTGCTTATAATTTTTTGTTAGGTAGGCTATTGATTCACAACATTCAAGTTGTACCATCAATGTACCATCAGTGTATCAAGTTTCCATTCAATGGTGCAAAGATTGTGATCTCAGGTGACAATTCCATGTCCATCAATATGCTTACTAATGTAGAGTCGCTAGTGCCACATAACCAACCTTCTAGTGATATTAGACCATCATTTACATAATATGAAAATAAGTTAAAAATGATGAATATTAGCATGAGGGAGTATATCTTAGACTCCATTGTAGCATTACTTGTTTCCCTATTTTCTTATGGAAAACTATTTGAGAAGATGAGGCCTTCAGCTTCTGCTATGATTGTCTATAGTACCCTTTTCCAATCCTCAATCCCTCTAGAAGATGAAAAGGAAGAACAAATAGTTAAGGACTACATATATAGAGAGGAAGAGACAATCAATGAGGTCATACTCACCAAACCTATATCTCCTAATAAGTGCAACAAAGGTTATCAGTTCCTCAAGAAGATGGGTTACTTGGGTCACAGACCTTTGAGTGACAACAAAAATGCTCTTATTGAGCTTATCAATCACACTAAAGGTTGTAAGAGTAAATATAAAACTAGTCTAGGATTTGGGGTTGAGCACAATCTTCCCATTTATGATAGAGAACCTCCACTTGTTAAAAGTGATTCAAAGGATGAGGTTGAAACTCTAACTACAACTTTTCTTGGAGTTGATTTTTTCCCCTCTACCTCCCTTCTTTGGGGTGAAGATATCTTATTCAATGATTACACATCTGAAGCATCTACTTCTAGCCAACTTGAATTGGATGAATTCGACATTGAGAATCCTAATGCATAAAGAAATAGGAGAAATATTTCTCAACTTGTGGCTTGAGAATAAAGTAGTGATTCTCAAGAATATGAGTGGGAACCCCTTTCTGATGCTTCTTTTGAATAAGGTGTAGATGTGGTACATGCCTATGTTACTCAATCTAACATAATTGATGAGTCTTCTATAGAGTCAGATGAGTTGGATTCACAACTTGCCTTAGTGGATTATACTGAGTTCTCTATGACTTATCTGGATTTGGATTCCTTTGGAGCCTTCCCTATAGGTTTGACCTTTCTCATCACTAGAGATGATTCCTTTTACGTTAATAACCTCAAAGCCTCCACTTCGCTTTCATTTATGCACCTTGATCTCATAGGATGGTCCATTCAAAACCAAAGACCTAAGCTATCTTCATTTCAAAATGATTATGAGATCACATGCTACCTGAGTGCCATCAAATCCATGGTACCTTCCACCAGTGAATTGACAATTAACATGACCAAGACATAAATCAAGTACCTTAGTCATAAATTGAACATAAAAATGAAAGAAAAAGCTCAAATGGTGAAAACCACTTTGCGGTGATATCTAATCCAACAAAGAGTAAAAATAAAGACATATTTTTGGGTGAAAACCTCTTTGAGTCACCCAATGATGAGGTACTTGGTAGCCTTCCAAGATTTTTTAGGATAGATCATCAATTTTGATAAATCCAACATGGCCTATCAACTTGGATATTGAGAACTCTCCCAAGATTATAGACTTGGTCTAGTCTTTATCAATAGAAGAAAGAAAAAAATTCACACAATTCTTTAAGTCAAAAAAAAGATCAACTTTCCATGGATCTATGTTGATATGCCTAGCTTGGAAACATATCTCATTATGCATCACCTCTCCATCGCTCCTAGTGTAAAACTTGTCAAGCAAAACTTAAGAAAAATGCACCCTCATGTTGCCTTATTAGCAAAGGGTAGCCAAATCTCCTTCAAGACCACATCTAACAAGTCAAAAAGTGCCCACTATCTACTTGAGCAGGTTTTTCAACAAACCTCATGCAATACTTTTTACTATAGCTAGGCAATACTTTTAAACCAAGTGATACTTCTTACTATAGTCAGGCAATACTTTTTACCAATGTGATACTTCTTACAATAGTCAAGTGATACTTCTTACTATGGTCAGGTGATACTTCTTACTATAGCCATGCAATACTTTCTACTAGGGCCATGTGATACTTTACCTATATCATACAATATTCTTCACTACTATAGTACGATACTTTTCCAGTATCGCCCAATGTTGAACAAATATCACCCAGGTTTTGAACATAAGACCAATTAACCATAAAAGAGGCAAAGTAGGGTTAGAACCTCCACACTGGGGAGTACCAAAACTACAATAGTCAAGGAGTAAACACAAAAGCATAAGGGAGATCAAATTACTCTAACATCTAATCCATAGCATCTAATGTGATCATGCAGAAAACAACATCACAATAAACATGCATGTTCATAAATCAACTATCATAAGAAAGAAAGCATAGGAAAAGAAGCCATCGAACTACAAACAACCATGCTCATTTCCTCCCAACCATAGTGGCATCATGAGACCCCAAAGGCTCTAACCATCTCTCAAGCATTAATCTCAAATTGCCAACAAGATAGTTGGAGTTGTTTCATGAGATCATTCTTACCAATAACTGTCAAATAACATCATAAGGACAAGTATATTCAACATGCTAATCTACCAATAACATCACTAATCCAAGGTAATGGTAAGAAACATCACCTAACAATATGATACAACATCATAATAAAGGAATGCATCAAATAATAAACTAACATCATCTAAACATAATATCAATGCATCCAAGATAAACCATAAATCACAAGAGAACATACTCCAGATACGCCAAAGTACCAAGTGAATATCCAACATCGATCTCAAATTGAAGTAGATCATCTTTGTACACTGGTCCCTAGTAGTGGTATAGGTAGCTATGCCTCCCAACCACATGGTACCTATAGGCCCACTCCCATCGTGCTAATGGAGATAATGATCCAACCACAATCACAGAATAATAATCCATGGCTAACACTCACACCAAACATACAAAGGACTGCAACCAAGATCATGAGACAATAAAATACAATAGGTCCTATTCAGATGCTCTATGGGTCTACTATGTAGGGACTCTAGTGGAGTGTAATTCACTTGGCATCAAAAAGCCAAAGCTATATCTGGTGTAGAATGAATCCCTTAGGAAACTATCACACCAATATGGAACAAATCCCTTAGGAAACCATCACACCAATATGGAACAAATCCCTTAGGAAACCATCACACCATTCCCTCGAATTAACTTTATAGGCCACACCCTAAGATGAATTGCTCATGTGTTCAGTTATCTAATATTAAATTTTAGCACCCATTCATTAATTTAGTTATCAGTTGTTAAAACTTCTTCATGCTACCTTGTTGGAATAAACATCAAGGTATATGAGAGAAGCCACTCCACACATCTTCCCAACATACCCATGCTCATTACACATTGAGTATCCAAATGCAATGCAAGTTCCCAAACCAACCCCAAATGAATAATCCCTCAACTAACCTATATCCAGGAGTTCAACTCTCACAAGATCCTGTCAAATGCACATGCATTGTTGGAAATGATTGAAAAGATCATGAGGGAGATTGTTGGAAATGATCATATATAAAAAGTAATGGAAGTAATGGAACTAGTAAAGAATGTTCTCAATCATTGTTTTGTCATTGATGTCAAACTTGCTACTTGCAGGAATGAAAATTGCTTTAGTGATCCAAACACTATCAAATGGTTGATTGAAAAGAAGGAGGTAATCAATAAGATGTAACTAGAACACCCAGAGAAAGGTTGAAGTTATGATGTTGTAATGAAGTACAAGGATCAACTAAGCCATTGATGAAAAAGTGTATTGATGACATACTCTAAGACACTAGAAAATGGGCACACTGAAACATATCAAAGATGAAAGGTTTTAGCTAAGTCATTTGTAAAGCCTAACTAAGTTCATTAGAGAGAGAGAGAGAGCTGAGCAAGCCAGTAAGTGCCGAACAGATTCCTAGTTGAAGCCAAGCAAGTTCAACTTCAGTAAGTGCCAAGTGAACTTCAGATGCTGAGCAGATACAAGTGTCGATCAGAAACAAGTACTGAGTAGATACAAGTTTCGAGCAGAAACAAGTACCGAGCAGATACAAGTGCCGAGTAGAAACAAGTACCGAGCAGATACAAGTGTCGAGCAAAAACAAGTACCGAGCAGATACAAGTGCCGAGTAGATACAAGTGTCGAGCAGATACAAGTGCCGAGCAAATACAAGTGTCGAGAAAATACAAGTGCTGAGTAACACTGAGATGCCGAGCATCAGTAAACCAATAGTGCCAAGTTGCTGCATTATTTCAAAGATTGAAGATTCGTCAGATCTGAGTCGACAAGGTTGTTATCTTGAATTTTGTGAATTAAATAGAAGATAAGAGTGATGAGCTGGTGGCACAGAACACCATGTAGAATATTTTTGGAGAATACAATTGGACTCTAGATGAAGTTTCTAGATAAGAGCAAGATATGGGGTAGATACATTGTATCCTACCTAATCCATTTGAAACCCTAAAGTTGGAGAGGGAGAATCGAGCAGAAAAGGCAATCCAGATTTCTATTTAAGGAATAATAAAGTCACGAAGCAAAGAGAGAGGAGAGGTCAAGCATGAAAATATAAAGTGCTGAAGGAGGTGCTAAGGAGTAAGAAAGCACAGTTACTCTGCTTCAATAGATGACCACAAATATGATTGCATTGGTATGATGAGTAAGAAGACTCAAGGAGATGAAGCTTGAGATGACAAGTTGTCAGAGCTGAAGTGATTAAAGCCAAGCAAAGGATTGAGCTGAAGTGTGATCTGAAATCTGCAAGATATGTTGTAAGTTGTATCAGATCAAAAAGCCATTATTGTTACTTTCTAGCAATTGTAACAGTTAGTTTAAATCCTATGGACTTAGGTTGGTTTAATAGCCATGTTGTAAATCCTTTAATAGGGTGACATTCCAAGTGAATGTTCTAAAGTCCTTTGATCAGGCCCATTCCTAACAGTGTGGTGAAATCCTCTAACAAGGTCACATTTAACAGTGTGTTGTAAGCCTTTAACAGGGCATCACTTTAGAAGAGTGAAAATCAAGTAGCATGTTACTGGTGGTTTTTTCCAAATTGGGTTTCCACGTAAATCATTGTGTCATGTGTTGATCTTGCATGTTTTATCCCTGCATATTGATTTACTATAATTTGCTAAGATGATTGATTTAAGCTTGGATGGATGAAAAGTTTATGGATTCACTATAATTTGAGAAAAAGTATTATTAGGGCATTTGGACCTTGGATAATTGATTCACCCCCCCCCCCCCCCCCCCCCTCTCTCAGTTATTCTAAAGAATTCTAACATGCATGTGCTCATGCGTGGGCACAAAAAACTACATAAAATAATCAAGTAACCAGTGCAAGGGTTGGATATGAAAAATGCAACAATCGAACAAGTATATAAATCTCACTCAATCAGCCTATATCCAAGAGTATGGATTCTACATGAATCCCAATGCAAACACAATCAAACCATGGTCAAATTGGAAACCTATAATTCATTCCAAATCAATGACCCAATATTATTGCCACAAAAATACTCAAGAAAATTGGGTGGCACATAAAATGAGGCGATGCAAAATTGCTCAAAATTGATGTTTGTCGAATAGTGACGAAATTAAAATCCATCACCCCAATGGTTACCAAACACCAAAAAATCTAATAAAATTGAAGTTTCAAGCACATATGCAAAAAAATCCAACATGATGGCTCAAAACTTCAAAACCCACACACACCCAACTAGGCCAAAGAAATAAACAAAAATAGAGGGAAACACTAGTTCTTAACCTTTGACTCTATAACAATAAAGAACTGAAGTTGAAAAAGTGTAAAACCAATAAAATTAGAAGGCCACCCTACCTCGTAGCCAAAAGGGCTAAAACAAGAAATGATGCCATAAAATAATAGACCCGCCAAATATGCTAAAATGTTTGACATAACCAGATTTCCCCACTAAAAGTCCAATGAGACCAACCTCATGACGATCTGTCGAGCTAATCTCACCCGATGAGCAATAGAAGAAAATTTCATGAAGAGAGTTTTGGCAATTTTCTCTCCAAGCATGAAATAACAAAGTCCTAAAGTGAACGATAAAGTTCCTTTTGGCCAATATAAGCACTTTTCCAAAGTTACTTATAAATTAGGTTATTAAAATGACTCAATAACCAATTGGCCCCTTAATCTGGATAAATCAAGAAATTCCAATTGCATAGAATTCAACTACAAAAAATTAGCCAGCAATGAAATAAAGATTAAATCAAATAATAAATTTTTCCCTAATAAGGGTTTGGCTTTTTTGAGTCAACATATAAGCAACAAGGAGACAAGCTGAAAGGAAAATAGGTGATCCCTTTTATTTTGATGAACAACAGATTTGAAGCTTTAAGAAATGATCATTCAAAGTCAAACACATTTAGTGCCCTAGTTAAATAGCATGAAGCCAGGTATAGGAAGATGACAAAGCTAAATAAAACTCCATGAGAAAATAACAATGGGTGGTTAGTTGTAATTTCAAATAGGAATCAAAGAAGAAATGCATCACAACTAAAAAGGAGGCCAATGATGGAGGCAAATAAAATTCATTAGAAATAGTATACCCAAATTATCGAACCTGTAGAGGAAGAAAAACAAATGTAAAAATTAGTTACTTTTCCAGCAAAAGCAGGAAAAATTTGTAAGCAAACAATACATAAACTTGCCAAAATTTTAGAAGCTAACTATATTTCAATGGGGCAAAAAAATCAACAAGCATGCTAAAAAAAAGTACTTATGGTTTTTGAGAAAAATCAAAAAATCTATATACCACCACGCAAATGGAAGAAAGGTATTTCAGTTAATGCAAAGTTGCCAACACATAAAAGCAAAACTAATTGCTATAATTGTTTTGATATATTAATCATTAGTGAAGAAAACTAGAAGGAATGTTCAGAGCTAAGAGTATATTTTCACTGGAGTGGACCAGACAAGCATTTATCAAAATTGACTAAGAAATTAGAGAAGATTTGTAAACAACAGGTAAGTATAAGTACTTCCTCTAAATCATCAATTTATCTTCATATCAAAAATAAATAAATTAGAAATAAAATACTTTCTATATCAAAATGCTATTATAAAGGGCATGTAGTTAAATTTCAAACTTGGATTCCTAATTTTAATGATGAAAAAGAGCATATGATACCAACTTGGTATGAATGTAGTAATTTTCCAATAGAAATTAAACATTTATTTACATTATTCATAATAAGTAAATAAATTGGTAAACTTATAGGTATAGACTCAGAGTATGACAAAACTAGTAATGTTAAATTTCTAATAGATGAGGAACCAAATCAAAAAATGATTAGGAGAAAAAAGATTATAACAAATAGATCAATTTATGAGATTGAATTTAAGAAATATGAAGGGGAAATTAAAGGCATTATTAAAGCAAATCTAGAAATTGATCATAATATTTCAACCATAGAGGAATCCTTTAAAAATATTAGAATGAAGAAGAGGGAACCAAAGATTAAGGCAATCAATAAGGACAAAAATAAGAAGATATAAAAATTAGATGAAAGGAAAAAATTTGAGTAGAGCACACAAACAAAAAATACACCTATAGTAAAAAAGAGTAAAGAACAAAGTTAGCTGGAATGTTCAAAAGTACTAGAACAAAGAACCAAAGGTATACACAAGGAAATGACAATAGTAGCAGTGTTGAAAGAATACAATATTTGTCACAAGGAGAATGATAATTTGAAAGAAACAGAAAGAAGCATTAAAGAATGGTATAAAATGACACATGAGATTAAATTATTACAGGCGAACATTGAAGAACAGGCTATGTTAGGAGAACAATTTCATCGTGAACATGAGGTATGACAACAACTTATAGATCAAAGAAAAGAGAAGGATAATTATAATACTAATACAAAAATAGGGATCAATATGGACAATAGGATGGTAAAGAGATCATATATAAACTATTTTGAGGAAGACACTAGTCAGATACATTGGGATGGTGAAGATATGATGATTAATAAGGATATGAACCAACAAGAAGACTTGGCAAAGGTAAACATAGAAGAAGAAAGTTTAAATCCAATAGAGTATATAGAAGATCAAGAAGAAGAATATATAATTCTAGCAATAGATTCAAAACAATGGAGTGATATAACAATTAGAAAAAAGTCAAAAAAGAAAAGTTATAAATTTTGGCAAACACCAATAGATGGGAAAGATATATTTGGAAGTATATCTATAGAGGTGAAGGATAAAATAGAGGAATATAGTATTCCTCTAGAAGTTAAAGCTTTCCTAAACAAGTCTAAAATGTATAATCAAGAAGATTCTATCACAGAGACTGAACTTATTGAAGTGCCACAAAATTGGAAGGAATTTAGGGTGCTAAAAGTGACCCCAAAAACATTAGAAAAGGAAAATTTAGAAAAGGATATAGATACAAATGTAGAAGAAAATGAAATAATAGAATAGATATTAGAAGATTTAATAAATGAGGAAGAAGATAAATAAGGAACTACAAAAAAAAACAATAACCATATAAGTATAGATAATTTGGGTATTTCAATCAACCAAGAAAGATTTAGAACTCCAAAATGTGGTAAATCAAAATTTAAAAAAGGAAGAAAAACACTTAAGGAATTAAGAGAAGTAGATGGTCAAGCCAAGGAGAAAAAAGAGATATTTGAGGTTCTTAACTCTGGGAAGGGAAAGTGCCTTCCCGAAGAGCAATGAGGATCATAACATGGAATACTAGGGCCTGAATGCTCCTAGTAAACAAAGAGTGTTAAAAAATAACCTAACACTCTTTGAATTAGATATAATTATGACACAAGAAACTAAGTTCAACAAAGAAGAAGGGGAAAAGCCAAGAAAAAGACTAGGTAGATGGAATACAGAAATGAAAGAATTAGATGGAGCATCAGGTGGAATGGGAATCGTTTGGAATACCAAGACAACAAACATTAAAATTATAACATCAAATAGCAGCTAGATGGGGAGTATGGTTTCAAGTAATAAACATAATCTACAATTCATTCTAATTAATGTTTACGGTCCAATATAAACTTCAAACAAATGAAAAGTTTGGGATGATATATTTACCTTTATGGAGTTATATTTTGAGACAAACATGATCATAGGTGGTGACTTCAATGTCATACTTGACCTCAAATTTTTTTTGGAGGTTCTCAGATTTTTAATAAGAAACATATATACTAGAATTTAGATAATGGGTCAGAGTTAATAAATTGATAGAAATACCAACCATAAACAAAGTATACACATGGAATAATAAAAGATAAGGTTTCAGTTATATTGCAGAAAAATTGGACAAATTCTTTTTCAAAGGAGAACTAGAATAATTAGATTTCACAATCACAGCCTCCATTCAACCTATTGTAGGATCAGATCATTATCCTATCAAAATTGAGTTAACAGAACCTATAAAACCAAATAGGAATCCTTTCAAATGTGAAAAGATGTGGTTCTTAGTTAAAACATTCATGGAGAACATTAAACAATGGTGGGATGAAGGAAAGTTTATAGGATCAAAGATGTATTGTTTTGTATCAAAACCTAAAATACTCAAAGAAAACATACAAAAATGGAATAAAACACATTTTAATAATATATTCCAAGTCAAACTAAATAATGAAGAAGATCTTTAAAAAATTAAATAATGAAATCATTAAAAATGGTATGGACAATAGAAAATTCATTAAAGACAAAGAACTATTAATCATACAGGAAGACATTTTAGCAAAAGAAGATGTCTTTTGGAGACAAAAGTCAAGGGAAAAATGGTTAGTAGAAGGAGATAGAAACACAAAATTCTTTCACAACGGTACAATACACAAAAAAGCTCTTAAAAATATTACTTAAATCAAAGATAATAATGGTAGTACTATTGATAATCCAACAAAAAATGCTCAAACTTTCGTCACATACTATGAGAGTCTATTAAATAATTATGACTCGTCCAATTTAATCAAACAAAAAATGATGCTTAGTAATATACTTAAAGTTATCAAAGAATTTGACAACATGGAGCTCAACAAACCTTTTACAAAAGAAGAAATCAAATTAGCCCTTTTTAAGCTTAGCCTAGATAAATCTCTAGGGCCTGATGACTTCTAGGCTTTTTTCTTCCAAAAATGTTGCAGAATTTTAGGGGAAGAGTTATGGAAAGAAATAGAGGCAGCTAGAAATGGGGGATCAATCTTAACTGAAATTAATCATACCTTTGAGCATTAATACCAAAAAATGATGCAATAGAGTCACCTTCAGTTTTTTGCCCCATAGATTATGTAATACAATATACAAAATTTGTTCTAAAGCAATAGCAAATAGGATTAAAAATTTGCTTCCAAAAATTATCTTAGAAGAACAACTTGGGTTTTTACTTAGTAGATCAATACTCAATGGAATATCCGTCATTCAGGAAACTATACATTCAACAATTAAAACCAAAGAAGCCTGTATGTTTATGAAGTTAGATATACAAAAAGAATAAGACGCAGTAGATTGGAGGTTTTTGTATAAATGCCTAGAAAAGTTTGGATTTTGCAAACAATGAATAAATATAATTTTTAGTTGTATATCTACTCCAAAAATCTCACTACTTATTAATGGTACTCCTGAAGGTTTCTTCAAGATCTCAAGGTGTATTTGACAAGGAGACCCTATGCCACCTTTTCTTTTCATAATTATGGTAGAAGTATTTGGTAGAGCTATTCAAAAGGCACAATGTGTAGGATTAATTAAAGGAATTATTGTAATTGAGATTGTTCCAAACATTACCCATCAACAATTTGTTGATGATACCATTCTTCTAGGAAGTAGTATGAAGGAAGAAATCAAAGATTTTAAACAAATTATATTGGATTATTTAGCAGCATCAGAACAAAAGGTTAATGAAGAAAAATAAGAAATTTTCTTTTTAAACACACCAAGTAACATGGAGGAATATATATATATATATATATATATATATATATATATATATATGGATACAAAAAGAGTAAATTTCCATGCAAATATTTAGGGATATACGTAGAAAAAGGAGTTAGGAGTAAAAAAGGTTGGGACAATATCTTAGAAAGAGTTGAAAAACAAATAGAATCATGGAAGGGAAAATGGTTAACTAAAGCTGGGAGAGTAACAAAAATTAAAACTGTTATGTCAGCTATTCCTACTTATCCTCTATCTTGCCTTCCGCTACCTAATAATGTTGATAAAAAACTGGAAGGAAAACTTAGAATTTTTTTCTAGAGTGGAACAGAAGAGAAAAAGAAACAAGCACTAATAAAATGGGATAAGATATGTTGACCTAAGAATAAAGGAGAATTGGGCACAAAAAATCTTAGTTGGCAAAATGAGGCATTAGGAGCAAAACTAGTATGTCATTTATACAAGAAAAAAGATTTAAAAAATAGGCAAAAATACTTTATAATAAATATTTTAATCCATTAGATCCTTCCTCTCTCTTTAGAATCAAAAATCCACCAAGTGGTTTAGAAAACTGGAATTTTATGATGAAGTGTAGGTCTCTGGTCAGCAAATATCTTACATGGGATTTAGGTAGAGTTGATAAGGCATTATACTAGGATGATTCATGGGATGGTCAACCCCCGATTATTAATTCTAGAATATCCATAAACAACATCAATGTCATTACTAATATTTGGGGAACCAAGGTTTCAGATGCCAAAACACTTATCAAGATTGATGAGATTGGGAATTGGTTATGGAAATCTTTGGATAATATTAATATTCCAAGTATAGATAAAACTATCCTTGAAAACATCCTTGAGGGTAGATCTATGAATCACAATAATCGAGCAGATAAACTCATCTAGGCAGCATCTAATGATGGAATATACAAAGTTAAGCTAGAATATGACCTTATAATTAACTCAAAAAGATGGGATAATATTGATATACCCTTGGATCTATGCTAGGATTCAACATGCCTACCCAAGGCTAGTATCTTTCTTTAGGCAGCAATTCAAAATTGGATTTTTACAACTGATAGATTCTCTAGAATGGGATTTGAAGGACCATCCAGATGCAGTCTATGCAAAAATGAACATGAAAATATGGAGCATATTTTGTTTAAGTGTCCCTTCATGCAAGTTTATTGGTATTGGGTTAAGAATAATTTGAATTGGACATCCCCTATACCTAAGGATATCGAGGGATTTCTTAGGGGTTGGCCAGTTAAGAATAGGATGAGCATCTGTGAGAAATTATGGAATATTACACGTGTAATCATTATGTGGGAAATATGGAAGGAAAGAAATAGATGAATATTTCAAAATTTAGAACTTAGTAAGATAACTTTTTTCAATAAAATTGAGGTAGCCATCACAGAAGTTATGAATTGCCATCTCAGAAACACACCTAAGGCAGAAGGTACATTCTCAGCATGGGATGAGAATATGCAAAAAAAATGGCTACATGTGATTAATCTTCCCTTAGTTTATCCTTAAAAGGATACTATAGATAGGAAAAAATATAAATAGTCTCAACCTCTGACAGGATGGAAGAAATTAAACTTTGGTGGAGCTTCTAGAGGGAATCCTAGGAAAGCAGGATTGGGTTGTATAGTTAAATCAGAAAATGGAGATTGGATATTAAAAGGAGCTAAACTATTAGGTATTGTAACTAATAATATAGCTGAATTAGAAGCATTAAAATTAAGCATAAAAAAGAATATTAAAAATTTAATTATTGAAGGTAATTCACATATTATCCTAAATGCAATTAGAAAGCAACATATACCGAATTGGATATTAAATGCTAAACTAGAAAGTGTACTTAATCTTATAGAACAATTTGAGGAGATTAGAATACAACATATTTATCATGAAGGGAATTTATAATTTGATAAATTGGCAAACAAAGGAGTGGAGGTAGAAGACTTTATATATTTAGCATAACAGAATTAAGTTAAGTAGAATACTACGATTAGAACTTTAAGTGAGCAAGGTGTTTTTCGTTGCTATTGATTATTTTACAATATTAGTTAGGAAATGGGAATGAATTCAAGTTGGCTATCGATTCAAACTTCTCTTCTTAAACTCATAAGTATATGATAAGAATAAGTAGAATAAATGAACATCTAAAATTATTGAATTTAGTTAATATAATCTTGATTGATCTATTCATTCGGATTAGATAAGGACCTTGAAAATCTAATCTACTCTAAGTATAAACTATAAACTGAATAGGTAATGGGATGAGATTCAAGATAAAGATTCACATAAAGCATATTATAAAACTCTTTTGATTAACTCCATTGGTACAATCTAAGATTCTTATTGTCTGAAGAGTCTCTTAGTATGTTGATTGGTCTTTTTACTCCTCCCATTTTTTATGATCACATTGATTTGGTACTAATCCCATATTAGAAGATAGCTATATTATTTCATACAGATGGTTGGTAGATCAATTCTTCATGGCAGGATCCTTACTCAATTTTGTTTGGAACCTTGCCACTCTTTAGATTTATGTCCCCTTTTCAAAGGAAGTCTATTTGTTATTAATTGCTTCATCAAATTTTGTATAAACATGTATGAAGTTTAATATAAACTGGGGTATGCCCTTGTTAAATTGTATAATATAGAACTTTGGTCCCGAGCAAGACTGGAGGGTTTCTTGCTCCATTCTTTTCTACCAATGCCTGTTTGAATGGATAATTCTGTAAGTTCAATTTTAATTTATTCAATATAGCACATGGCTTCGATCATTTACCGATCAAAAATAAATAAAATGATTGATTTTCAAATAAAATAATTACCATTTTATTAAAATCAATATCATTAATAATAATAAAATAGATTTAAAACTTCATTAAATGATATTCATTATTAATCAAACTTAATTAAACTAAATTTAATTAAATTAGTTAATAATTATAAAATAAACAACTATATTAATATTCATTAATTATTTATTAAATTATTAAATATTAATAAAAATTATCAATAAATAATAATTTAAATTAAATACAATTTAAATTTAATAAAAATTTAATTAAAAAATTTTAAATATAAAATTTGAAATGCATGAAACATTGCATTGAGGGTTCACCGGCCTTTAAAAGTTGTGCAGCCACCCTAACGGTTGCTTCCGTAGGTAGGAAAAAGGGGGGGGAGGTGGGGCAAAACTTGCCTCTCCTCCTTTGTTATTTAATTTGTTTTTATAATTTTTTTAAATATATAAAATCATTTTATAATAAATAAAACAATCCCCCTCCCAATTCTAATTTGTTGTGTATATATATATATATATATACAGAAGTTCTATCAATACTCTGATAGGAAAAATATGACAAACTAATCAAAATTTCAATTTTGAATTTCTATTTCTTTCAAAACCCTTCCCAATTTACTTGCAACTTTGAATCTACAAAATGAGGGTTTTATTGAAATTTTCAATCCTCATGTACATATAGAAGAATTCCACATGCATACCAGTAATTTCAAAGTAAAATATTGAAAGATTCATCACAATGAAATTGAGATAAACAATTCACAGTCATGAAGAAGACAGGAATATTAAATTACTTTATTAACTGGGTGAACAAAACACAAGGATCTACTCGGTTCTGATGCTAATTTGCAAACACCCAAAGATTGTGAGAGAAATCTCTTCTCTCAAAACCTTCTCTCTAATAGTTCCCTTCTCCAAAATTCCCTGTTGCTAGAAAATGGACCCTCAATTGCTGATAAGGAGTTCTCTCCTAAATTCAGGGCACTGATTATGCGATCAACTGAGGGAACTCCTTGATCACAACTTTATAACTCTTTATTAACTTTTTCAAAACTTATGCATACTTTAAGCAATTTTAAATATCTTTAATAAATTATTTTCTTTTTCACTCTTTAATTTATTTTCAAAGCGTTAATTGATAAAATATTTATTAAGTAATTATTTTATTTAGCACTTATTTAAAAATGATCTCCTAAATATATTATTATTAAATTAAATAAATATTATTACGCTCTCAAACTAGACTATATTTTTCTCTTAATTTTTTTATTAATATTTAAAATATTAAATAAATTTAATTTTTTTTATTAAATTAATTTCTCAATTAATTAAATATAATTAAATATTGAAAATTTCACAATAATTTTCTATTAAATTAAATCATTAATTTATTCTTTTAATTTGACTTAATTAATATAAAAAATCATCAAAGACCTATAAGATGAAATATGAAAACCCATCATAAAATACCATATACAAGATCAAACTCTAGGGTTATAATCATGAATTTACATCATACAATGCATTCGAAAGGGTAATCATCTCAGATACTTGTCCTAATTTTCTACAACAATTGGTTTAAAGGTTTAGGATTTGGACTCAAGAATTTATCTCCCCTCTCTTACCATTGAGATATTGTGATAGGGTACCCTCATCCTGGCAATTCAGGGAAGTCGATACCCGATAACTACAATCTGCATAAAATCTACTCATGTACAAATACATAGATTCTAAACTAAACAAGCAATGGTAGAAAGTGGTGCATCATGTAGATCCCGACTAGCAGGTGACAACGACTCCCTTCCTTAACCACATCAAAAATGTCATACATAAAGAAAATACACATACACATCATAAACATGCAGTATGTGGTAAGTATCCATAAGAAAACATGTATAATAATCCATTTAACTAATCATCATCAAATAACTGAAATCACTGTAATAGTCATCATCAAGGTATAATCATACATACATGAAGTAAACAGTACCAAGTAGTGTCATCATAAAATCAACCAAGTGTGAAACAATATCTGATAATCTGAAAGATAATGCTACTAATCATCAAGCATAAACTGGCTTAAAAGAGTTTGGCAATAATAAAAAAATGTAACTAGGGATAGGCACTATAGTTCCTCACCACCCAAACCCTCACAATAACACCATGAGATTGAGACTAGACAATAAGGTTACTAGTGAAGACCTAATGAAATTCCAACAAGATGAGTTTCTCCTAAAACTTCTTCTTAAAGCCTCAGAACAAAATGAAGATCAATATTTTAAATAAATGACTTCTTGGGGATGGAAACTCCCTCATGATTATGGTATTGTCATGTCCCCTTTTCAAATAATAATAAAATAATAATCTTTGCTAAGGCAGGCAGGCCCAAGAAAGTGAAGTTTCGGAAAAAGGAGGTTAATCTTTGGAAACCGTTGGACTAATAAATAAAATTATTATTAAAATATGTTTCATTAACCTCTCTTGGACGTGAGTTACGGTTATGGCCTCTTTTAAGGAGTTTGGAGGCATTTTGGGCAGATTCTAGAACTTGATTTTTGCTCATTCTTTGTTATTCTTCAGAGGCTGCCAAACCTGTGGAGAAGGAGACCCAAGAATGGGAGTTTGCAGGTTTTCAGGGAGACCCAAGAACGGGAGTTTACAGGTTTCTAGGAAGGCTAAGGATGGGAGTTTGAAGCCATTCCATGTGCATGCTCATACAGAGTTTGCCTTTGTGTTGAACAGTGCAGATTTGTGGGTTTTGGGGTGTGTTTTTTGTATGAGTTTGGTGTTTTCAGTTGAGTATTTCATATAATTTTGGGTTGTCGCTGTATTTCAGACTTTAAAGTGTTAAAATAGAGCTGAATATATGTATTGGGACATGATTAAACTTATGAGATAGATTATTAGTGTTTTTGTGGTGTTTCCGGGCGTTTTTTTGTTAATTTCGGGAGCCCGATGAGCATAATTTTTGTCCTACATTTGAGAACTATTGTGTAAAGGCTATACGGATCTGGAAATGCCATTTTTTAGGCTGTTATGCTGCTGAAATTTCTGTAAAAAATTCCACTTTAAGATTTATTAATAATAGGTGAAGCTGTGAAGCTTTTGGCACAATTTTTGGCATACCCGATTTGGGGTTTCTTGAGAAATTTGGTGGATCTTTGTGATATTAGTTGTTTGATCTTGAAAATCTGATTAGAGGTTGGAAATATCATAAAAAATCAAAAAAGGGACATTTCAGTGGTATCAGAGCCATGATCTTGCCAGCCTGAGGGTTTGTAGAAGTTTGCATGTCAGTTTTGACAACTACCCAGATCTTGCATTTCAGTTTTGAGAACTACCCAAATCTTGCATGTCATAATTTATGGTTGCATGTTGCTTCTAATCAGTTGCATGTCAAAATTTATGGTTGCATGCTACTTCTAATCATTTTCATGTTAGTTCTTGGTGAATTTGGTGGTTGTAGAAGTTTGCATGTCAATTTTGAT
The DNA here is from genome assembly GCA_028749045.1 of Cupressus sempervirens. Taxonomy (NCBI): domain Eukaryota; kingdom Viridiplantae; phylum Streptophyta; class Pinopsida; order Cupressales; family Cupressaceae; genus Cupressus; species Cupressus sempervirens. Next base: position 520,333,057 of record CM053784.1, on the reverse strand, counting down.
AACTACCCAGATCTTGCATGTCAGTTTTGACAACTACCCAGATCTTGCATGTCACTTTTGACAACTACCCAAATCTTGCATGTCATAATTTATGATTGCATGTTGCTTCTAATTAGTTACATGTCAAAATTTATGGTTGCATGCTACTTCTAATCATTTGCATGTTAGTTCTTGGTGAATTTGGTGGTTGCATGTTGCTTCTAATCAGTTACATGTCAAAATCTATGGTTTCATGCTACTTATAATCATTTGCATGTTAGTTCTTGGTGTTTGAAGAAGTTATATCCTATTGGGGTTACACTCTACTTTATCTAGAATGGACAGGTATAGTACAGAGTCTCAGAGGACACGATCTTGGACAATTGATATCCAGAGTCAAAATAGTAGAAAGGATGGTTATTTAGACATTCGAGATAAACTTATGAAAATAAGCCATGACATGTCTAAACAGTTGGTTGAGCACCACCGTATAATGAATGACATGTTGTCCGACCCAACTAAGGTGGATAAGTTGACTGGATTTCTATTTGGCAAATTTTCTCATAGGACAGATGATATAATTCCCAAGAACTTGCATGAGGAGTTTGAGAAACTAACTGATAGCCAGGTAGAGGTCTCAGATTCTACTCTGCCACAGGAGGTGGTGGGAAAAGATATTACACAGATTGATAGTAACGGTCAACTTGATACTCAAATTGAGACAATTGTTTACAGGTCGTCAAAGGGTGATGCCATAGGTATTCAGGATGGTATAGTTACAACAGGCAGTGACTACAATGTAGTGGGTTCAGATGATGATTATGAGGATGTTGTTGTGCAAGATGGTGAGATACTTGGTAGAGATGAGCAGACATTGAGCATTCATGACTTTGCTGAGAAAGAGTACCAGGCACAGTTAGATGCTTCATCACATGAGGTTGAGGCTGGTAGTACTTCACATGATTTGTCCAACCAGCTGAAGGTGAACAAAGATAGTATTGTGACTTCATTATCTCATCATGACAGGTATGTGGAGTTAGTTGGTATTGGTCATATTACTCAGGTGAGGAGTTTTCTTGAGTTACCAGTTGATTCTAGTTTATGGATATGGACTCGAGATTGTTATATTGGCATTTGGGATTCAGTTGACTGGAGATCTTTAACACTTTTTGGTAGTAGTGTTTGTTTGGGTGCTATCATGGATTTGATTAGCAGATTACACGGTGTCATCTTTTCTTGTGCCAGTATCTTGTCTGTTGTTGGTATTAGTTTTTATACACCGATGTTGGGCTTTGTTCATATATCCAGTCGACCATACTTGCTGGAATGTGTTGATGATATTTCATATTTGGCAGTGTGTATAGATGAGTCCCAGGATCATATTGGCATTGATGACATCCAGGAGGATGCAGTGGGCAGTTTTGAAGACTTAGTTTCCTTGGGTATAGAGGAGTTGGACAGCAATGCTAATGTTTTTGATACTCTGTATGTTGATATGAGTTTTAGATTTGATTCACAGGATATGGATGGTAATACTCTAGAGACTAGTAACTTTGAGGATACTCCTTTAGACAGTGCATTAGAGGAGGTTTGTAGGAGACAGTCAAGCCAGTGCCATCATGTGTCTAATCAGTTGAGAGTTAGTGACCGAGACATTGCTATCACTTGCCAGCATTTCGATGTTGCTTGTCAGTTGTTAGCAGTTTATGGATGGGGTTCTCCTACTAGTGATGAGCAGGGAGGCAGTTATCTTTCCTTGACAAAATTCCACTTTTTATGGGAGGCTATCCAGATTCTGAGACAGGATTATATGCAGTTGGTAGCCGACAGAGATTATCTTATTAAGTGGGGCAGTACAACATATGATGCATTGTTGGCCAAGGAAGATGAGGTGAGTGAGCTTACTGAGCAGCTTGAGGTGACTTCTGAGATTCTTGAGAGTACACAGTTGGCTTTCAAGGAGTCACAGTTTCATTTGGCTAAGGTGACCATGGAGTTAGAGCGACTACAGTCTTTACCTGATTCTATACAGTCACAAGCTGTGGTGTTTGGTGATCCGAGGATGTTCATGGCCGAGATTGTTAGAGACAGTGGAGATGGGGATGCATCCATTCTTGATACTAACATTGACATATCAGGTTCATTCCCACTAGAGTCAGGTTCAGTTGAGTTGGGTGTTGTAGCATATTTTTGTATGCTTGACATGGTGGTGGCCTCTAGTATTGATGGCATAGAGACTAGAGATGTATCAAAGATCATGTGTGATGTTGGTGAGTCGACAGTTGCCATGGTTCCTGCTAGTAATACTACTCCCTTGGTGATATCTTCGGAGGTAGTAGTCAGTTCCAACATGGTTAATGATCAATTGCAGTTAGTTTCATTTGGATTACAGTCTAAGCCACTAACTGAGATTGGCGCATTCTATCGGCATTACACTGTGAGGTACGCTCATCAATTTACCTTTGATGACCATGTTGATGAGATAATGATATAGAGATGTACTTTGGTTCCTAGTGCTTATCATCAGTTATGGGACAATTTGATGCCTCAAGATGAGAGTTGTGATTGGCATGACATGGTGATAGGTTCTGCAGTTGACAGCTTGATAATATGTGACTTAGAGCAGGAGTTTGGGAGTGATGCTTCAGTGGGTGTTGTTATTGATTCTACTCCTTTGGATGTGACATCTCCTGACTTAGCTAGTGATCAGTCACAGTGGGTTGTATCACTTGTTCATGGTGAGCTGTTGACTGAGGTTGGTTTTTTTAATCAACATTTTATTGCAGGGTATGTACATCAATTAGCATTTGATCCTTGTTTTGAGGAGTTGATGGCAGGCAAATTTGGTTTGGATTTCATTTCTTACTCTTTATCTTGTAATTTCTTTTCACCATCAGCAATAAATGAAATTATTATTAAAATATGTTTCATTAACCTCTCTTGGATGTGAGTTACGGTTATGGCCTCTTTTAAGGAGTTTGGAGGCATTTTGGGCAGATTCTAGAACTTGATTTTTGCTCATTCTTTGTTATTCTTCAGAGGCTGCCAAACCTGTGGAGAAGGAGACCCAAGAACGGGAGTTTGCAGGTTTCTAGGAAGGCTAAGTATGGGAGTTTGAAGCCATTCCATGTGCATGCTCATACAGAGTTTGCCTTTGTGTTGAACAGTGCAGATTTGTGGGTTTTGGGGTGTGTTTTTTGTATGAGTTTGGTGTTTTCAGTTGAGTATTTCATATAAGTTTGGGTTGCTGATGTATTTCAGACTTTAAGGTGTTAAAATAGAGCTGAATATATGTATTGGGACGTGATTAAACTTCTGAGATAGATTATTAGTGTTTTTGTGGTGTTTTCGGGCATTTTTGTGTTAATTTCGGGAGCCCGATGAGCATAATTTTTGTCCTACATTTGAGAACTGTTGTGTAAAGGCTATACGGATTTGGAAATTTCATTTTGTAGGCTGTTATGCTACTGAAATTTCTGTAAAAAAGTCCACTTTAAGATTTATTAATAATAGGTGAAGCTGTGAAGCTTTTGGCACAATTTCTGGCATACCCGATTTGGGGTTTTTTGAGAAATTTGGTGGATCTTTGTGATATTAGTTGTTTGATCTTGAAAATCTGATTAGAGGTTGGAAATATCATACAAAATCAAAAAAGGGACATTTCAAGTATCTAATGGATCATCTAGAGAAGAGAGCTAACTAAAGTTGAGATCCTACAGAAAGAAATGCAAAAGTTACAAAGTCAACTTGCCCAAATGAAAATAGTAAGAGAGCAACCCAAAACCTCCTTTGTGGAAACCATATGCTCTCTCGCATTTGATAGAAGTCTCTACATGGTGTCATTTCCTTGAGATATAGATGTTCCCAAGTATGAAAAATATGATGGAAATGGTGACCTGCATGGCCATGTACAACACTTCTATGCTCTTAGTATGAATTTCATGCATGAGGACACATACCTCATGAGTCTCTTTCCGAGGAGTTTAAGGGGACAAGCCATGGAATAGTTTACCAAGTTGTCACCTCCTCTTAAAAAATTTAATGAACTTGCACACTAGTTCATCCAACAATATTCATACAACATACAACACCCTATCTCTATATTGGATCTTTGCAACATAAAAAAAGAGGCTAGGAAAACCATTTCCCACATACTTACAATGGAGGAGAGTACTACATTCCAGGTATCCTGACAAATTCCTGAGACTAAAAAGATTGAAATCTTTATCAACACACTCATGCTTGAACAATATTATGATCTTAGAATGAAACTGTTTACAACCTTCAATGACATGGTTGAAAGTGCCTATTGTATTGAAGATGTTGTTGTAATAAGGGGATACATTGTCTTAAGCAAGGATAAAAATGACAATAGAAATGGGAAGGATAAGAGTAAGCCATGGAAGAAAAATAAGTATGTGCTCAATGATGGAGTTGTAGACACTCTCAAGACTAAGGATATGATTTTTCACTTAACCAACACTATATATTCCGCTAAGCAACAAGAGACCACAAAGACACAATCTTTTGACAAGGTTAAGAAACCCTCTAAACCCAACTGCACTTACACCCAAATGGTTGACTTTTATGAAGTGGTCTTGAAAAATTTTCTCACTAATAAGCTTATCACACTACCTAACAACTCCCAACCTTACGACCCACCTATAGAATTCGATTGGTGGAGAGATGACCAATTTTGTAATTACCATAGGAACAATGGTCACAATACAGAGAATTATTTCTAACTCAAGGATGTTATACAAGTCCTCGTTGATGAAGGGAAGGTTTTCGCATATAAGTTAGCTAATAACTCATATAAAAAAGCCTTTAAGGATCCTATCCCTAAGTAAAAGAAGGGAGAAACATTGAACAACAACAAGAAAAGTCATGATGCCAACATCAACTATACTTATGCCAACATAAACAACATCATCAACATGATCAAGCCCATAAATGGAAGTGTTTATATGATGGGACCTAAATTTGATGATAAACCCAATTATGACACTAATGATGAGTGACCTATAGTTGTCTTGAGAATGCAAAACTCCTTTCAACACTTTGATATTGCTAGACCATCAGTTTCTCTTAAGGTGATGGATTCCTCTTATGGTGAGACTTTGAACGTTGTAACTTAGGGGCAACCTAAAGTTGTTCTTAAGGTACCTAGTGAGACTAGCAAGCCTCATCTTCCAAAAAAGTGGCTTCATCTTCTATATCTAGCTATGACCTCATGAGTCACTTGTAGTAGACTCGTGTGCAAATTTCTATCTTTGAGTTATTCAAATTGTCTCATTTGCACAAAGAGATCCTCAAGAAAGCTCCACACACAACTAGTGTCCTTACATATATTGATGCTGAGAGATTCAAAGATATGGTGAATCACATATCTTTACCAAACTATCTCACCTTTACAGTGGAAGATGAAAAGTCTCCCAGTCATCCTCATGATCTTCCCAGTCACATTGAAGTTAAAATCTACTACACCTGAATCTAACAAGTACTGATAGACAATGGTGTAGGGATAAATATTGTTTCCTTCAGTTTAGGTCAACAATTTGGATTGTTTGAATTTTCAATCAATCCTAGAAGGAAGATAACCGTAAAAGCATATGATGAAGTTGAATGATCCTCCAAAGGTATAATTATGCTTCTTATCCATGTCAGTCCCATGGAGAAAGATGTGGTCTTCCAAGTATTAGAAACACCACTTGCTTATAATCTTTTGTTGGGAAAGCCATTGATTCATGACATGAAAGTTGTACTATCAATGTACCATAAGTGTATCTAGTTTCAATTCAATGGTGCAAAAATTGTGATCCAAGTGACAATTCCATGTCCATCAATGTGCTTGCTGATACAGAGTCGTTAGTGCCACATAACCAATGTTCTAGTGATATTAGACCATCATTTACATAATATGAAAAAGAAGTTAAAGATGATGAGTATTAGCATGAGGGAGTAGACCTTGAACTCCATTGTAGCATTACCAGTTTTCCCATGTTCTTATAGAAAACTATTTGAGAAGATGAGGCCTTCAACTCCTTCTATGATTGTCTATAGTACCTTTTTCCAATCCTCAATCCCTTTAGAAGATGAAAAAGAAGAACAAACAGTTAGGTACTAGATATATAGAGAGGAAGAGACATTCAATGATGTCATACTTACCAAACCTATATCTCCTAATAAGTGCAAGAAAGGTTATCAGTTCCTCAAGAAGATAGGTTACTCGGGTCACAAACCTTTGAGTAAAAAAAAAAATGCTCTTATTGAGCCTATCAGTCACACTAAAGGTTGTAAGAGTAAAAAGAAAACTAGTCTAGGATTTGGGGCTGAGGACAATCTTCCCATTTATGATAGAGAACCTCCACTTGTTACAAGTGATTCAGAGGATAAGGTTGAACCTCTAACTAAAACTTCTCCTGGAGTTGATTTTGTCCCCTCTACCTCCCTTCTTTCGGGGGAAGATATATTATTCAATGATTACACATATGAAGCATCTACTTCCAACCAACTCAAATTGGATGAATTTGACATTAAGAATCCTAATTTAGAAAGAAATAGGAGAAATATTGCCCAACCTATGGCCTGAGAATAAAGCAGTGATTCTCAAGAATATGAGTGGGAACCCCTTTTTGATGCCTCTTTTGAATTGGGTGTAGATGTGGTACATGCCTATGTTACTCAACCTAACATAGTTGATGATTCTTCTGTAAAGTCAGATGAGTTAGATTCACAACTTGCCTTAGTGGATTACATTAAGTTCTCTACAACTTATTTGCATTTGGATTCCTTTGGATCCTTTCCTATAGGTTTGACCTTTCTCATCACCAAAGATGATTCCTTTCACATTAATAACCTTGAAGCCTCCACTTTGCTTTCACTTATGCACCCTAATCTCATAGGATGGTCCATTCAAAACCAAAGACCTAAGCTACCTTCATTTCAAATTGATTATGAGATCACATACTACTTGAATGCCATCAAATTCATGGTACCTTCCACCAATGAACTGACAATTAACATGATCTGAGACATAAATCAAGTACCTCAGTCATAAATTGAACACAAAAATGAAAGAAAAAGTTTAGATGGTGAAGAGCACTTTTTGGCAGCATTTGATCCAAAAAAGAGTAAAAATAAAGACATATATGTGGGTGAAAGCCTCTTTGAGGAACCTAAGGATGAGGTACTTGGTAGCCTTCCAAGCTACTTTTAGGATAGATCATAGATTTTGATAAAACTAACATGGCCTATCAACTTGGGTACTGAGGACTCTCCCAAGATTATATACTTGGTTCAGTCTTTATCAATAGAAGAAAGAGAATAATTCACATAGTTCTTTAAGGAAAAAAAAGATCAACTTTTCATGGACCTATGTTGATACACCTAGCTTGGACATAGATCTCATTATTCACCACCTCTCCATCACTCCTAGTGTTAAACTTGTCAAGCAGAACTTAAGAAAAATGCACCCTCATGTAGCCTTTTTAGCCAAAAGGGTATCCAGATCTCCTTCAAGACCACATCTAACAAGTCAGAAAGTGCCCATTGTCTGCCTGAGCAAGTTTTTCCATAAACCTCATGCAATAATTTTTACTAAAGCCAAATGATACTTTTTAACCAAGCGATACTTCTTACTATAGTCAAGCGATACTTTTTGCGAATGTGATACTTCTTACTATAGCCAGGTGATACTTCTTACTATGGTAAGGTGATACTTCTTACTATAGCCATGTGATACTTTCTACTAGGGCCATGTGATACTTTACTAGTATCATACAATATTCTTCACTACTATAGTGCAATACTTTTCTAGTATCGCCCAATGTTGAACAAATATCACCCAGGTTTTAAACATAAGACCAATTAGCCATAAAAGAGGCAAAGTAGGGTTAGAACCTCCACACCGGGGAGTACTAGAACCACCATAGTTAAGGAGTAAACACTCCAAAGCATAAAAGAGATCAAATTACTCTAACATCTAATCCATAGCATCTAATGTGATCATGTAGAAAGAAACATCACAATTAACATACATGTGCATAAATCAACTATCTCAAGAAAGAAAGCACAAGCAAAGAAGCCACCGAACTAGAAACAATCATGCTCATTTCCTGCCAATGATAATGGCATTATGAGACCTCAAAGGCTCTAACCATTCATCAAGAATTAATCTCAAATTTCCAACAAGATAGTTGGAGTTGTTTCATGATATCATTCTTACTAATAACCATCAATAACATCATAAGAACAAGTATATCCAACATGCTAATCTACCAATAACATCACTAATCCAAGGTAATGGTAAGAAACATCACCTAACAATATGATACAACATCATAATAAAGGAATGCATCAAATAATAAACTAACATCATTTAAACATAATATTAATGCATCTAAGATAAACCATAAATCACAAGAGAACATACTCCAGATACATCGAAGTACCAAGTGAATATTGAACATCAGTCTCAAACTGAAGTAGACCATCTTTGAACACCGGTCCCTAGCAGTGGTATAGGTTTCTAAGACTCCCAACCACATGGTACCCATAGGCCCACTCCCACCGTGCTAATGGAGATAATGATCCAACCAAAATCACACAGAATAATAATCCATGGCTAACACTCACACCAAACAAGACATAGGACTACAACCAAGATCATGAGAAAATAAAATATAATAGGTCCTATTTAGATGCTCTATGGGTCTACTATGTAGGGACTCTAGTGGAGTGTAAGTCACTTGGCATCAGAAAGCCCAAGCTATATTTGGTGTAAAATGAATCCCTTAGGAAACCATCACACCATTCCCTCATATTAACTTTACAAGCCATACCCTTAGATAAATCACTCAACTGTTCACTTATCTGGTATTAAATTTTATCACCCATTCATTAATTTAGTTATCACTTGTTAAAACTTCTTTATGCTACCTTGCCAGAATAAACATCGAGGTATATGAGAGAAGCCACTCCACACATCTACCCAACATACCCATGCTCATCACATGTTGAGTACCCAAAGGCAATGCAAGTTCTCAACCCAACCCCAAATGAATAATCCCTCAACTAACCTATATCCAGGAGTTTGGGTCTTGCAAGATCCTGTCAAATAGACATGCATGTGCTCATGTGTGGGCACAACCAACTACATGAAATAATCAAGTAACCAATGCAAGGGTTGGGTATGAAAAATGCAACAATCAAATAAGTATAGCAATCTCACTCAATTGGCCTATATTTGGGAGTATAGATTCTACACAAATCCCAATACAAACATGATAAAACCATGGCCAAATTGGAAACCTAGAATTCATTCCAAATCAATGACCCAATATTAGAGCCACAAAAATACTCAAGAAAACTGGGTGGCACATAAAATGAGGCGATGCAAAATTGCTCAAAATTGAAGGTTGTCGAATCTCAACAAAATTAAAACCCATTACCCCAATGGTTACCAAACACCCAAAAATCCAATACAATTTAAGTTTCAAGCACATATGCAAAAAAGGCCAGCATGATGGCTCAAAATTGAAAAACCCCAAAGTCACAAACCCCAAATTGCTCACACACACCTAACCAGGCCAAATAAACAAATGAAAATAGAGGGAAACACTAGTTCTTAACCTCTAACTCTATAACAATCAAGAACTGAAGCTGAAATGGAGTAAAACCAATAAAATTAGAAGGCCTTACCTCATAGCCAAAAGGGCTAAAACAAGAAATGACGCCATAAAATAATAGATCCGCCGAATGCGCTGAAACATTCGACATAACTAGATTTCCCCTCTACAAATCTAATGAGACCAACCTCGTGATGATCCCCTGAGCCAATCTCACCCAATGAGCAACAAAAAACATTTCCATGAAGAGGGTTTTGGCAATTTTCTCTCCAAGCATGAAATAAAAAGGTCCTAAAGTGAACAATAAAGTTCCTTTTTGCCAATATAAGCACTTTTCCAAAGTTACTTATACATTAGGTTATTAAAATGACTCAATAACCAGCTAGCCCCTTAACCCAAATAAATCAAGAAATTCCAATTGCATGGAATTCAACTACGAAAAATTAGCCAACAATGAAGTAAAGATTAAATCAAATAATTAAACCCTTCTAACCCATTAAGCATCATTTAATTTAATCTTTTTCGTGACCATTGCAAAATCCTAAATGCATAGATATGCTCATAGATCTAATCACATAATGCATTATGAATCTGGATTTACTAGTTACTAGGGGATTAAAATATCAATTAAAGATACATCTCCCATACAGGGATGATATTGGCTCAACATGAAAGGTCTAATCACTAACTCCATGTGCCATTGCATGGGATATAAGTTCTGCACAATAAACAAACACAATCAAGTGTAGATGCCCAATGTATAATAGCCGAAGCATCAATTATATAAAATTACATAGTTAAAGCATCTAATCGGTTTCATTAAAATAATCTATTTAAATTGTTCATTTGAACAATAGTATAATATTACTACAAGAATGATGTAAATATTTGTATCACAATCACATCACAATAAATGCAACAATATCCATTGATAATCCTCAACCATAAACTCAACAATCAGGTATAAGCATAAACAACCAACTAAAGCAACAATATAATCAAACCACCCCAAAGGTGTAGAGCACTCATGGGTCCTAACCATGATCACATAAGAAGAAAGATCATCAAGGTAGCATCCATCATAATGACTTACAAGAATCAAATGGGAGAGCCACTATAGAGAGAGAACTATGTGAAAATGGGAGAAAGAGTTATCAGAATGAGTGTTTGAGGACATACATGTTAGAGAAGGTAATGGTGTTACTTTGTGCATTAAAGGTTTTTCACATCATATATAATTGCTATCAATGATAAAGTAGGATAGTTTTGGATGTTGGAAGAGATTCCTATTAGGAGTTGTTGTTGGTTATGCTTGGAATTTATATTTTGTCATTGATATCAACATATATGTCTATCAAACATTGTTCTTATTGATGAATGATACATTAAGAGTTTCGGTAAAGACATAGTTTGTTGAATATGAGATTCCAAATCTTATGGGATGCCGATTAGTGAGTCTACATGCTATATTTTCCATCACATGTGTTTTTGAGTTGATTCAAAGAAGTTACAAAGGTTTTGTTGAAGATTGGTTACCTAGAATAATTATTGAGAACTATTTCAGACATAGGTGTAGAAGACTCTTTGGTGAGTTTTAGTGGAACAAAATTTTGGTCTGTCATTATGGATACATCATGAAGACTTGAATTAGTGTCTTCATTTGGATTTTTTTTTTGTGGATTAAAGACTTGGAAATCAATTTTCATATTGCAAAATGAAAGAGATTTTTTCTTCTTCTAGTCGACCGAGTCAAGAAATGTGTTGATTGGACTATTATGATTAATTATTGGATGATAACGTGTTATTTGATATTGAAATGTATTCTATATGTGTTCTAGCTGATACTTGTGGAATAACATTGGTTTGTATAATTTATTTTGTAATTAGTTCTTATATGAGTCAACCCTATAAGTAATACAAACTTGTATAAAGAAGTGAATTCATTTGTGAATTCTTGCCCAGTCATGGAGAGAATGTTATGATGTGAAGATGATTATGAAAAATTGGATCAAACATATAGTCATATTTGGTTTACAAGAGGTATGAGTGAAATCTAATAACTTCAAATGAATTGTATTGGCATTGTTGATGTTTTCAGTCAATTCATTAGTGAATTGTTGTCCACTTATTGGGTTGTTGCCCTTGTTGTAATAGGTTAGTGAGTTCTGAATGAATGCTTGAATACATTATTCATTATTCATCTAACTTTAACAAGGTTTTATACGTGTTAGTACATCATCTAGTGGGTTTAATCCCCACTGTGGTTTTTCCTCTAATTGGGTTTCTAAGGAAAAAATGGTATTATGTGTTATGGTGTTAGTTGTTTTGCACTATCTTTAAGTTTTCAAATTTGATATATGGTGAAAGGTTTGATGTTTTAAATTTTTCATAGCTAATTCACCTCCTCCTCCTTTCTCGTTGTGTGTTGTTTATTGTTATTCCTAACACTTCATATATACTAGACTAGACTAGACTAGATATTGCTCATAGTGTTAGTTTATTTTATGATACAAATTTTGATTTTTCATTAAAAGGTTGCAATAAAAACAAGTGCCACATGTAGTGGCATGTACTTGCTGTAAAATACATTGTAATATAAATAGTTATTTGATATTATAATAATTAATCAATTTAGTAATGAAAGATTAAAAATAGATGTATAATATTTTTTATGTATTATATAATTTTACTATTATAAAATGTATTATAAAATAATATAATATAAGTTAGAAAAATATTATTTTGATATGTATTTGTGAAATAAATTTTTTTTTTTTTCATCTTACATTATTCATAGTAAAAATATTTAATATCATATATATTAAAAGTTATTTTTTTAAAAAATTTGCATAGTAAAAGATAAAAGTAATTAGAAGTAATAACTTCATTAGAAACATAGAAATCATCCACCATCTATAGTAAAATATTATGATTAATGATAAAATTTATTGTAATTGGTCAATGGATTATAAATTAATTCACTAATCATTAAAGTAAATGCAATATAGAAAAATATTAAATAAAATATCATATATATAAAAAGTCAATTAAAAAATTGAATAGTAGATTAAAATAATGATAAGTTAATTTATAAATAACTTCATTAAAAAAATATTAATAAAACATAACAACTACCTAAAATATAACCAAAAATAAATCAATATGGAGAGCATCCCAAAAAAAGTGTCCCATAAGACTAAACGAAATGAGCCAATCATTGTCGAGAGAATTAGATTCAATAATAAATTATATTAATAAATTAATATATAAACTTTAGAAATGTTTGATTAATCAAAAAATAACTCATTATAAATGGTCAATAAACTATAAATTAATTAACTAATTATTGAAAGCGAATGCAATACAATAGTATTAGCCTACGACAAGTACAACAAGGGCCATTTAGTGGCTAAGTACTTATGTAGATAAGTATAGTTTTTAGAATTATTTTAATCAATTCTTGAATATTGTATCACTATAATATGATTGGTAATATGTTAACATCTCTACTTAAAAAGTGTCTATTACTCTGCATATCACTAAGTGTATATAATGTTAATTATATTTTTAAAATGAGATTCAAATTCTTTAAATTAGAAACATGGAAAAAAATTAAAAATTAAATGACATTCAATTCTATTTATATATAATATATCTTAATATTCTATATCATGTATGCATTATTACATTATTACATATTTATATATAACAAATAAATTGTAATTATTATATGATTACTTTTAAAAATATCAATCAAAATATACATTAGAATATATATATATATATATAAAAACATTGACCATTAATCTTAATTCTTTATGTGTGTTTAATTTGGGTTCTTGTAATTTAGTGACATTTAATTGGTTAATTTTCATTGCGTAGAATGAATATATATGAATAGATGGATAATAATGACATGATAAATGAGGGATAATATGGTAATTTTTTTATAATTAGGATTAAAAAAATGAGTTGAAGAAAATAATAGCAATAACAATGGAGTATGGTGTAACACTAAGTATTATTTTATAAACATCATATCTCAACAACACATATATATAAGACATAAAATCATTCAACCAATGGGATCATAAAAAAGTAATAAATAAAAATTAAAAAGTTAAAAATTTGTTATGTAACTTTTAAGAATGTGATATGTATTTAAAATAATCAATTGAATCAATTGGTACATTAAAACCTATATAATAAATGATGGTTAACTTAAGAAATTCAAAAAATGTCACAATAGTACTTAGTCTATTGACAAGTAGTAATAATGATTCAATTGTTTTGTTACTATACGAGTGAATATCTACATGTTTAAAGAAAGAAAAACTAAAAGAATCCTCATTCCTTATGTAATAATACAACATTCATTTCCGTTGAACCACTTGTTAATGCCGATAGGCATTCTACAAGTGGAATGGTGTGAGCATGTTAGTAGAATGGGGGAGTGGGATGGTGTGAGCGTGTTAATGTTAACTTTTATTTTTTTAGGTTAAATTTGACAACCATCTACATGTCAAAAATTTAAATCTTATTATAAATAGAATATGCTTTTAAAAACAATTTAATAAATATCACATAAAATAACCATTTAAATTATAATATTTGGAGATATAAATCATCCATTTAAAAAAAAAATTAAAATTAAAAGATTAAGTTAGTAAAAAAGCTAAATAAATAAAGATAAATGAAATATAAATAATTTTAGACATAGTAAATTAAATTATAATTATTTTGTAGTGGATATCCATCAGCATTTCTTTAGATAGATTTATTTAAGATATCTATACTAGCTCTACTAATACTCCAACATTAAAACAAATACCACATACAACAATACAACATGACCATATTATATTATTTCATAAATATCATATTACATTACATATCACATTGACATAGGCTTTTAAGCTATGCTGTTTAATGTGCATAAATAGAACAAGTGATCTGGCTTTAACACAAAAGAAAACATTTTCCATGTACTCCAACACTCATAGGCAACAAGACAACATTAATAAGTTTTAAAAACAAATTACACGGTTCTGAATAAGTTTTCAAAAAGACTTTTCTATTGCGCTAAATAGCAAAACCAAATTACAGTAATAAACATATAGTTAAACGGCTTTTGAATGAAAGAACTGGTTAGTGTATAAAGTAGCAAATCTATTAACACCCCAAGATCTAAAATAAATATGAAACAACCAAAAGTCTTGAGTGTCTTAAAATGGGGTTTTCTCTAAGTAGACTGCAAAGATACGTCAGCTCGGAATGTCAACTTCTGTCAAGGCCACTGAAATCTACTTCCCCTCTTTGTATATCTTCAACATTGAATTTACATTAAATCACGTAATGGCCTAACGGTCATATGGCTTTTAAAAAAATTTCCCAGATTAAAATTTAATTTAATTTTTTCCTTTTTATTTATGAAAAGGAATAGATTACAAACAAATATCATTCTTTAAAATTGTAATATTGTTATTAGGGTTTAATTGTGTGATTTTAAGTCAAACTCATTGACCCATGTTTCATGAGTAGTGATTCAACATGAATCCATCTCTCATGAGAATAAATGGAACACTTAGCACTCAGTGGATCTAGGTGATGCTCACAGGGGTGAAAAACTGGGACTTCCCGAGAGGTCACCCATCCCAATACTACTCCAGCCTGAGCATGCTTTGGATTTAATCATAGAGGAAACTCCGTAGTTAAGCGCGGCTTTGGGTTTAACCATGAAGGAAACTCCGTAGTTAAGCGCACTCAGGCTGGAGTAGTACTGGGATGGGTGACCTCCCGGGAAGTCCCGGTGCTTCACCCCTGTGAGCATCACCTAGATCCAATGAGTGCTAAGTGTTCTATTTATTCTCATGAGAGATGGATTCATGTTGAATCACTACTCGTGAAACATGGGTCAATGAATTTGACTCAAAATCACACAATTAAATGATAGCAATATCACAATTTGACTTGCTGTGGAAATTATCTCCTACTTATCAATTCTTTAAAATTTCCAAATATATCAAAATTATCAAACTCTAGCAAATGGAAACAATCTTAAAGAAACCTCTTCAAATCTGATTGATCGATATGCAGGAACCACTTGTATTATAAAGAAAAACTGGTAAAGACATTCATATGCAATTAATTTAAAATACATCATGTGCACTCTTCCCCATTACCATCATTACAAATACTGAAAGCATTTGTGCCACAGTGAACAAATCTGCCCACAAAAAGAAATAAGCATGTGGCGATACAGAAAAACAAAGATACAACATCACCTACTTTATTTATATATATTTATAATGAGAATGATCTTAAACTCGATTAACAGAAGACCCTCACAAAAATTACAGCGTCACCTATAATTCCAAGAAGAAGAATGGAAGCTCTGATTCTGGACCAACATTGTTTCCCCTATTTCTTCAAACATTACAGACACTTTTTATCTATAATTCTATTGGATTTTTTTCTCGTAAAGACCTGGATATCTTTATGCGCGTAAAAGTTGAATGGGGACATGCCAAACGTTCAAACAAGTTGGGCATTGCAATGCAGGCAATCAAATTGTCGGGGCCCCTCTCTGCAATTGCATATGCCTTTCATTCCTTGTGCCACACTATGCCGATGAAGATGCATCACCATGTCTCAAAGTAAAAGGGAAAAAAAAGAAGAAACCCTTAAGAGGAGACCACAAATCAAGCACTTTCCCAATTCGAATGCATAGGGAAAAGCTCATGGGTGCAATTCCTTATCCATCAGCATAACAGTAGAATCAGAATGGACGATGCTGTTGTTCTCAACATCACTGCCAAAAATGGTGGTGCAGACGGGAAGAGAAAGGAGGACGAGGATGCAGGGGAAGGCGGATTCGACCCTGCGACCAAGGGGAAGGCGATGGAGAGGGAACCCACTCTTTCAGATATGGATTCTGATGGAGTTGGGATGATTCAGTCCCACGGAGAGGAAGGGAAGATGAATCAAACTCGTATGCTATCCAGATCCTTGCTTTCTAAGCCCAAGTCACGCTTTGTGGAGTCCAGGCTTCTGAGCCCTCTCAATGTCAATGTCAATGTTATCCAGGATAATGCTGCACAGAGATTATCATCGCCTTCTAGAGGTGGAATAATGGCTGCCTCCACCCCTCGTTCTGCAGTTGCTGCAGAGGAGGATGACCTTGACCTAGACCCTGACCCCTTTAAGGACGGGGACTTCCCTCACAAGTAAGATCATTCTTATCATTGTGATTTTCGAAGAATGTCCCAATTACTCATTGATTTATCCCTTTCTGATTAGTTGATTTAAACATTTTTCTAATAAAGAGGATAATTACTATTGGTAATAATAAGGATTTGTTATTTTCAAATCAATATTTTGATATTGTGGCCATCAAGATTCAAACTCTCTTGGAACTGCTCACCATCTGCCTGTTGGAATTAAGCAAAGTAATGCACACCCTGAATGGGGCTGATCCATCACCATGCAGATGGTGGTGATCTCTGTACAATTATACATGCTTTTAGATATAAAAATGAATTTGATGCCATTTGAACTTAAGAGTCACTAATACTACCAAATTTCATATTATGGTTCAATGTTAAATCTAGATTTAATCGTATTACAACTTTTTGACATTAACATTTAAGATCACACTGCTTGATCCGCCAAGGTATTATACTGCCATATCTTAATATGACAAGCACTATCCCATAACATTTCCGCTGGGCAACTTTTAATACTTGGATTAGCAGCCATTAAAGTACTTAGTTTTCCAAAGATTGTTGCACCGCCTATAGGCTAAACTGGTCCTTAGCACCTATAACTGTGTCTACTTTAAACTGCAACCATCAAAAAGTCTAATGCAGGTGCATAGATAATCACCGTGTCAAACAAAAAAACGTTTTATAAGGAATTGCTTTTTAAAAAAATTGAACGAAATTTCCCGACTTACATTCTATTGTCTGATTTTAGAATTGATCAAAATACCACTTTTAACTTCTTTTAGGCTAAAATGACCCAGGTATTGATTATCACAGTGTGTTTTTCAGATTTTTTTTCTGTCACTTCAATTTGAAAGAAATTCCCAAGCTTGGTTTCAGAATCTCATAGTCTGGTTTTTGTATGCTGAAGATCACTTTGAACTTCTTTCAGTCAAAAATGATCTGTTTCCCAGCCTAAGGATGTTTACTCGTCTAGAAGATTATTGCTCTAGTTGAAATAAATCTACTTTTTAATAAAATTGTTCCTAAGACTTATATACTTTTAGAAGAAATTACAAATTAAATTTTCTGGCTTTGCTGTATTGACCTGATCGTAGATTTGATTGTTGCTTTCAACTTCTTTAAGGTAAAAGGTTTTGTAGTCCTTGTTAAAATGAATTTACTTCTTTAGAAGATAATTACAGCTGTCAAAGTGTATTTAGTCGTTTCAAAGTTTGTCTGTGTGACTCTTTTAACTTTTATCTTTGTTTTCAAACAAACTTGGCTATGTTTCATCATCTGATTTTATATTTGATGAAGATCAAATTTAATTTTCATAGGCTAAACTAATCTTTGGTGAGATATCATGTACAGGAAACATAAGGTTGGCATAAGGCTGCTTCTGGAATGGATTGCCTTCGTGTTGATCACCAGCACATTGGTTTCAACACTAACAGTTGGTCCATTGGAACACCGGATGATATGGGGTTTGGAGCTCTGGAAATGGTGCTTGATGGTATTGGTCATATTCTGTGGAAGGCTGGTTTCAGGATGGCTAATAAGTGCTCTAGTATTTTTTGTGGAGAGAAATTTTATGTTGAGGAAGAAGGTTTTATATTTTGTATATGGGCTTAGAAAGAGCGTGCAGAATTGTTTTTGGCTTGGTCTGGTAATTCTCGCTTGGATTCTCATGTTCGACCCAAGAGTGGAGAGATCTACCAAGAACCACAAAGCACTTTCTTATATAACCAGGCTGTTGGCTTCCTTTTTGGTGGCAGCAATCATATGGTTGCTTAAGATTTTGTGGATAAAGGTTATGGCTTCGACTTTTCATGTGAACACATTCTTTGACAGGATCCAGGAGTCCATCTTCCACCAGTATGTGCTAGAGACACTATCAGGGCCACCCATTATGGAGATTCAGCAGAGCCTGACTGATGAAAGAAATAAATCACCCACCAAGTCCCCTGTTGGAGAAGCTCGGGTGAGCTTTAGAAGTACTCTTGGGGTTAGCCGCGGGAAAACTGTTGGTGGGGGAAAAGGTGAAGAGAAAACCTCCAAGGTAATCAATGTAGATCAGCTGCACAGAATGAATCCAAAGAATGTTTCTGCCTGGAACATGAAGAGGCTCATCAGTGTGATCAGGCACTCTGGCATTTCTACCATTTCTCACACCATTGATCAATCCGTGGACAAGCGTGATCATCCTCAAGACAAAGAGATCACAAGTGAATTGGAAGCAATTGCTGCAGCAAAGAGCATTTTCAAGAATGTTGCGAAGCCAGGAGCGAAGTCAGGGTTCACCCTAGAATTCTTTTGCTGTTCTGGTTTTGTAGGATATTAGCGGGCAGTGAAAAAATTAAGCCTGGAAAAGAAAGTCAAATTTACCTATTTAATACTTTTAATCTAGGAATCAAACCTTAGTGTTATGTTTAAGCCATCCAAAACATTAGTTCAGTTCACTTACCATTGAGATTGCACGCTTTTCAGGTATATAGAAGAAGAGGATCTTCTAAGATTCTTGAAGAGGAATGAGGTTGCTTCAATCTTTCCCCAATTTGAAGGAGGTCTTGAAAGCGGCAAGATTAGAAAATCTGCTCTCAGGAATTGGGTGGTACGCCTTCTTTTGCATCTGTCTCCCTTTTCTCTTCGAAAAATTGAGAATGCTACAATATTGATCGGGCTTGGAATGCTCTAAGGCCACAAATAGAGTACTCTGGTTAAAGGGCATGTGGGCATTTTCGTTTTTCATCTTTCATCAATTTTAACATTTCTTCAACTTGATTGTCAGGTAAATGTTTATTTGGAAAGGAAATCACTGGCCCATTCTCTGAATGATACCAAAACTGCAATCAAACAGCTTCACCAAATTGCGAATGCTGTGGTCAGCATCGTCATAACAGTTGTGGTTTTGCTAGTAATGGGCATTGCCACAACCCATGTTATCGTACTAGTATCATCTCAGCTGGTACTGGCAGGTTTTATCTTTGGCAATACCTGCAAAACTGTCTTCGAAGCAATTGTGTTTGTATTCGTCATGCATCCCTTTGATGTTGGGGATCGATGTGTTGTGGATGGTGTTCAGGTAAGTGACAAGACAGTGGAACACCCATAAACCTCCTTTTATTTTATTGATCCTCCCAGGAAAAAATAATTTGATTTTGCTTACAATGTCGTAGGATCTCTATCTATTATTTTGGTTTAAACAACAATTTAAGGTTTGATTTGTTTAAATGGCCCATCTAAAATCACACTAATAAATGAGCTCTTTCGATTTGAATGTAAATGAAAACCCAATATTTCAATTCTAAAATGAGCACATTTGGTTCTGTTACAGATGATTGTGGAAGAGATGAACATTCTTACCACAGTTTTCTTGCAGCATGACAATGAAAAAGTATACTATCCAAACTCGGCATTAGCCACAAAGCCAATTAGTAATTATTACCGCAGTCCAGACATGGGCGATTCTGTTGAATTCAGTGTGGATGCTTCAACCCCACTTGAAAAAATTGCTTCGCTTAAGGAGAGAATAGCAAAGTAACTTCTTTTCTTTTTCTGGGTTTATGAATTTATCATATTTGGTTCTCCTCAATC
The DNA here is from genome assembly GCA_028749045.1 of Cupressus sempervirens. Lineage (NCBI taxonomy): Eukaryota > Viridiplantae > Streptophyta > Pinopsida > Cupressales > Cupressaceae > Cupressus > Cupressus sempervirens. Next base: position 520,312,650 of record CM053784.1, on the reverse strand, counting down.
ATTTGATATACGAAATGTAATTTCACTCTTTAAAACTTATACACTTTGGTTTGCAGATATCTTGAGAGCAAGCCTCAGCACTGGCACCCAAAGTATAGTGTGCTTGTGAAAGATATTGAGAACATGAATAATATGAAAATGGCCTTGTATACACTGCACACAATGAACCATCAGAACATGGCCGAGAAGTCGAATCGAAGATCTGAACTTGTATTGGAGATGAAGAAATGTTTTGAGGAGCTTGGTATCAAGTATCGTTTGTTGCCTCAAGAAGTTCATGTCAAGTTTGTTGGTTCTGCAGTTAATCAGAGTCCTTTGCAATGCTGATGTCTGAGGTTGTGAAGATCTACAGGCCACAGTTCATAACATCTTCTGACATTCATTGAACACTGGCATCCATACCCACTGCGGATGCTATTGAATAATTTCCTTTGCATCATATGGTCTTATGGAGATCTGGGTGGGGTTTACTTTCAACAGGAAAGATAAAGCTTATTCATCACATCTGCAGAGTTGTCAGGAAAATTTCTTCATTGTTCGGGAGGTACGAGATAGTTCTTGCAATTTTCCTCCTTTTGTGAGTGTGACGTGATGTATAACAAAATTTCAAATTTTTGCTTCCTAATGTGTTACTATAATCTATTTTGCTTTGAATGACATGATTTTCCTGCCGCATATTGCAAAGTCTCAATTTTGAAGTTCAATATGTGATAAGATTAATGATTTTAATTATATACATACATAAAATCTAGAAACAACCTATCCATGTATCAAGTCAAAGCTCTTCCTCTTTGCGGTCCAAAATTGATTACGCCACTATTTAAGAATGGGAGATAAACTTTGAGTACAATTTTAAGAACGTAAGAACGAATAAAGTACGAATTTTGGTGGATAAATAGAAAAAGCGAATTCATATGTACCTAAATTATTTATTATTATTGAATAAAGTAATACTAGCACTTGCAACTTTGAAGGGTGCAAGGGTTTACCTGATAGTCTTGTATACTTTTGATGATGTTCTTGAATGATTATTTATAAACTCTCCTTGGCTACTTCCCTACCTCAATATTTATATCTCTCTTATTCACATACATGGACATTCCTTTCTACATCCCTATTTCTATTTTATCTTACCCTTTTTAGCATTCGCTCATATGTATCTATATTCTATTTCTTAATTTTTCTTTGTTTTACTCAATGTATTTGCTCTGTCTATCTATCTATACACTATCTATTTTTCACCTCATATTGTTGAAAACAATTATTCAATTGAATGTTATCATTGATGTTACACAAATGTTAAACTCTAACTAAGAACAACTAGTCTTAGTCGAGCTCAATTGGGCACCGAAGAAGACTCCAGTATTAGTCAAGCAGAATCCAGAAGGAATCGAGTTAGGTCAGTCAATGAAGAGAGTTAGTATTAACCAAGTTTGGTCTGTTATCAAAGGAATTCAGTGTTAACTGAGTGACTCATTTTAGTGTTGGCCAACTATCAACATATTACCTTTGTCAATTAATTGGTTAATACAAACCAACTAAATAGATGTTAAATATTTGTATGCAAGGGTATTCAAGTTGACTTGACATTATATATCATATATATGAAAGGTCAAGTTGTGGATTGAATTTAAAGCAATTGGGAACAATGAAAAGTAAGTGAAATGACAAGGACATCTGATTAAGGACGGAGCATCTGAGTTAGAAGATCGAGCTGCAAAGAATATTCTAACTAGGAAGGATTGAGAGGATAAACTAGAACAATGATCTGAATATGCAAAGTTAGATGGTTCATCAATTAGGTCAATCACTGTTACTCTAACAATTGTAGCAATGAAGAAATATCTTAAAAGAGTTGGATTAGTAGTCATTTTGTAAATCCTCTAACAAGGTGGCATTTCTAGATTGAAATGTCTAAAGACCTCTAACAAGGCCACTCCTAACAAGGTGATTCAAATCCTCTAACAGGATCACACTCAACTGTGTCTTTTGTAACCTTTAACAAGGTTAGCTCCTAACATGGCTTACTTCAAAAGACTGAAAAGTTGTAACTAGTTGCATTGGCAATTTTCATAACTTTATGTTTATGAAACTAAGTTATTAAAGGTTAACACACATTAATATCTTAAGACTACTTTGTTAACTAAGTTGCAATAAATATCTAGTTCTAACCGAGTAGAGAAAGGATTTGGTTTATTAAGTGAGAAGTTTGTGTTAACATCCAAGGGATTTGGAATTATTTTTGTGGTCATTGATTCACCTCCCCCATCCCAGTTACTCCTTATATTTCCAACAATATGTATCAGAGATATTGGTGCTTGCAGGAAAGGTTTCAAAGACCTAAGCTAAAGATCAAGATGTCTTACAGAAGAGAGATTCCTAAGCTTAACGAAGAGAACTTTTCAAAATTTCAGGAACTAATGAAGCTACATCTGGGAACCATTGGAGATATAGGTTTGCACTTTTTGTTATACCAGAATGTGGCACCACCTACCTTTAATTGGCAATTAGATGGCTGACATGAAGAATCACAATACAATGATGATTGATATTGCTTCCTCTCTCAACTACTCTGAATCTGATGAAGTCAAAGATTTCCCCACTGCCTATGACATGTGGAACAAACTAGAGAAGATAATAATGTGAAAAGAGCTAAAACAAAAAGTCTAAGAGGCCAATTTGATTAGATGAGATGAAAGAAGATGAAAACATTATAAAATACACTAAAAGAATCAAAGCAAGTGTAAGTGCAATCAGAGTTGTAGGAGGAAAAATAAATGATACAATGGTAATCATCAAGGTATTAAGAACTCTTCTTCCTATTTATGCAATTAGAGTTCCAGTTAATCAAGAGATGAGATGTGATCCTAAAAATGATATAACTTTGGATGCACTAGTGGGAAGATTGACTGCTTTTGAGTTGGATAACTTTGATAACTATCTTCCTAATACTAACAACATAGAATCTACATTCAAAGCCAAACTAACTCTTTGTAGAAAGGAAGGAAATTCAAAAGGCAAACAAATTGACAGTGAAGAAGATGATGATTTTGAGGATGACCTTGAAGCCATTGAAGCCCTACTTCTAAGAAGGTTACCAAAAGGAAAAGGTAAATATAAAGGTAAAATACCATTGATTTGTTTCTCTTGTGAAGAGGTTGGTCGCATTTTTGCAAGGTTTCTAAACAAATAAAACAAAAATGACAGAAAATTCAATAAGTTCAAAGGAGAGAAAGACTTCAAGAGCTACAAGGACTACAAAGACAAAGGTAAGAAGTCTTGTTACATTGTTAAAGATTCTGATAGTGGTGATGAAGATGAAATGATATATATTGTTGTTAAGAATGAATTAGATGATGAGGAAAATGAAAAGATGACACTTATTTCTAATATTAGTAAGAATGACACATGGATAAAAGACAATGGTTGTTCTGATCACACGACCGGTGAAAAAGCTAAGTTTGAACACTTGGAGCATTATGATGGTGGAAGTGTTAGATTTGGAATTAATGAACCATGTTATGTGAAAGGAAAAGGATGTGTCAAGCATTAATTGATGGAATCAAATGTGACAATGCCTATTGGGTTGAAGGTCTAAGGTATAATCATCTAAGTGTGGCACTATTGAACAACATTGGATAGAAGGTAGAATTCATGAATGGGAAAGCCAAGCTACTGAATAGCATAGGAAACCTAGTTGGGACTGGCAATCAAACTAAAACTAATCTATTATATCTAGATCTTACTGAAAAGTTCATGCTTTTTGGCTCAAGTAGAGGAAAGTTGGCTATGGCATAAAAGAATGTGTCATGTAAAATTTGATAACTTAATTACCATAAGTAAGAACAAAAGAGTAAGAGGTATTCAAAATTTCAAGAAACCTGGTATGGCCATGTGCAAACAATGTCAGAGGTATTCAAAATTTCAAGAAACCTGGTATGGCCATGTGCAAACAATGTCAGATTGGAAAAATGGGCAAAAGTAGTTTCAAAAGTAAGAAATACTATACAAAAGAAGCATTGGAACTAGTTCATACAGATCTTTGTGGACCAATAGGTACAAAGAGCTACAACGAAGACAAATTGTTCATTTTGTTTGTTGATGATTATTCTAAGATGATGACAGTGATGTTCCTGAAAGACAAATCTAAAGCTTTTCAGAAGTTCAAGTGGTATTTGGCTAGGGTTGAAAAAGAAATAGTGAAGAATCTAAAATGCCTAAGGTCATATAGAGGAGGTAAATTCATCTCTAATGAATTCAATGAGTTATGCAATGAAAGAGGGATCAAAAGACAAGTATCTACACATGGTACACCTCAGCAAAATGGCATAGCAAAAAGAAGAAATAGATCCATCATGGATTGTGCAAGAACATTGATGATTGAGAAAAATGTTGCAACCAAATATTGGAAAGAAGCAATCAACACAACAGTTTGTACCTTGTATCGAGTTCAATGGAATAAAGGTACAAATCAAATACCTTATGAATTATGGTATGGCTATAAACCTAATGTCTATTATTTCAATGTATTTGAAAGAAAATGTTATATCTTGAAAGAGGCAAGGAAAAGGAAAGGAAAGCTTGATGCAAAAAGTGATGAAGGCATATTCCTAGGCTACTCCAACAAGAGCAAAGCATATAAATGTTTGAATCTTGCTACTCACAAAATTATAGAAAGTGTACATGTGAAAATTGATGAGTTTTCGAAAAAGAGTGAAGAACAAAACAACAAGGAACTTGAGGACTACAGAAACTTTGTTTACTATGAACTTGAGACTTTACCCAAGTTACAAGCAAGTATGGTTGAGCAACAACAAACTATACCACCCGAGTCACCCATGTCTGTAGTGCAAACTGAGCAATGGATAGTTCAAACCGAGTCTTGAACATAGGAACCCGAGTCACAGACAGAGGGAACCAAGGCAAACAATTGAACCCGAGAATAGATCAAAAGATCATAGAGTCATTGAAACTAGTGAACTAACTGAAACAAGTCCAGAATGGAGAAGGAAAGAACCTGTACTTGCTAAATATGTCAGAAGGCATCATGCACCTAAACAAATAATTGGAGATCATACATAAGACATAGTGACAAAGAAAAAACTAAAAGTTACATATTTTCTTAGTGAATTTGAACCTAGATCTATAAAAGATGCTTTGAATAATGAAAGTTGGATAGAGGCAATGAATGAATAAATTGAGAAAATTAGAAGGAACAATACTCGAACTCTTGTTCCTAGATCCAAGGACAAAACTGTAATTGGTACAAAGTGGGTTTTTAGAAACAAATTGAATGAAAAAGGTGAAGTATCAAGAAACAAGGCAAGGAGAGTGTGTAAAGGATATGCTCAAGAAGAGGGTATTGACTATGGAGAAACATTTTCTCTTATTGCAAGACTTGAAGGAGTGAGAACACCACTTGCATATGTTCCACATAAAGGATTCATAGTGTATCAGATGGATGTAAAATCAACCTTCTTAAATAAAATTCAGGAGGAAGAAGTCTACATTGAACAACCTAAAGGTTTCATTGATCCAAATAAAAGAAACATGGTTTTCAAACTACACAAAGCCTTATATGGTCTAAGACAAGCTCCCAGAGCATGGTATAAAAGACTACATGGATATCTGGTAAGGATTGATTTTCAAAGAACAAATGACAATAGTAGTTTGTATATCAAAGAAGGACCATAGAAAAGATATCACTAGTAGAAATATTTGTGGGCGACATTTTATTTACACGACATGATGACTTATGTAAATCACACTCTGAAGAAAGGAGGAAAGAATTTGAAATGTCAATGTTTGGAGAGATAAAGTTCTTTGTTGGTTTACAAGTTCATCAAATGAAGGATGGCATCTACATCACTCATTCAAAGTACATCAAAGAAATATTGAAGATCTTTGGAATGGAAGATTCCAAACTAGTTGGAACACCTATGTCTATTGGACACAAACTATATAAGAATGATATTTCAAAGGAGGTAAATTAAAGTACCTACAGATCCATGATTGGGAAAATTCAGTATGTGGTACACATAAGGCCTAATATTGCATTAGCAGTTGGTATAGTTGCAAGATTTTTTGCAAATCCTAGAGAAAATCATATGATGACAGTCAAAAGAATTTTGAGATATCTAAAAGGAACTGAAGACTATGGTTTATGGTACAAGAAAGGATGAAACTTTGAGTTAAAATCCTTTATTGATGCAGATTGGACTGGAAGCATTAACAGGAAAAGCACCAATGGGGGAGAATTCTATCTTGGAAAGAGGTTAGTGTCATGGACAAACAAGAAGGAGAATTACATCTCTTAGTTTACAGTAGAGGCATAATATGTTTCTACAATAGTTAATTGTTCTAACATAATATGGATCAAGCAACTATTATTTGGAATGAAGGAAGAAATCATGGAACTAGTGGTTATCTATTTTGATAATACTAGTGCAATCAATATATCCAAGAATCTAGTGATGCACACTAAGACAAAACACATTGCAATCAAGTATCATTTTCTAAGGGAATTAGTTCAACAAAGAAGTAAGATTGGAATATGCGAACACCAAGGAGCAAGTTGTAAACATATTCACCAAGCCATTACCTAAGGATGCATTTTTGTATCTAAGAGGTAAGATATGGGTCATTCCCCTATCTGATGCTCACTAGAGTACAAATTAGTGATGCATCAACCAAGCTTCTTTGAAGAATTATGAAGTTGATGCAAGATTGTCAGAGCACATTGAATATGAATCAATACATTAGGTACATTACAATTTTATTGTATGAAGTCTTTGGCATTTGATGATAAAGAGGGAGAGATTGATATCAGTCAAAGAAAAGAATCATAGGGAGAAATTTGTATAAGAGTAAGAGGGAGAGATTGATAAGACAAAGTTTGAAGATAGATGATAGAGGGATAATCTCAGAGGGAGTTCTCATAGATGAATAATTAGAATCATTCTAAGGATATTATAAACTCTTAGTTATCATTATGTTGCTCTAAAGTTTTCTTTGCATAATGACATGTTGTGTTACCATCAATGCCAAAGAGGGAGATTGTTGAAAAAAAATACTCAATTGAATATTGTCATTGATGTTACACAAGTGTCAAACTCTAACTAAGCACAGCTAGTGTTAGTTGAGCTCAATTGAGCACTGAAGAAGACTCTAGTGTCAGCTGAGCAAAATTCAAAAGGAATCGAGTTAGGTTGGCCAATGAAGAGAGTTAGTATTAACCAAGTTTGGTTGGTTATCAAAGGAATTCAGTATTAACTGAGTGACTCATTTTAGTGTTAGCCAATTGTGAGCAGATTAACTTTGTCAATTAACTGGTTAATACAAGCCAATTGAATAGATGTTAAATATTTGTATGCAAGAGTATTCGAGCCCACTTGACATTGAATATCATATATATGAAAGGTCAAGTTGTGGATTGAATAAAGCATTTGGGAACAATGAAAAGGAAGTGAAATGACAAGGACATTTGATTAAGGACAGAGCATTTGAGTTAGAAGACTAAGCTACAAAGAATATTTTGATTAGGGAGGATAAAGAGGATAAACCAAAACAATGATCTGAAATTGCAATGTCAGTTGCTTCATCAGTCAGGTCAATCATTGTTACTCTCTAACAATTGTAGTAGTAAAGAAATCTCTTAATAGAGTTGGCTTAATAGTCATTTTGTAAATCCTCTAACAAGGTGGCATTTCTAGATTGAAACATCTAAAGACTTCTAACAAGGCCACTCCTAATAGGGCAATTCAAATCCTCTAATAGGGTCACACTTAACCATGTCTTTTGTAACAAGGTTGGCTCCTAAAAGGGCTTACTTTAGTAGAGTGAAAAGTTGTAACTAGTTGCATTGGTGGTTTTTCCAAATTGGGTTTCCATGTTAAATCTTGGTGTCTCATGTGTCTATGTTATTTTCTTAATGTTTTATGTTTCTGCAACTAAGTTATTAAAGGTTAATACACACTAATATCTTAAGACTACTTTTTTAACCGAGTTACAATAAATATGTAGTCTAACCGAGTAGAACAAGGATTTGGTTTATTAAGTGAGAAGTTTGTGTTGACATCTAAGGGACTTGGAATTGTATTTTGTGGCAATTGATTCATCCCCCCTGCCTCTTAGTTACTTCTTTCTTTATCATTCTCTCTCTTTATCTCCCTCTCTGCTCTTCCTATTTCTTTCGCTCCCTCTCCGCTCCTCTTTATCTCTCTCTTTATAACTATCCTCCACTTTGATTTCGGTCCTAACCCATCTATCTATATGCTGACTCTCCCTATATTTCCCTTCCTATTTTTATCTCTGTCAATTAGGATAGTTCTCTCCCCATCCCTATCTTTGTTTAATTTTTCCCTCCTATGTATCTCTATCCTATTTCTTTATTTTTCTTTGATTTACTCTATATATGTGCTTTATCTATCTATCTATCTACAATCCATATATAACCTTATATATCTTTATCATTCTCTCTCTTTATCTCCTTCCTCTTCTCTTTTGATTTCTCTCCCTCCCACTCTTTTCCTCTTTGTCTCTCTCATTATAGCTATCCTCCACTTTGATATTCAATCTTAATCTATCTATCTATACACTGACTCTCAATCTTTTTCCCTATCTATTTTTATCTCTATCAATATTTTCACCTCTCTACCCCTCTTTTTTCTTTATATTATCCCTACCTCGACCCTCTCACTCTCTCCTTGTCCCTTATTATAATTATCTATACCTCAAACAATTATTTCCTCTATCATTTCCTATTCATCTTACTCTATATTTATATATTTCCATATTTTCATATCCATGTGTCTCTCTCTAATTTCTACATTCTCCCTATCTACCTCCATATCGTTTCCTTTACATGTTTCTTGTACACAAATATATTCATTTCTCCATTACTACCTTTATCTTATCTTACCCCTTTCTTTACCATTTACTTCTCATTATCTATGTTTTATTTTCTCTATTTCTCTTTGATCTTCTATATATATATATATTTGTCTATATATTACATATGATATTTTAATTTTTTTTTGGAAAATGTACTTCAAACTAATAATGATTTAGTCTCAAATAATTTATTCAATCACTATATATTTATTTTAAAAATGCAAAATTTTCTTATTATATTAATTTAAAAATATAATACAAGCAATACACTATAATAGAAATAATTTTAGATACTAAGTTATAATATATTTTTTTGATAGGTAATGAGCCAAAGCCTTGATTGATTATTATTATTTGTTTTATTTTTAATTAATTTTAATATTATGTGTTAAGCTTGAGTAGATTCGAACCCAAGACCTCCCACATGAAAGGTTCACAAGTTACTGTTGTATTATAGGCTCTTGTCTAATACTAAATTATAATATTACTATTACATAAAATTTCTATTTAATCATGATTATCTTGACTAACAAATAAATTATTACATAATTCTATCAAGAAAAATAATCTTAAAAAACTATAGAGCCTAATTCAATTACAAAATTATCCATAACTTGGTATGAATTATATTTATTTTTTATATTTAAAAACTAATGACTTATTTTATTATCTACACAAATATTAATCCTCCTATAAATTTTGAATAAAACACGTGCCTTGCTACCAAAACAACACATTTCATTTTAAGTCACCAAAAAAACTTTCCCCCAATCACTCCTCATTTCTTATTGTTGACAGACATAAGGTTGTGAACCTTTTTAACTTAATTATCTCTTCTCTTTGAAACTATTTTTCGTTTAATAATTTATCATAATCTTCCAAATAATGATTATTTCAAAGAATGTTTGAGCATAAAGTCTAATAGAATAAATTAAAAACAACATTTCTTATATTTTTAAATTATATATGTAAATTATATAGATTTATTTAAATAAAATTTAAAATCTAATAAATTTTGATATATTAGTTTTTAGAATAAGCTACATATGTTATATTGTATATTTTTAAATCTTCTGTTTTATGTAATCTTATAAGAATTTTTCACTTTTTAATTAAGTCTAAGTTGTAAAAAGAATTATTTCATACATTAACACAATCATTCAATTATATTCTTGTTCTCAAATAGTTTGTATACATTTGATAATGTATTAATTTTTATTCATACACTATCCCTTTTACTTCCCTACCCCATCTTTATATCTTTCTCATTCATACACATAGACACTCATTTCTTCCTCCCTGTCTCTATCTCATCTTACTCACTCTTTCCTTTGCGAAATGGACAATATTTGAAATCAGTAATTTAAAATTATTTCTATCACATCAAATATGTCTCTCCCTCTCCATCTTATCTCACCCCTCTCTCCTCTTCCTATTTCTTTCCCTCTCGCTAGCTTCTTCTTTTCCTTTCCCTTCATATCCCCACCCCCCAATCCCTCTCTCTATTTTTTCATCCCCATTTTTTTATTATCAATATATATCTTTTCACCTCTCCTCTCTATCTCTCTTCTCTTTACAATGTATTCATCTTATTTACTCCCCCTAGTCTTTCCCTCCTTATCCCTATATCTCCTTACCCCTCTCATTATCATTTCTTATTTGAAATGTGCAACCTATCCTTTTGAAATGCACACAATATATTAGCTTACTATAAAATTTTAAAATAATAAACACCTTAAAATCTATTGAGTTATATAAGTTTGGGTAGTTGACATATGCATTTAATATATAAAGAGGCTTTAAATATGTAATGATGCATTGAATTAAGTGCATTACCACCTAGAATTAATAAATATATTATTTGTATATAATATATAATATTTTTAAATTTTCTATTATCACTATTATTATATCGAAACCATAATATTATTACAGTTTAGAGAATGTTATATTATTAATGTATGATTTCATATTATAGATATCTTAATTATATATCTATTCATTGGAATTAAAATATATTTTTCCTTTTTCAATTCATTCCTTATTATATGCATCCATAATTTGAATAAAAGATATTTTTTAAAAATAATTTTTGAATTAAAACATCTAATATGATTTTCAACTTAAATGTATAAAGAATTGAATTCTAAGACTTCATATAAGTATATGTATCTAATAAATCAAATACATAACTTTTTCCACCCTCTTAAATAAAAAGAATAAAATAATAATTTATATCTATGAAATCAAAACTATGAAACATCAAGTCTGTCAAATCAAAATCGAATCATTATAGCATGTTCTTAGCCACAATTGGACTCCCTTCCTCCAAAACATTAGTTTTGATGCCATAATCCTGATATTCTTGAAGAATTTCTTCTCTTTTTCCATAAGTTCATTTTTAATGTGATATTTTTTACTAATTTCTTCTACATCTTTACAATAACTAATGTCATCAACCAAATTTTGTCTCATTAACTCAAATAGACCTTTTTAAAAACTGAGAAAATTAGCTGCCTATGCATAAAAATTATTCAATCCATAAATTATACCTTTGTAACATTGAAATAGTCATAATATTTCATTTATAATGTTTAAGATTTGGTGCAAAACCTCGACAGAGATTGCAATTTGCTACTTCAATTTGCCAAATTTAACTATTTCACTAATCGCTACAAAAATGACAGCTTTAAATTTCTCATGCATGCCACGATCTCCTCCCTGGCGAATCTTCCAAAAAGTGAACCTGGCAGGTCTTCCAAAAAGTGAACCAACTCATCATCAAATTTGTCTCCCATTCACATCACAACAATTTCAAGCATCATTTTCTATGGAAGAATACATAGGCATTCAAGTACTCGGAAGCCTCTATGCCTATATCATTGCTCCTCTTTGAAATAGAATAAATCCATCTTTGTAAACAAATTGCTAAAACAAAATATAGTAGGAAGTTAAAAGGACTAACATATTGAGCTTCCACTACCAATTTTTCTTCTTCAACTAGAAACTCATCTGTGGTCTCCCAAATAACTTTCAAACACATTATGGAGGTTGGCAATAAGTGCATCTCAAATGCATGTTAGAAAACCCTATCGTTTATCGTTTACTCATTTTCGAGCAATGATAACAGTTTTTAGGAACTTTTCTTTTCATGACATAATCTCTTCTCATGGTGTCCCACACCATTGGAGTGTCATAACATATCGGTAGCAAGTCCCATACTAATGAGCCTATCGGTTCAATGAAAAAAATGAATTTATATCTAATTTGAAATATTGTCTAAATAGAGTTAATAAATTTTTTGATTGTTTATTTTTCTATTGTGCAAAGGTTATGAGAATATAGGGATCATGTTCTTGTAGTAATCATCCTCTATTATTATCAATTAATATTTTTCACAAATTTTAAGTATCATTTTAATAAGTAATTCAATTTATTTCAATTTAAACATATTTGTTTCATAACCTTACCAAATCATAACTGTAAAGCCTTGTCAAGGAATTCAAGAGATCAAATTAACAATTAAGAGAAAACTAGATTTTTGGTTTTAATTTGATCATCATTAAAGTGTTATACATACATTTAAATATTATTATATCTAACATCCACTTTATTATAATGCATTTCGTTAAATACAAACAAGAAAAATTGTCATTAATCAATTTACCAAGTCTTCATAGGTTCCTTGACATCGCTACCAACAATTCTTAACATACTTGACTAGAAATTAAGAGCATCTTGAAACTATTTTTAAAAAGTTAACATTATGAATGGATGAACACAATATTATAGTTAGGTAACTTTGCAATCATATGAATAAATTCCATGATAGCATACTTATCCACTTCCTTCTTTGCAGCACAAATAATTAGAGATACATGTCTACATGACAATTTGTAAGTAATCATAGTGTCATGTTTACATTTTGTATTTTTTTCTCCATAGAAACCACATTACAACAATAATAGAATAATGTAGTACAATACATCATCAAGAACTACATAGTAAGGTACAATGAACTATAGATTCATCTTTCCACACATACATGAAGTTGTAGGAGATAAAACATAATGCAACATGGTCATCTAAGGTAAATGAACAACTTTGGAAAAATACTTGACGGATAAAATATTTTCCACCCAACTATGTGGAACTTTATGACCCACTCCCCTGAGCTAGGAAATAACACAAGGCCTCACAAAAAGTTTGCATACAAGAAAAAAACATCATAGGTAATTGCATCCAAAAAAAGACTTTGGGAAAACACAAGTATAATCAACACATACTAAAGAATCATCACAACCAAACATCCTATACTAGATTTGAATCTATAACAACATGAGGGAACTCCTAGGATACAAACAAAAGGGTTTCGTCATAGGGTTCCCTGCTAAAGCCACCCTGTAGCCTCTCCAGACCCAGTTCCTAAGGGGACACCATGTCAAACAATCACCTTGTTGGCTCCTAATTTGACAAGATTTCAACTACCTTTTACAAAGTTAGAAAAGCTAGGAATTAGCTAGAAAACATATTGGGTTTTCTGAAAAGAAAAATAAAATGACCAACTAACAAGACCTTAAAGTCTTCTCCTTTTTGAATTCTGCAAGATTAAGGTGGGTTTACCTTAGGAATTCAATCTTATTTACTTTAAAGACAATGTTCACAACATAAACTCTAGAAATAGCAGACTACTTAGCCTTCTTTCTTCTAATTCAGTCGTAGTAAAGAGATGATAACCATCTATTTTACCAAACACTAGACACCATGAATCAAGTGTAGGCTGACATTTTACTCTTGAATAATAGAACATTAAAAGATTGATTGATATAAGTTTTTTGCATTATGCAAATCATTCCAATCAGATCAACTCACAAGGATGGCTAGTACCTTATCCATTGGGTTACAACATAAAAAGATCATACACCTACTTCTAGATCTTATCCTTACACTTTGTGCAAAGGCTATCAACGTTCATCTCCATATCTCATTTTCATCATATCTTTACTAAAAACTACAATGTTCTTTCAATTCATACTAATCATTTACATAGTCCATTAGATTATCAGTAAAATTAAATTGAAATGAATTGCAACTAAAACTCAATAATCTTTGCTACTAAATTTCAGAGAACAAAATGGAGATGAGAAAAGAGATAAGATGTGGGATAAAAAATCAGCTTCTTATATTTTGTATTAATTTCTTCGAGATTGTGTACAATTAGGTCATTATCCCTATCAGAAAGTAAAACTAATAGACCAACTACTATTAATTTTTATATTCAATCCTAGAATAGATTTACAATATGCATGAATCAACTCAGAATTTACAAAGACCTCTACAACAAAGATATTTGGACCTTCCTCTAGCCTTGGAAACTCACTTATATAGCATGAGTTGCAACAAGCTTCACGCCTAGAGGGAAAAGGACAACTATCCTTAAAACAAAAAGACAAAACTGTCACTATCAAGATTTACACGAGAAGAAACAAAATTGGTCATCTTTTGCCTAGTAACAAAATGACTTCTTTATTGGTCGCTTTGTGGTGGGGCCAATTATGTTTTGGTAGTTTCTTGTGCATCCATTGTACTTGATGATTGATTTTCTTCCTTCTATTGTTCCTTAGATTGTGGGACCACCTGCTCCTCTTCTACTATACCTAGCTCTGACATCTAAGTATTTGTTATAGTTTTTTGATCATTTTCCTTGTTATCAGTCTAAACAACTTGATCAACTAACTATTATTCTTCTGTGATTGTTGATTTGTCTACAAACCCTTCCCGATGAGCCACCTAAAACAATTTTGTAACTAAAGAATAATCTGCCATCCACTTGTTGAAAAGTTTGTCATCTGGCCAATTGTAGCTCAATATTTCTTTCTCTCTCTTTAAAATGTCTTTCCCCAATTTCTTTATTCCAACAAAATCCTGACTAAAAGAATCAAAAAATAATTGGAATTGCACAATTTCTTTTGTGGTCCAGAAAACCAAATATAATTCTCTTTATTTACAACTTCATTCATCCTTACGCTTTACAACTCCTTTAATTCATCTCCCCATTCTTCTTTATCCTTTATACAACCTAGACCTTTTAATGCATGGGGAAAGAGGTCAATTTTTTTACTAAGATATTTAGAAAAATACAATTTCAACTTTCTTTATAACATATCTCTGTTATGGTCAAAACTCAATAGATCATGTACTTGATCAAAAGTTTTCTCAACTTGATCATCATAAATGTCAATGACAGAACAACATAGAGCAGTGATGACATCATCCCTGTTGATCCACTTATTTAAAATTTGTCTCAAGGTGGCTTCATTATTATTAAGTTTTTTCCACATATCTACCAACCTTGACATCTCCAAATGAAAAATAGGCCAATTGACTCTATCAACTAGGAACAAAATTGAGTCTCCTATCCTATCCTCATGTTGGGTCCTTAACTCCACATGCAACTCCCATAATGTTGTCTTTTCTTCTTCACTAATTTCCTCTGATGTAACACTTCCTTGATGTTGATGAGTATCAAGAGTTTCAATTATTGGTCTAGTGGGTGGTGGAGGAGGTGGGGAAGAAGCAATCAAAAGCTTGCTTGATTCTTCTCCTACTTTCATTTTACCTTGCTACTTTTGAAAATTTGAGATGATTTTCTCCATCTCATTTTTTTTTTTTTGCCTCTTTTATCATATGCCTCAAGAACCTTTTCAAATTTTTCATTGAGTTCAAGGAACTTGTTCTTATCCTTAGTAGCTACTACTACACCAAAATCAGCTACCTCCTTACCTATTTGAGCTACTTTCTCATTGTCCACTTCTTCCACTCTGAGGACCATTAGGCTCCCAGTGTGTTCAGAATTTGAAATTTCTTGGGTCCTTGACATCTCTCTCTTTTGAATGGACCACATGACCTAGGCTTTGTGGTCATCATTGTACTTTACCCTTTTATGGGCTTGTTTTACCTCTTCCTCAGTTTTGAATTTTTTTTCCTTTTCGTTCCTTACTGCATAAAAAATCATTGCATTAGCAATGTCCCATTCTAGCAGTATCATTATTCCTAAATCCTTCAATAATTGTCTTCCCCTTGCAGGGGTTATTTGTTTGAATTCTTGCATTAGATTGGCCTTTACTTCCTCTTCAATGTCAGAGTCCTATCTAGTAGGTTGCTCTACTTTTATTTTCTTGCATTTTGCCTCAAAGATTCCAATTTTTCTTCTCCACAAAATTTGGATGAAGGCCCTAGACTTCACAAAATTGTCATCATCCAAAAATTTCTTTGTTGATTGCTCCACAACAAGGTCAATCTCCCTCCCTCTGAAATCTTCTACAATGAGGGCTAGGAATTGCATTGGAGGCCCCTCAAGTGCTCCCTCTTCTACCTTTGACATAGTTATTACAATTTCACCTTGCCCTCCCATCTGTATTAATTGTTCCTTTAAGGAATCTTCATTATCACTATGGACAAGAGTCTATAAGGGGGAGTACTCCTCAGCTCTAGATGAAGAACATTGTTCTAACTTCTGCCTTTTAGAAATTGGCGCTAGGGAAGGGCTTTCTGAAAGCTCCCTCTTGTTCAAAGGAATAGGTTGTATGTTTACACCTCTTGCCAAAACATATCCTACCTTCCTTGTAATAACCCCAATAGGTTATAACTTCTTCAAACACCAAAAATCTTTATACTTCAGTTGTTTGACATTTCGTCAAACACTTTGCAAGCAAGCTCTGATACCACTGTAATGACCCTCCTCAAATCTACTCTCAAAAAAATGCTGATGAAAGCTCAAGGAATTTCATCAAACAATTCATATGCAAGGGACATATGACTGATATAGTATTTCAGCTGGCTTTAAATGACTCTTTTTCAATTTGCATTAATGAGAATCTTGTGCTAGAAGACTCCAAATGGACTACACAATGGCCTAACATGAGTGTGTTACTAATTTTGACAATATTCAGTGCATATATATGATCTAAGCATAAGAAATGAACACCTACAGCCAACTGACATTTTTACAAATAGTTGGTGTGCAAACTAACTAGCTGATAAATAATGATAATGAATTGCTTAAATGACACTAGCAACTATTATCTTCTTAATTGCAATGAAATTTCAAATACAACGCTCATGAAATATGGCCAAGACTTTTGGCATTTACATGGATTACAAAATGATAATGCTGGTATAATGCACACTTATAGCTGAAACTTATAACACCCTAAAAAACAATACTAATAAAGGAACCTGGTTGTAGATGGCTGTAATAATTTTCTTCAATGCTGCCCTTTCTGCTTTGCTTTTCTGATTTGCTTTTTCGGACTGTTTTTTCGGCCTGCTTTTTCAGTTCTGCTTTTTCGGACTGCTTTTTCGGCCTGCTTTTTTGGTTCCACTTTTTCGGACTGCTTTTTCGTATCTGCTTTTTCAAACTGCTACCCTTTTGAATCTCAAGACCATATCTTTCAATGGCGTCAAGATTTCCAGCTTGAAGGGATTTCGTCCTTCAAACTATTGAGACATAATCTCCAAAAAATTTCCCAATTTCTTTGATATTTCCAAGCATTCTTAAAAGAAGCTCTTCCATTTCTTTTATAGTGTTCTCACAAGAGCTCCATCCTTCATTTTCTCAATGTGGGATAAAACATAACTCCCTTTATGTAATTTATGTCTCCAATGTGTTATAAAATAAAGGGGACTCTTTTAATTTAAATATTTTCCACAAACTATAGTCTATGCATTAATAAAGTTAAATATTTAAATTTAACTTTATAAAATAGCTTTATCAATGCAAAACAAATCTTATCAATGATAAGCAAGTCTTCTTGCCGATTTTAAACAATTACCATCAACATACCGCTGCACTGGATGTCCACCCATGCCCAAGATGACTTACTATAAATAGTAAGTATGCTCAAAGTTGCCTCAAAACCCCTCAGAAAGACCTGCAATTGAAACTATCTAGGCCAAATGGCCTCTAAGCCCCTTTAATGTCCTGGTTAGCCTACGGGGCCATGGGGAAATAGGCTAACGACAACATCATGCTATGAATGCTAAAAAGGGGACATTACATTCCTCTAGAAGGTGTATTGTCCTAGGCTTATGATTGCTATGTTTTCCATCCTTTTCTCAATCTCTATGGCCTGACCTAGGTAGGATTGTATCAAAATTGCCTTCTTCTCATTAAGGTTTTGCATGAACCCAACAAATTTTTTCATGAGCTTATTAATTTGATCTCCCCAATATTTAATATCAGGAAGGGGATCATACTTCTTATCTAAAGCATTAATAAACTCTAGGACACTAGTATATAATTTCCACTTTTCCTTTCTTACTTCCTATTCTTGAAAGGAAAATTCATTTACAATAATATCCTCAGGAAATTAAACAACATGCTCATATGATTTTGCTTTAGTTCTATCTTTAAACATATCATAAAAACCTTCAGGGTCAATAAAATGAGGATGAGACTGAGCCATTTGATATATGTCAAGAAACTTATCTAAATGTCTACATCCTCCCTTTGTAAATACAAACTTGTGGATAGCTATGAAGTTTGGGAAAATTGTGCCTTTGGATATGCGAATGAACTCCTTTTCTTCTAGTTCTCCTATCTACCATAATAATTTTGCAATCCCAACCTTTAGAGACACTTGATAAGGAAGAATAAGGGCTGGGGTATTCTGCAGTTTGTCTCCATCCCTTTCAAACTCCTACTTCATCTCCTTAGAGAAAGCATAAACCCCTTTATACAAACACATATACATCAGCAAAGAATACCACCAAAAAGGCTTCTCAACCTTGGCCTTACTAATGCCACTTAATCCATTATGGATTTCTTTTGCGAGATATGATGCAAAATCAAATATAGAGCTCATACCATACTACAATGTTTGAGCAATAATGAAAACTAGGAATCCTTGGATATGATCTTGCTCATCCATACCAAAAATTTTGTAGAGGGAGAAGTAGAGTGCTTGTTCCCTAGGATTAAAATATTTCCTTAACAATGGCTCAAGGGAATGGGCTATCACCAGTGGTAGATGCTCTATTCTTACAAAATGTTCTTGCAATGGCCCTCCCTGAAGGTATACCTTTTGGGCATCATACTGTGCTTGTAGATCATCTAGGTCAATTTTCTCATGCAATGCATGGTTAGGGTGTAACATGAAAACTTCCCTAATTGTCTCAGGTGTGACCCTAAAAAGGTTCTCTCCTACATGATTCTTCATGACCCTTAGCACATGATGATATCTCTTTGCTATCATTGTTAACAAGTCATCGTCGAAGAAAACACTAGGAAAAATCAACTTCCCTACATCAAATTGCCATACATTGCTTAAAGGAGTATCATGTTACCTCTCTGAGAACCATTTCCTAAACAACTCTAAACCACTAGTAGATGTCTCAATATCTCTCAACCAATTTTATTTATCATAAAAACCCTCACTAACAAGAAATCTAGGGTTTTTGGGAACCAACTCTTTTCCCTTAGCTGTTTCATTAGTGGGAAAAGGTAATTGCTCTAGAAAGTCATCATACACATTCCTATGCTGGTAGTCTATCTTTCCAGAGAAATCCCTTCTTGAAGGTATCTTATCAATCTAATAAAATGTAGACTACAATTTATTAGACAATCAAAATTTTTAAGTACTTACCCAAAAATTTCTTCCTTTAGTTGAAAACTCTATCTACAATAATTCACTACTTCAGAAAATCACCCTCTGAGCTTTGGTTCTCTGTGCTTCAAATCTCTTTTTCTTTGTAACTGATTATGCATTGAATTGCAAGTTTTATTCAAATTTCCTTCACATGTATTCTCTTTGATACAACATACATGCTCCACTAGTCAAATTATGAATGTTACGCCAAAAATTTGAAATTCGATCGTTGATCTGGGCACAATAGGACAATCTTGTTTTAAACCTAACAATTGCATTACCTTTTGGCAAGTTGGACACATGTCAAGACCTCTTATTCTCACTTTAGCTAAAAATCAAGTACTTTCATTATGCAAGAATACAACCATCGTCAATTCTTTCACATCCTATGATCATAAAAGATCCTAGCTATCATTGCATTCCTTTTGAGACTTGGGCCAATTGAGACACATGTCAAAATGTCACTTTCTTTAGTTAGAAACCATGCATATTCACCTTGTGAGAAAGCGACATCCATTGATCTTCATCAGATGGACGGTTAAGCTCTTTTCTCACAACAGTATGCACAGTGTGGCCCACATGGATATGTGGTAGCTTCTCACATTCTCACTTTAGCTAAACTTTGAACAACTTTAAAATGGGAGAATGCGACAACCATTGAACAACTGGAGATCTGATAGCTTTGAGAAATTAGTATCTTTTGTTACAATCATCACCTTGGACCAATCAAAACATGCCACCTTGAAAACTATGCTTCCAACATTCTTTTGTGGCTCACAATTCAATCTAAACCCTCAAAGTCCATGTGTCAACATGTCACATGCTCACTTTGGTTAAAACTTGAGGACTTTGTTTTTACGAAAATACAATAATCGTTGATCTCCATTTGAATCCATAGCTGGGAAAATGCTCATTTCTATATTGTTTGAACGTAGGAAGGGCCCACAAGGACACTTGTCACTTTGTTGCACTATCACACTTTTTAAACTACTTGCAACTTCAACTTGCGATAATGCGACAGACATCGATCTACCTTTTAATCCATGGTTGGGGAAAATATACTTTATACTATTCTTTGAGAACCCATAGGAACACATGGTAGTCCATCATATTTTTGCATTTCTTAAACAATGAACAGTTTTACTTTGCGAGAAAGAGACATCTATTGATCAAGGCAAAGATCTATGGTTTTAAGAATAACTCACCAAACTAGATTTTCAAACAAGAAAAGCAAGATGTGGACTGACCATAATATAACCTTGGGTTAAGTAATGAGTTAGAAGCTAGCGAAAAGTAGCAATTCCATGAAAGAATTCCACAAGATTGCAAAAAAAACCTTATAATAGGAAAAATTCAAAATGTATTAGGGCATTTTTTAATATCTCGCGTTAGTCCAACAAGTGTGAGCAATTTCAAAAGGGAAGCTAGGGCACAACTGATATTAGGGCATAACAATTAGGGATTTTCTAGGGCACTAATGATTCAAGAGATTAAAAAACCCTAGTCACATATAGGATACCTGGATTTTCACAACAAAATTTAAGGGATTTTTACCATGTTGAAAACTAGGCCAAGATACCTCACTGAACCAAGGTGTCACATTTTACCAGATCAACGCCCCATGGATGGTTAGGCGTTCTCAATCCATCCTTGCAAAAGAGTGTATGAATACTCTAGACAAGGCTGAGGCATCCTTATCTTTTATTAATGTGAAATCCCAAACCCAATTAATTTTATTAAGTTACCACTTGATTAAGGATCCACAATGAGTTATCCAAGACCAACCACGGTGGACTTTGACCTTCATTGTGAGCCACCCTTCACACTATGTTCCTACAAGACCCTCCTATGCTCCAAACTAAAAGCAAAAGAGTGAAAAAAATAAATCAATTGAATGGAGCCTTATAAAAGTTTGATACTCACAAAGTGAAAAGGCCATGTTTGGACCATAGACTCAAAATCAACAATGGAATCCAAACTGCCAAAACATTAAAGAGGACATAAAAAACATATAATGTTATCATTAAGACAACATGAACTCTCCAAGTTCCAAGCATATCCATAATTCTAAATACAAAATATTCAAAGAAGTCCCATTTTTTATCCATTCATATGTACTAGTTGCAACAAAGCATCTTTATCCATCAAAGTCCTAATTGGACTCTAGTAATTTCAATAAACTATAACAAAATGTCATAATGACCACCACACAATATAGAAGATCAAGAGAATCATGTATAAGAATAAGTCAACATTAAATTAATTCAAACAATTTTGGTGTCAACAACAAAATTAGGACCATCATGCAACCTCAATTATGCAATTAGGTCCAAAACATACATATAACCAATTTTCTCAAGAAAGTATAAAATAAAAGACCATAAGAACATCAAACAAAATCACAAGCCTTTGGTTTACATAAGCTAAATCCCAAATTACAACCCAAATATAAGGACAAGTAAAATTGACTCAATCAATTCCCATTATGATCAACACCTACTAACTCAACACATAATTCACAAAATAAGGAGAGGGACCTTAATTTTGTAGCCAAACTATCCAATACCTATATTTTTAAATTGTACATCAATAAAGTCATTAAAATTCATAAAGGAACGATATTGTCACGTGTACTGACTAGCTAAGCATGGATGATGTATTAATTGAAAAAGGAAATTATGAAAGAAACATATCTTGAGAAGGGAAAATCAATATTTGATATGCCTGTGGCTTCCACTTATCAAATCATTAATGCTTCCATTTATTATTTTAAATGGAAAGGTTTATGTGCTTGCATGTCTCTCAGTACCTCATACAGATTATGGGTATTTTTTGGGCCTTCAAGAATTAATACACAGATCTTTTCTTGGTGCTTCTCTCTGTGTTTTTTCAGTCACAACATTTTGCAAGATACTCCCTCTGTGAATATGGGTGGGGAAGTGAAAAAATTGGAATTTGAATAGTGCCACTACTAGAAAAAGAAGAAAGAAGTATGGCATCATCTCAAGAAAGGAAAGGTGACTACTTTCATTGAGAAACTTCATGGTTACAAACCTCATGTGACAGACAACTTCTGCAAAGCTTGGGATGGAGATAAGGTTATCCTCTATGGTAGATAGTTCACCATTAATGCTGAGTGCATTGCTAAAGTTATTGGGCTGCCAAATGAAGGAATGAAAAATTTTAAGCAAAAAAAAGCTTCCGAAGAGGTAGTCAAGCATTTTCCCAAAAATGATCAGGAGAATGTCAAACCGGTTAAGGTTGGTAATTTTTATGATCTTGTTCAAATTAAGGATATTTGGTAGGAGGTTCTCACTTGTGTGTGGATGTATTTCATTTTGGATGGTAGGATTTCCAGTGTTCATCTCTATCACTTTGTTTTTTAAAATAATTTCTGCTACAAAAAAAGAATTTCAATCCCTTTCTACTTGGTGAATTCTCTCATTTTTGGACTTAAAGCCCACAAGAAAAAGGAATCTAGACCTATTATCCATGAGGGTCTCATCCTGCTTATCATTGAGTTTTGTCATGATAACACCCCTACTCACTCTATTTCTATTTCTAGTTGCAAATAAAAGAGGGAAACATAAGGTTCACCAAGCAAAAAGGAAATTGTTGGTTATTCTTTGTTGAAAAACAAAAGTAGCTATCATCATGCCTTGGCTATGGAAATAAATTCCAAGCACAACTTAGAAGATGTGTAGGAGGTTGAAGCTCCCTTAGATGATGACACCGCCTAAGCTATGAGTGATGGGTGCTCCTTTGAGAACAAGGATGTCACTTTAAGTTAGGATGACAGTTCGGCTATAGATTCTCCACTTTCTTCCCCAAGCACTGTCAGAAAATGTGGTAAGCACTCCTCTTATAAGGGTAAGGACATTGTTCCCTCCTCAAAACATAAAAAATAAAAAAGGTTTTCTCTTGTTTGAAGACCAAAGAGGCTACCATCAATGAGGATAGGGAAGTTTTGGTGAAAACAAAGGGTATGAATGATTTTAAGGACACCAACACTAAAGGAATTGATGAGGTCATTGTCCTATCCTCCCATGCTTACAAAATGAAGACTGTTGTGACCCTTGTTATTGCTACCCTTACCCCTGATCTTGTGTCAGTTGATTCTCCTCTTGTAATAGTGACCAAGTTGATGCTATTCCTAGAAAACCCACTGCCCACACCCAGGAACTCATGGAAAAGCCTCAACTAAATGAGGTTTCTAAGGAGGCCTAGGATCCAAAAGAGGATGATAATGTCTTGGAATTTTTGAACAAAGAAAAAAATAGAGCCAATATTGGGATGGAGCTAGACAATTGGGTGTATAATGAAATAAAAAAACTCCATTTTTTTGTTTCTTCCTTGCAGGATAAGACCCTAAGTTTACAGGCAAAGCTGGTATAGGAATGCAAGAAGTAGATGAAATTGGAAGCTTTGGTTGGGTTCATATCCCAACTAAACTTCAAGAGTATGAAGCCTCCCTCAAGAAGATGTTAAAGGACAAAAAAAATGGGAATTTAAGGTGTTACTTCATCCATCCTCATTGTTGCTGCATCAATTAGGAAAGCCTCTTTGGATGAAGCGACTTCAATTGGTCATGCTTTGATTTTGGATGGTGGTTCGAGTAGGCGCACTAGACAAAGTACCAAGAAAGATGACCTCTAGATCCCTGTGAAGAGCATTCATGATTCTCTTAAAGAGGCCATTTTGTTAGGCTCTTTTATTTTTGGAGCTATTAAAAAATTGATTTAAGTTTTTCTTTGTTTCTGGTCTTTTGACCCTTGCTGGCTTAGTTAAATTATTTTGGTTGCTAGTCCATGTAAAACCATCTAGACTTGGTTGCTGGTCCTTGTAAAACTAGCCTTCAAATTTTATTTTGAAACTCTAGGTTACTGGTCCCTGTAAAACCAATTCCTGTCTTTTTTCCTTTTTTGGGGGGTTTCAGGTCCCCTTCAAACCTATTTTTACCTAATCAAAACATTCATAAAGGAAAAATAATATCATATAACTACAAGCACAAAGTTGAGAATAAAATATTTTACCATGAGTAATTCCAACATAAAAAAGGTAAAAAGTAAATAACTATGATGTAGTCCTAACTTGGTAAGGAACTAAACATTTTCCATTAAAATAAATATTACACACACATGCATATTGTCATCTCCAAAATTTAGGGAAAAAGCATGCCAACAATTTTTTCAAAGAAGGTTAGAACTAAATTGTCCACATAATAACACTAAAAGAATTACAGATAGGTTAACGATATGAGAAGTTTATAATTTTTCAAGTCTCGAGGTTGCACAATTAGGTTACAAAGTATTTAGGGTTCAAGTTTTGAATTTACATTATTGATCAAGGTGACAGTTAGAAGATAAATTTTAAGTACATTTAAAGAGTTTCATTTTTATTTCTAGGTTTAAACATACTACTGAATTCAACTAAACATTTCACTAAAATGCACAAAATGTTTGTGGAGACATAATTTAATAGGTTTGATAACCCATAGTTGACATTGCTATAGGAACATATGGTATTTGGATTTAGACTATCCATTTGTTTGAATTTCATGATAGTTTAATCATTAAATTTATTATGAAGGGAATGGTTCCACACAATTCTCCCTTGTGATTAAAATGGATTATCCCTATGATGTAATTAGCTTAAGGTATAAGGACACTAGTTTAGGATTCAAGTGAAAAACATGTATAGGAACATCTATAAGGTTATCCATTAAACCACGATTTAAAAATACACCAAATAGATATCTTTTCAATTAAATAACAATATTAAGTAATGCAGTCTTATTATAATAGAAACGTAATTAGCTTTACTATGATTACATAAATCAAATTTTAATGAGAAAATCAAATAGACTATATATATATATATATATACTTATATACATTAAACTTAAATTCATACAACCAAATTCATAAATTTCACTACACTAATATAATTTATTCACTATCTAAATGATTAACTAATAAAATAAGAATCACGAACTAACTAACTAAATAACATTATGTCTTACTAAATTAATCTACTAACAACTAATTTCAATTCTACTTACTAACCTTTAATGGCTAACTAATTAAACTACTTTATTGATACTTCACTCTAAATTGCTAACTAACTAAAACATTAAAAAAAAGCCATACCAAACAATGATTCACTTAACCATAAAATTTAAATCTACTAAATTATAACTACTTACCAAATAATCTTACCCATCACCACTAACTATAATATTAACCTCTAGTGCTTATCTATTCACTTATTATCCAAGTCTTACTCTATTAACTATTAACAATATATATAGGGAAACCAAGGGAAATCTAGGGCTGACTAGGTATGGAGGAGTGATAAGAAACCATTATGGCTGAAGCATTGCAGCAGTGACTATTCCCTTCAGATAAAAAACCAACCATATCGCTGAGGCTATGGCCACTCTCCAAATAACCAAATTGGCTAAAAACCAAAGCATTTCCAATCTCTGGTTAGAAGGAGACTCAATGAACATTATCAATTGCCTTAAAGGAAAAACTAAGCCCTCTTGGAATATCGAAAATATTATAATGGAAACAAAAAATATTCTTAATTCTATGGAAAACTACTATATTTCACACATCTATCATGAATCTAATATGATGGCTGATGTAAGCACCAATGAGGTAGTGAGGTGTCAAGGGATCATGACCTAGTAGGGTGATGAAAGCCTCCCTATGATTGTCATATTTTGCATTGATTATGACTTAACCAATGGAAGGGTAGGAGTAATTATGAATATAGATGGACACACATAGAAAGTTTGATTCAATAATTTTGAAGCATGAGGATACATATACGATATGCAAGTGCTATAATCACCCTTTCAATCCACACGCTTTCTGGGTGCTTATGAGAACTACTTGTTCTTTTTTGAAGGTGATTTATTTGGTTACTTTTAGAAAATTTTCTCTACAAGTTGGGAATCACAAAACTAAGATGGGGGGCCAAAGAAGAAGACGTGAACTATCCAACTGTGATAAATGGAAAAAAAAACATAAGGGTTTGGGAAGTTTCAGAGAGCAGGCACCTCACCACCTTCATGGTGCAAACACTTAAGTTACCAATCTTTTCCAAAATAAATGAAATGTTGGGTTCTTGAGCCTAGATGAGAGAAATTACATAATCAATGAGGAACTCATATCTATTGTCACTGCTATACTGATGGATGGGAGAAAGTTCTATAAAGATCATAAGTTTTCTAACACGGCTATTGATGACTTCCCCAAGAAACCTAGTGAGAGAGAGAGGCTCTTGTGAAGGATGAAGGTAAGACCTACTTTCAGCTAAAATGTATCAAGAAACTATGGAGGTTTTCCCTGCGAGCCATTATCTAATATGTTACTCTAGATACCAATTTTTCTAGAATTTTCTCACATCACATTGTCTTGTTGAATCATTTTAGACACAATATCAAGGTGTGTATTCCTTTTTACCTATTATCTTCTTTAAATGCTAGTTTTAAGGGTATTAAGGAGAAAATAGTTTCAAATCCTCCTTTACATGAGGGCCTCATGGTGCTCATCTATGAGTATATTAAAGCCCACTTAATAGGGAAATTTCTTGAATTGAAGGGCAAGGAGGAAACTATGGATAGTGATATTGAGGATTCCTATGGTTTTATTAATATCAAAGATAGTGAAGGGATACATTTAGATGATGAGGATTTAGAGTTGATTTCCAAAGGAAAGGGTAAGAATTCCACTTGGAATACCCCTAGTAAATCACCAAATAATAGTGGACAGATTCCAAAAAACAAAAGAAGGCAGAGTTGGAAGAGGAAGATTCAATAGAGTTAGAGGAAGATGTTGAGTTGATACAATGAAAGGAGACCCCCAAGAAGAAAAAGCCTTCCTAGAGTACAAAACCCCATAAGCCAAATAAATAGGCTAATGTGGTCATATCTTCTAATGATTATGAAGAGGGTGGGGATGATATGAACACTGATGGTCAAGAGGATGTGCCTTCTAAGGAGGTGCTAAAGAAGGAAATTACTGAGAAAGCAGGCATGAAAGATGAAGAGGGTGATTACTCCCCACATATCTTATTAAGAACTAGTATGACCACTCTAATCCCTTGAGCATAAAGATAATCCTCCTTTCCTATTGAATTTTTTTGCAAAGAAGAGCCTCAACCATGAGGAAAAGGAAGAAGAGTTACCTGGAAAAATATGTCCTTAGACTTTGTGAAGTTGGGGATTGCAAGAGAAATAATAAATTTAAAGGTTGGAGAAATGGTCTAGGTAAGGTGGATCTCCATACTCTAATTGATCCTTCACTGGTCATCCTTAGTGACAACATCAAAGAGGAAGACATGGACCTCCTAAATAATACTATGAACAACCTTCTCGATAACTTTAGATGAATAAAATGGATGTTTCCTCAAATTTTGGGTCTAAAGGATAGGATGTCCATGGTTGTGGAGAAGGTTGGTGATAAAAAAGTGCAAGATGGATACAACAAGAAAAATCCCCCTATTGGGTCCCTGATCGACTTGGCGACATTCTATATGTTGGAAACCCAGGTGATGGAGCTAGAAAACCAATTCAATGGTATTGAGAGTACCCTCTAGAGCATAGTTGAATGGGGCTATAACATCCTAAAAGCCTAAAAAAAATACATCAAGATCCTTATGAATAAGATGGAAGGAAGCTTGGGGGAGAATGCCATTGTTTTTGTGACTAAGGATGTTGGATTTACTGTTGACAACAAGGAAGGAGTGGGTAGAAGAACCAGAGCTATCATTAAGAAGATGACTACTTGATCTTCCTCTGAGATCAAACAAATCAAAGTTGTCACTAAGAAGATGGATGTGTTGTAGGAACAAGCAATGCAAATGATTGAAAGAATGGGTTAATCCCTTGCCGCCCTTTGGCTTTTTTGTGATTTTTTGGTTTGCTAAATTTTTGTGATATCTTTCATTTGCAAGCCTTTTGTTTCTGTCTTTGTTGTTGGTGGCTTGTAGTTTCTTGAGATGTAATGTTTAATCTTTAGATATTTTTTGTATAGGATTTCAGGGCCCCTTCAAAACATGTTTTCTTAATAAAAAACTATGAACAATATATAACTTGTTAGAGTAATAAGATATTGCCTTATTAATTAAATTATTTTGATCTAATTATTAACTCACTTATTATCTCTAGTTTACTTAAACTAAACTTTAAGCATATAATAATTAACTCTTTTATTACTTATTATCATGCAACCTAGGTTTTACCTTGTTAGGGTTTTGATCTCCTTTTATAAGGATTTATCTCTATTTGTAATCATTAATTCACTTTTGATAATAGCAATTTCTCTTTTTGCTCATCAAGAATGTCTCATCTATGGATCTAGAAATTTCAACCTCCATAGCTTTTTCTTCTCTCTTTTTGTGACAGGTGTTTGCATGCAGGTGATTCTTGGGAGTTGTAGGGTTGATCTTTCATCAACTTTAACATGGTATCAAAGCTCTAGATCTCCATGCCCCTGTTCTATTTATGAGAAGTTTGGCTTGGCTTTCAAATCTATGCTTTTTGTTTAGAGGGTTTCATTTTTTAGAGTTTTTTTTTTTTGTATTGAATTTGGGGGGTCACTAATTTTTGGTGCACTTTGAACCCAAATGGACATCACTGTTGAGCTCAGAGCACCCAAACACTTTTATTTATAGAATTTGTTGAATTTGGACACAGTTGGAATCTGAAGCAAAAACTTTTGCTCCCAGATTGGGTACATTTCCCAAGGTGGTGATTTTTTGATTTTTGGGCACATTTCTCGACTCAGTGATTGTCAAATTTTTGGTATGCAAATCAAGATTTTTTTGAAAATCAAGATTTTGACATGTTTCTCGAGCTAATGATTTTATGAATTTTGGCACGCAAAATGAGATTTTTGAAAATTGGGATTTTGCACGTTTCTCAATGTGGTAATTTTATGAATTTTGGCATGAACATCAAGAGTTTTGGTCACACAAGTCGATATTTTTTGAGCATGCAAATCAAGACAAGTTTGGTACAAAATTAGTATGCTTTTGGAGGCAATTTTTGGTATTGGTAGACACATTTTTTGAGACATTCTGGCATGGATCCCGAGGCAGTGATTTTTTTTTGTTTTTACTACACTTCTTTTGGACCTACATGTGGTTTTTTTGCCATAACTTGTTCATATGGGCTCCATTTTTTGCAAATGAGATATTGCTAGAAAGATGATTCTGAGCCCATCATGATGGTGCAGTTTATTTGAATTTTTGATGTTATTTGGTAGCCTATTTTGGATGAACAAGTTATAAGTTCTATTTTTTACCCTGAGAGACATATTTTGAGACATTCTATTTTCTAGATTCTACTCTAGGCACATCCCATTCATTTTTTTGCTTTTTTGCATTCTGATGGATATCTTGGTTGTTTCAGGTCTGGGGATCAATTTTGTTGTTTTAGATAATTTTTCATGAGTTATACTATCTATTGTATTAGCCTTATGTCTCTTTTGATATTTTTTGACATCCTTTTGTAATATTTTTACAAACAAATTGAGATAAAGTGCCACTTTATTGCATTTCAAGATCTTGCACATCTTTGTGTTTTGTTGTACTCGAACTACATTATAAAGTGCCTTGAGGGGTTTCATGTTGGACATATTCACCATCTTCCTTTATCAAGTGAGTGTACCTTCCACAACATTAACCTCATAATGTGTTGATGACATGTTCCATTATAGGTGTTTGTACTTCTTTTGTGCTCTCGATGTTTCTGGTTCTTCTGTATGTAGGAGATACTACATTTAGTTTCAATGTTCATGTCTTACCTCTCAAAATTTTGGGGGGGGGGGGGGGGGGGGGTGTTTATGTTGGTTCCATTTTTTTCTTGGTTTGATGGAATGAGCTATGTATTCAATATTTGATCCTTTGTACTAGGTGATTGCAATGGCTAGATACCTATGCATTTCGGTGAGACGGATCATTACCATATAGACATTCTTTCATTCCTATTTTTGGAGACCATGAAGATACCTTCCATCTTCAATTCATCAACTCTTCAAACTTGGTCTTCTCTACTTGGTCATGTTCTATATAGTGGAGGTTCTTTAGATCAAAAGTTTGGCAGTGTTTGCAACTTCATGTTTCAGTGGTGTTCTTCATGATCATCTTTTGTTCCTATCTTCTAGAATATTCTTTCCATCTCTTTTTGGAGTAGGGTTTTTCCCATGTGGTTTTCTCTATTTCTCCTCTTTATAGAGATTTGGTTGTGCTTGGGTACCTCATCAGGCCTTGTTGTTAGGATCAAATTTGCTTTCAACAATAGTTTCTAGGTTTGTAGCTACTCCCTAAGTTTATCTTAAGGGAGGGTGTTAGAATAATAAGATATTTCCTTATTAATTAAATAATTTTGATTTAATTATTAGGTCACCTATTATCTCTAGTTTACTTAAGCTAAACTTTAGGTATATAATAATTAACTCTTTTATTAATTATTATCATGCAACCCAGTTTTTACCCACTTAGAGTTTTGATCTCCTTTTATAAGGATTTATCTCTCTTTGTAATTATTAATTCACTTTTGATAATAGAAATTTCTCTTTTTCTCATCAAGAATGTCTCATCTATGGATCTGGCAATTTCCATAGCTTTTGCTTCTCTCTTTCTGTGATAGGTGTTTGCATGCAGGTGATTCGTGGAGGTTGTGGGGTTGATCTTTCATCAACTTCAACATAACTAACCTAAATAAATGACTCACATAAAAACTTATTTATCATCCATTTAATCTACCCACTAAATATTTTAATTGGCTTCTAAATAAATTTATTACTTACTAATTCTTCATACTTACTAAGTTAAGCTTACTTTCCTGTCCTACTTTATCCTACTAACCCACATGCCTATTCCCACTCAGCAAGTACACTGCCCACCTTGTGATGCACTTCTCCAAGAAAAGGGTACATTCCCCATGGTATGTAGGCCCATATCAATGTACTTGGAGGAGAGGTACACATGAGAATGAGGGAGATGGAGTGTGGGAGAAGTTAGGAGTTAGGAGGGGGAGGCCACCAAATTTAAAGGTCTTTTTAACATTGTTTGTAATGTTTTAAATTGATGTCATTTCAAATTTCACCAAGTCAAGATGAGATTTTAGAGAGGATTAGGTGTGGGCATCACATGGGTCACATCCCCATCTCCTAGTTGCCCTTTTTTATTGTTATTTTTTTTATGGGTTTTGGAGAAATATTTTAAAACTTATGCATTTATGTTTTATTTGTTTTGCTAGGATCTTATTATACATTTTTTAATTTGAAAAGAAATTTACTTGAGAATATTCTCTATTTATTTTTTTTGGGATGAATTCAATCTTATCCCATACATTTTCCATAGAGACAATTTGTAATTTTCTCTCCTAGAAATGTATGGAGTATGTATATTTTTAATCTACTAGTTTCTAACAAGATTTTCAAAAATTATCTCATCATTCCTAATAGGTAGTTTATTAATTTGATCATCTAACAAAGTATTTAACCATTAGTTTTCTATACATATTATTTCCAATAAACCACATTAATCTAGTTAGTAAGTCTATTTTGTCCATTTGATCTATTAGGATTAATTTCTAGGAATGAAGCTTTGAAAATGAGATGTTTGTTTCTTCAATAGTACAAATGCAAATGGATTCAATAATATGATAAAATTAAATAATAGGTATGTGAAGGATTTTAAATACAACTTTATATTGAAGGGATTTCCTATATGATAAAAGCAATTTAGCATAAGTCTATTTTCACTACATCCTTGAAACAACATATCAACTTAAATTTTCTTCTTATTATGCATTCTATTTTACAACCCAATTCACAACCAACTTATTCATTTCATGCACTAAGGAATGAAATAGAATGGAAAATTTAAAACTTCATTGTATTTAAATAACTTTTAGAATGAAATCAATCAAGCTTTCTTTCATTTCCAATACAACACAAGAGAGAAATATACAAGATTTTTCAACCAAGGATACCATCAAAAGCACTTCTATATCCAACATTAAGATTCATACGATACAAGGAGGTTGACATATGGAGTGATATTTTCATCATGCAACTCATTACAATTCATGGAAGAATAAAAACAAGAAAGGGAGAACTCTCCTCCTTTACAATGACACCAACAAGGGATCAAATTTCCAAGTTTTCTCCAACATTTGAATCCACAAAAAAACCTACAAATGAGAATGAACAATACCATGGGGAGCTCACCTCCCAACCTAGGCCTCAAGGAGGCCACCCATTGAGCTTAGAGAACCAATGTCAAATGGGTCACATTCAAACTCAAATCAAAATACATCAACATTACAAGAAACACCCAACCAAGGTTTTCACAATGGGTTACACCTATGAACCCATGACAAAGGGCGAAGGTGGAACATCCATGAAGGAGATGCCAACGAAAAAATTATAAAAAAATGCCTTCACAAGGATAAAAATCACACACATCTTCCATAATCATACTATCCTTATGTCCCCCAAATTACATGAAAATACATTGGCAAACAAGGCCCATACACCTTTCCTTTTTTCCTCTTCTCCATGAGAAGAGACTCTATAATTCTATGGAGTCACAACTAATCCCTTCACCCCACAACGCCACTTCCTCCCTATCTAAGGGTGACTAATATCTACACACCCATAAATAATCCCTCAAAAAAATGCAAGAAAAAGAAAGAAACAAGATTGAAATCACCATTTTCCCAACCCTCACAAACACAATACAACAATACATACAATGCAAGAATGACAGAATAAGAACTTCAAAAAAATTTATTATATTTAAAGCATGAAGAAAATTTATGGAAAAGAAATCACCAATCTTACTTAAATTTGTTATGAAATAGAAAGTTGAGAAGAGCCCCATCCCTTTGGTGATCCAATTCCAAACCCTAGTGTCTCTAAAGATAGAGAGTGGGTGAATACCCACTAAGTTATCTAAGGGCCTCTAACTCGAAATCCCACCTACCTACAAGAAATAACTTCTAAGTTGACCCTAAATTCTTTGGCCATCATACATGTGCCCTACCATTAATGCAAGTTTGGGCAAGAGTATGGGTATGGGTAGTGTCATAAGATCACTCCATTTTCACAACTATTGGAAAATGAGAAGTTTGGAGGGTCCCTAAAGTTACCTAGGCTTTCTAGTGGTGCTAATTAGGTCCCCAACTCATACCCCTACCACTTGGGCACTTAAATTCCACTAACTTTGGCTCCTAGGACAACTTTTTGGCCTCTAAAATTGACTTGAAATTTGAACTCAAAATTCCTATTTGGTGAGACTTCACAAGATATTTCCAAACAAGGGGGATTGACTTAGGCTCCTAATTAAGTTTTATTTTAGATTAAGGGTCACATTTTCAACCCTAATTGATATGTCATTTTACACTTATAAATGACAAGTGTTAAGTGATACCATAAAATCACATTACATAACACAATTGACATGTCACTAATAACATGATGAATTAACTTGATATATACATTCAAATTATGATTTCAAATTAAATTACATGATAACGAGGTTCAAATATCTTCATTAGATTCAACCTTGGTTTAACAATTTGCACATAGGTTTGGTACTTGGTTCTCTGAATAATTCTATGGCTAATTTTTTTCCCACACACTCAATTAGAATATTAGTAGTTTGAGAAAAAATCACACACACACACACACACACACACACACACACACACACACACACACACACACAAACTTAACTTGTGTAATCAAATTTAACCCAAAACATTCTAAATTGCATTTCAAGGTTCTTTTCCATTTCTACACATGGATTAGATCTAATAAATTTTCATAATTGGATTAACCATTTAACATCTATAATATCATTTCAATGAACTTATCTTTTTCTAAGAAATATTCATATAAAACACTTATGTAATTCAAACACTGTGATGTAATCCATCGACTTTAGTCTTAATTTTTTTAAACATAATTCATCAAATCATTCTACATCTATTTCTAATCAATTTAATATTATCAAATGAACTACCTTAATTCTTTATAAACATAATCATCAATGTATCATATATAAAATGATAGGTAAAACACCTTATAACATCAATAGTATATATCAATGTTTAAATAGTCAAATAATGTATCAATTCTAAATCATACGGTATGAAAACATGAACATATCAAATGATATTGATTTCCATTGAAACACCTAAACCATCAAACCTTAATTCATTTCCATCATCATAATCATCCAAGTCCGTTGATTTTCTAACACCTATGTATGAGGATGTATCCTAGAGAATACATGCAATGTTTATGATTTAGACCATAATTTTGGACAACCAAAAACTCATCTCAATACAAAAGTTCATCCTCTTATGCATAATACCCCCAATAAAATTTACACACCATAATTTACTTTTAACATTTAATATTAAGTTACTATAAGGGCACTTCTAGTGAATTGATCATTTTTATCTTCAAATTTCTAATGATTCTTAAGGGGGGAAAGTATTAAATTATATTATCATAATAACCACCAAATAAATATACATAAGATAGCATGAGCTTATCACAATGTACTCAACATGGTTTCTAGCAAGATCCATAACAATTTCTCATACCATCGCCTTGTCATTCTTCTATATCCATTCAAATCTCCTATATAGGAATTTATCAAAGAATTCCATATTTAACTAAAATACCTACAAGGAGGGGTCTCACACATACATATAAGAATGTCACAAATATTCTAGTTATATATAGTTTTCTATGAGGATTACATACTTCACGAACCTACTAAATGACTCCCATATAACATTTATAAACAAGAATAATAAGATTGCATTAATTTTAACCACTTAAAATATTACCTACTCAAGACCAATATCAAATTATGTATTAATGGAAAGTAAAAATCAACCTTTGTATAATAATTATGAGAAGGAGATACTAATAAAATCTCTGAGCCTACTAATGTAACTACCAAAATATCTTGATTAAATCTTATAACAAAAAATTAGTAATTGATTAAAATGTTAGCTTTGAGAAATTGTCTAATAAAGTATAAATAACTGCTAGTTGTAGCTAAGTTAGTTGGGACTTAAAGTTTTCTCCCTCAAGGTCATAGGTTTGACTCGTCTTCATAGTGGAGAAGGGATGTGGGTCAATTTCCCTTACAGGAATAATGTGCCAAGTGCCTACTCCATTGGCTTGATGTATAGGATTGGACTTTTCCTCCAACATTTAACAAGTATCAAAGAACTTGGAGCTCAAAGATAACAAGAACTAATTTTCTAGAGTGGAGTCATGGAGCAACGCTTCTGTACATTTTCATCAAGACGTTGGGATCATTAACAGAAATGGTATAGCCTACCTTTTCATGGAGGACACATTGTTAGATTCAGTTTACCTACAAGAAGCTATTTAGATCACCCACAAAAATGACAAAATCCAACATTTCATGGAGGATAAGATGACCAATTCAAATCTTCTAAGAGTTGGACACACCAGTGGAATGTGAAATTTTGATGTAAGAGATTTCAAGCAATGAGGTAGAGGAAAAGGAGGACTTCTTAGAGGTAGCCCATTTTTTATATTTGTGGCTCAAATTCTCTACATAGTGATTCATTCACCTTCCCTAACTTTGTCTTAGTCCATGGAGGCTTCTTGAACCCAAATGACTCTAGAGACTCACTTATTAGTGCTGATCACAACTACTTGAAGGAGCAAACAAAAATTCCTGATCCATAATACCCAAAGGACTAAAGGCATGTGGTAGCCATACTTGACAGGATGCTTGATTCTCAAATAAAAGGATTTATGAACTTGTACTTTATTGGTAAACTTTGTGACTTTTCTCTGGATGATGTGTTTATTCTAAAATGGGTGTTGTATCATTGGGAGGGTGTTGTTGAGTGCTTCTCTATAGACAATAGGAACAGATTTGTTGGAGCTACTTTTCAAGGAAAAGAAGCTATAGATTGGGTACATCATAAGAATGATTGGTTTTTCAGAGGCTATGGATTGCAAACATAAATCTAGTATTCAAGATTTCTTCTACATCAAGTTTTAGTGTCCTTTTACCTTGCAAGATATCATTTCCTTCCTTACCATGTACATTGAGATTTTGGAAGTGGTTGCTAACTCTTAATGGATTTTTACTAGACATGATTTTGTGTCTATTGATGACTATGTACAAAGAGAAAGATTATGTGTCCTTAAAGGTGGAAAAAGAATGGCCGATTGAGGTAATCTAGGTTTGGGGAAGTTGTGCAAGGGATTTGAATAGACAAACTAGATTGGGTGATGGAGAGACATGGCCAACTAGGACAACTAATCTCTCATTGTGGATGTGTGGTGGATATGTGGACCAAGTTTTCTTGAATCCTATTTCTCATGCTAATAGATGGCCAAAGAAAAAAATTGAGAAGGAAACAAAGAGTGGAGATCCAGTTACTATGGAAAATAGGGCAGAGGCTATGGAATTTATGGAGAAGATCCCCTCGGAGAGAAATGGGGCTTAATAGAAGACTTTAATTGCCTCTTTGGATTTTTTGCAAGAACAAATAAATGACCCCTTCATAGGGGCCTCCAGGGGATTGTCTATTTTGTGGAGGCATAAAAAATGTCAAATGTAGTTGTTTAGCACCAATGTGAACTAGATTATTACTGAAGTCACTAATTTTGACCTTTCCTTTGTGATCATAAATTTGTATGGGAAATCAACTATGTTAACAAAGAAAATATTATGGGGCTTGCTTACATTTATCCTCAATATCTTGGATCTAGATAAGGTGATCTAAGGAGGTGACTTTAATGCCACTCTGGGATCCCAAGATAAATTGGGTGTGAGGGTGGGGGCGGGGGGGGGGGGAGGTTTGTGGAGACCCTTCTTACAATGTTATACAAGAATTTAAGGATTTTTTAAAGGGGAATGCATTACTAGATCATAACTCAATAAATGAGGTTTAACATGGTCAAATAGCAGAAAGGGAGTAAATCATATCAGAGTAAGGTTGAACCATTTTTTTCTAAACCCACAATGGGTCCTAGAGAAAGGGTGTTGTGCCTCTTCCATTCTTCCTTTGCCAAGATCTGCTCACTTCTCCATTGACTTACAAATCCAAGGGGTTGTCTCTAGTTATAAACTGAGTTCATACTTCAAGATTGAGAAAATGCAGTTCACAAATATTTTTTTTTATGGCTTTCTTTTTGAGTAGTGGAGGGAGAGTTCTTTTGTGGAAGGATATAGGATGTTTCAACTACCCAAGAGACTGGGGTATATGAAACTTAAGATTAAATAATGGAATAATGATTGTTTTGGTAATATTTTTGAGGCAAAGAGCGATTTCAAACAACAACTATAGAAATGGAATAAATACATTATTTTTAATAGATTAATGATTGAGGTGTATGAAACACAAAAGGTTTTGAAGGAAAAATAGGATGAGGCACTCTTGAGAGAGGAAATTCAATGGAGTTTGAGATCGAGGAAACTTTGATTAAAAGAGGGGGATAGGAACACAATTTTTTCCATGCCTCAACCAAAGTAAGGAGACATCAAAATGAAAGTTTTCAAGGATACCCTGGGGATAGTAACTGTATGTGATAATTTGATTGAGCAACAAGAAATTCAATTTTTTCAGGAGGTTTTGAATTCAAACAAGTCCCCTCAGGACAACTCAAAGGTTCTAGATTGCATTCATTGTCTTGTCTCATGGTAGGACAATCTCATGCTTATGGCTCCCTTCTCCTTAGAGGATATTTAAAAAAAAAAAATCTATTGCAACATATAAGGGTCTAGGTTATGATCGGCTTACTCCTCTCTTGTTTAAAAAATGATGGGATTATTAAGGAATGGATGTTTAAAGGGTGGTTGAAGAATCTAGAATCCATGGATGTATTCTTTAAAGCAGTTTAATACAACATTCATCACTCTTACTCCATAATTTCCACATCCTAAAACTTTTGAAGATTTTTGACCCATTTCTCTGCATAATACAATTTATAATTTTTTTACCAAAGAAATTGCATCTAGATTGGCAAATGTTACTCCTTCAATTATTTCAGAACAATAGCGAAGTTTTTTCTAGGTAGGAAAATGATGGAAGGTTCCTTGGTTGCTCATGAAGCTCTTCACTCTATTAAGACAAAAAAGGTGACCCATAGTGATTTTGAAATTGGACATGATAAAGTTTTGTGACTGAGTTAGTTGTCCTTCCTAAGGTAAGTGATGGAAAGAATGGGATTTCATAAAAAAATGGATATAATGGGTTATGTCTTCTATTACAAGTGCTAAGTTTTTAGTTTTAGTGAATGGTTCTACTTGTGGTCTTTTTTCCCTTCCTCTTAGGGTGTCCAACAGGGGGACTTGTTACCTCCCTTTTTGTTCATTATTATAGTAGAAGGTTTAAGTATAATAATCCAACTTAAGAAAAAGTAGATATCTTGGAAGGAATCAATATTCATTATTCTCATTCATCTCTCACTCATGATTTAATATCATTCTATTTAGTATTTCAATTTAATCTCTGCAATTATGCCATAGCGATGGGTACTTGTTAATCACCTATCTTGCTTTTTGGTTAAGAGAACACCCCCAAAAATTGAAACATTATTCATTGCAAATCCATAAAGAGTGAGTTTTGCATCTAAAATTTAGAGGATAAATCATTAATTATTTGTGCAACTATTAGTAACATTGGTTTCATGAAATAGACTAGAATAGGTCATATTTGTGTTTATTTTAATGAGACCAATCTATTAACTAGAAAACAACCTAAGCATGGAGAATTGTAGAGAAAAATGATACAACCAGGGTGAAAATATTTATATATGCTTCAAAATAAATGTAGATCAATCAAGTTATAGTATCCAAAGACAAAGAAGATCATATCTGGGTTGTTTATTACATTGATGGTGTTAAATGCTTATGATACATGTGGTGACAACATGTCTTTATCAAGGAGGAAAATAGAAAGATTATAAAGAAAATTTATCATAAGCAATCTCAAATTAAGCCACAGTCTCATAATAGATTCTCTTAGAAGGCCAAAGCTTTCTCCATTGAAATGACTATGATGATTAGGTTTTTAGGAGTTTTGAAAAGAGTAGTGGATGGGGAATATTTCTTCTTGACACAAAATTATTTTAGCAATTTTCTTGTTTCCACTTTTGTCATTCCTATGAGACTATTTTACTCAATAGTAGACCCTCTAAAAAGACTCACAAGACTAGAAAAGCTTTCTAGGGTTTAGATTCTTTATTGGAACAAGAAGGCTAAGAGCATACTCTCCTATCCTTATACTTTTTCTAAACATGTAAGAAAAATATAGTAATTTGGAAATTTTA
Source organism: Cupressus sempervirens (assembly GCA_028749045.1). Lineage (NCBI taxonomy): Eukaryota > Viridiplantae > Streptophyta > Pinopsida > Cupressales > Cupressaceae > Cupressus > Cupressus sempervirens. The sequence goes on along the minus strand of CM053784.1, from coordinate 520,272,743 downwards.
CCTTGTATCACATACTCAATCCTCTACTTCTTGGTTTTTTGACTAGACCAAGAAGGCCAAAAACACTTAATCCCCTCACAATAAACCAAGTATGACCAAAAAGTTCTTAAAGTTCCTAGGAATGAAAGCATGAAAGAATACATGATGTTTTCTTGTAATATCCAAGGAAATCTAAAAATTATATGTCATTAGTCATTGTATATAGGTATTCCAAAAATGTCTTGTAGACATGTATTAAGATGCTTTAAAAACAAGACACAACAGAGAACCAAGCAAGGTCAACATCAGTAATAACCAAAATCTTCAAGTCAAGAACCCTAAAAAAATGCTTTCTGTCTATGACACAAGAAAACAAGGGTGATGCAAACTTTTGTAAGAAAAACTAGTGTTACCATATGACAATTCAAATTCTTGTATGATTTAGAATCTAGCCATGTATGAAAAACCATAAAATTTAGATTGCTCATACAAAAGGGGATCAATAACAGAAAATAAATGCATAAGCAATAGATACTCATGTGATTCTAGATAATGCAAATTATAGAACGACATAATGTACAATATTTTCATTAAAATGACAAATTTTGATAAAAATAGAGCTAAAAAGGCAATTTTCAAGCGCTAGGTAGGGTGCCAGAATTGTGTGTGAAAACTAGTTACCTGTTGTTGATGCATAACACTTCAATATGCCATTAGATTCATTGTTAGATAAATCACATAATCAGATAAAAATAGCTAAAACCATGATCAATCGACACATTGTCTTCTATTCAATACGAGCATGAATTGCTCTCAAAATTTTAAGCTATTAGTGACTATAGACATTATTGAGATGAAGGATCTAGTATTCAAATGCAATTAAATCTTTATTTTTTATTTTTGATGCAACAATATGATAAACTAATCTAAATGAGATGACAATGATCCAATATGTAAGATTAATTTTAAAGGGCACAATAAAGCAATTTCTTCAAAAGTGATGCACAATATTTCTAGAGAAAATCCAACATGATGACTTTACTCTTGAATTGCACATGAGAAACAAGGGTTTGGAGCCCTAAATTTATAGGTCCAAAGGTTAAGTTTAATCTAAGTTTAAAACCATGCTCCTCTTGTTAATCACATACTTTAAGAGGTGGAAGCATACTTCATTTTTTATTTTGAGTTTTTAAAGAATGTAGAGGGCAAGAAGATGGAGACTCGTGTTCAAATGTTACACAAGAATTTAAGGATTTTGTTGATGGGAATGCATTACTAGATCATGTCTCAGTAATGAGGTTTTTACATGGTCAAATAGGAGAAAGGGAGTAGATCACATCAGTAAGATTAGACCATTTTATTTCTAAACCCACAATGGGTCCTAGAGAAATGGTAATGTGCCTCTTCCATTCTTCCCTTGCTAGGACTTGATCACTTCCCCTTTGACTTATAAATCCATGGGGTTGTCTCTAGTTGTAAACTAAGTTCATACTTCAAGATTGAGAAAATCTGGTTCATGGATAAAAAAAAATAATGACTTTCTTTGTGAGTAGTGGAGAGAGAGTTCTTTCGTGGAAGGATATAGGATGTTTCAACTAGCCAAGAGATTGGAGTATATGAAACTTAAGATTAGATAATGGAATAATGATTGTTTTGGTAATATTTTGAGACAATGAGGGATTTCAAACAATAATCAGAGAAATGGAATAAAAAAAATATTTTTAATGGATTGATGATTGTGGTGTATGAAACAAAATAGGTTTGAAGGTGAAACAAGACGAGGTACTCTTCACAGAGGAAATTTAATGGAGACGAAGATTCGGGGACCTTTTCTTAAAAGAGGGGGACATGAAGACATTTTTTTCATGCCTCAACCAAAGTAAGGAGACATAAAAATGCAAATTTTCAAGGATAACTTGGGGATAGTAATTAGAGATGAGAATTTGATTAAGTAGTAAGAAATTCAAATTTTTAGTTTTTGAATTCCAATGAGGCCCCAATGGATTACTCAAAGGTCCTAGATTGAATTCATTGACTAGTCTTAGGGTAGGAAAATCTCATGCTTATAGCTCCCTTCTCTTTAGAGGAGATTTGACAAACAATGTTTGCTATGTAAACATATAAGGCTCCAGGTTATGATCTGCTTACTCCTCTCTTATTTAGAAAATGATGGGATTTTATGGGAATGGATATTTGGAGGGTGGTTGAAGAATCTAGAATCCATGGATGTATTCTTTAAAGGAGATTAATATAAAATTCATCACACTTACTCCATAATTTTCTCATTCTAAAACTTTTGCAGATTTTCAACCCATCTCTCTGTGTAATACAGTTTATAATTTTTTTACCAAAGCAATTGCATCTAGATAGGAAAAGGTTATTCCTTCAATTATTTTAGAACAATAGGGAGGTTTTTTCTAGGTATGGAAATGATGGAAGGTGCCTTGGTTGCTCATGAATCTCTTTATTGTATTAAGAAATAAAGGTCACCCACAATGACTTTATCATAAGTAATCTCAAATTAAGCCACAGTCTTATACTAGATTCTCTTAGAAGGCCAAACCTTTCTCTGTAAAAATGAATATGATGATTAGGTTGTTAGGAATTTTGAAAAGAGTAGCGGATGGGGAATATTCCTTGTTGGCCAAAGATTATTTCATCAATTCACTTGTTTCCACTTTTTTCGTTCCCAAAAGATTGTTTTTCTCAACAATAGACCCTCTGAAAAGACTCACAAGACTGGAAAAAATTTCTAGGGTTTGGATTTCTAATTGGACCAAGAAGGCCAAGATCATATTCTCTTATCCTAGAAATTTTCTAAACACACAAGATAGATCTAGTCATTCATAAATTTCCCCTTATCTCACACACTCAATCCACTATTTCTTGGTCTCTGACTAGACCAAGAAGGTCAAGAGCATAATCCTCTTCCAGTGAACCAAGTATGACCAAAAAGTTCTTAAAGTTCTTAGGAATGAAAGCATGAAAGAAGACAGAATGTTTTCTTTTAATATTCAAGGTAATCTACAAAAACTACTCCAGTAGTCATTGCATATAGGTATTCAAAAAATGTCCTCCAAACATGTATTAAGATGCTCAAAAATTAAGACACAATAGAGACCCAAGCAAGATTAGCATCAATAATAACTAAAAATTCAAGTCACGAACACTAAACAAATTCTCTCTATCTATGACACAAAACAACAAGGGTGATGCCAACTTTTGTATGAAAAACTAGTGTCACCAGATGACAATTCAAATGCTCGTATGATTTAGAATCTATCCATGTATGAAAAAGTATAAAATACAGAAAGTTAGTACAATAGGGGCTTAATAACTGAACAAAAATTCATAACCAATAGATATTCATGTGATTTTAGATCATGAACCAAATGATAGAACAATATAATGTACAATATTTTAATTAAAAGGACAAAATTTGATAAAAACAAAGCTAAAAAAGTGATTTTCAAGCCCCACGGTAGATACCAAAATTGTGTGTGAAAATTGTTTACCTATAGTTGTAACATAACACTTCAATAAGTCATTAGAATCATGGTTAGTTAAATCACATAATCAAATAAAAAATGTAAAACCATGGTAAATCGACACATTATGTTCTATTCAATATGAGAATGAATTGCTCTCAAATTGTTAAGTTATAAGTGACTATAGACGTTATTGAGATGAAGGATGTAGTATTCAAATGCAATTAAATCTCATTTTTTTGTATTTTTGATGCAATAATATGATAAATTAATAGAAATGAGACAATAATGATCCAATATGCAATTTCTTTGAATGTGATGCTCAATCTTTCTAGAGAAAATCCAGAATGATAACTTTGCTCTTGAATTGCACATGAGAAACAAGGGTTTGGAGCCCTAAATTTATAGGTTCAAAGGTTGAGTTTAAGTTGAGTTCAAAACTGTGTAACTCTTGTTGATCACATACTTTGAGAGGTGGAAACATAGTTCACTTTTTTTATTTTTAGTTTTTAAAGAATATAGAGGGATGGGGGATGGAGACCCTTCTTTAAATGTTACACAAGAATTTAAGGATTTTGTTGATGGGAATGCATTACTAGATCGTGTCTCAGTAAATGAGGTTTGCACATAGTTAAATAGGAGAAAGGGAGTAAATCACATAGGAGTAAGGCTGAACCATTTTTTTCTAAACCCACAATGGGTCCTAGAGAAAGGGTGTTGTGCCTCTTCGATTCTTCCCTTTCCAGGACCTGATCACTTCCTTGTTGACTTATAAATCCAAGGGGTTTTCTCTATTTGTAAACTAAGTTTATACTTCAAGATTGAGAAAATGTGGTTCACAGACAAAAGAATTTATGAATTTCTTTTTGAGTAGTGGAGGAAGAGTTCTTTTGTGGAAGGATATAGGATGTTTCAACTAGCCAAGAGAATAGGGTATACGAAACTTAAGATTAAGTAATGGAATAATGATTGTTTTGGTAATATTTTAAGGCAAATAGGGATTTAGAACAACAATTAGAGAAATGGAATTGACACATTATTTGTAATGGATTGATGACTGTGGTGTATGAAACATGAAAGGTTTTGAAGGCAAAACTGGATGAGGCACTATTGAGAGAGGAAATTTAATGGAGATTGAGATCTAGGGACTTTTGGTTAAAAGAGGGGGACACAAACTCAATTTGTGTCATGCCTTAACCAAAGTAAGGAGACATAATAATGCAATTTTTCAAGGATAGCTTGAGGATAGTAATTAGAGATGAAAATTTAATTAAGTAGCTAAAATTTATTTTTTCAGGAGGTTTTGAATTCCAATGACGCTCTTAGAGACAACTCAAAGGTCTTAGATTATTTTTCATTGATTGGTTTTAGGATAGGACAATCTCATGGTGATGGCTTCCTTCTCCTTAGAGGAGATTAGACAGACAATTTCTGCTATAGGAACATATAAGGCTCCAAGTTTTGATTGGCTTACTCATGTCTTCTTTAAAAAATGATGGGATTTTATTAGAATGGATATTTTGGGGGTGGTTGAAACTTCTAGAATTTGTGGATGTATTCTTCAAAGTAGTTTAATACAATACTCATCACACTTACTCCGTAATTTCCTCATCCTAAAATTTTTGCATATTTTTGACCCATATCTCAGTGTAATACAACATATAATTTTTTTCAAAAGCAATTTTATTTATATTGACAAAGGTTATTCCTTCAATTTATTTTAGAACAATAGGGAGGTTTTTTCTAGGTACGAAAATGATGGAAGGTGCCTTGGTCACTCATGAAGCTTTTCATTCTATTAAGACAAAAAGGCCACCCATAATGATTTTGAAATTAGACAGGATGAAGGCTTGTGACTAAGTCAGTTGGTCCTTCCTAAGGTAAGTGATGGAAAGAAAATGATTTCATAAAAAATAGACCAAATGGGTTATGCCTTGTATTACAGGTGCTGAATTTTTAGTTTTAGTTAATGGCTCTTCTTGTGGTTTTTTCCATTTCTCTCAGGGTGTATAGCAAGGGGACTTGTTACCTCCCTTTTTGTTCATTATTATAACAGAAGGCTTAAGTAGATTAATCCAACTTAAGGAAAAAGTAGGTCTCTTGGAAGGAATCAATATTTATCATTCTCATTTATCTCTCACTCATAATTTAATATCATTTTATTTAGTATTTCAATTTAATCTCTACAAATATTCCATAGTGATGGGTACTTTATAATCACCTCTCATGCTCTTTGGTTAAGAGCACACCCCCAAAAATTTAAACATTATTCATTGTAAATTTACTCAATTTACTTAACAATAGACCCTCTAAAAAGACTCACAAGACTAGAAAAGCTTTATGGGGTCTAGATTTCTGATTAGACCAAGAAGGGCAAGAGCATACACTCTTATCATTAGAATTTTACTAAACAAGAAATACATATCTAGTAATTCATAATTTTCCCTTATCTCACACATTGAATCCACTACTTCTTGGTTTTTGACTAGACCAAGAAGGCCAAGAGCATAATCCCCTCATAATAAACCAAGTATGACCAAAAAGTTCTTAAAGTTCCTAGGAATGAAAGCATGTAAGAATACATAATGTTTTCTTGTAATATCCAAGACAATCTACAAAAAAAATGTCAATATTAATTGTATATAGGTATTCAGAAAATGTCCTACAAACATGTATTAAGATGCTCAAAAATCAAGACACAACAGAGAACCAAGGAAGATCACCATCGATAATAACCAAAAATTTCAAGTCAAGAACCCTAAACAAATGCTCTCTGTATATGACACAACAAAAAAATGGTGATGCCAACTTTTGTACAAAAAACTAGTGCTACCAGATGAAAATTCAAATTCTCACACAATTCAAAATGTAGCCATGTACAAAAACCCATAAAATTTAGAAAGCTCGTACAACAGGGGCTCAATAACATAACATAAATTCATAAGCAATAGATACTCGTTTGATTCTAGATCATGAACCAAATTATAGAACAACATAAAGTACAACATTTTAATTTGAAAGACAAAATTTGATTAAAGAGAGCTTAAAGGGTGATTTTCAAGCCCCACGACGAGTGCTAGAATTTTGTGTGAAAATTGGTTACTTGTAGTTGCAACATAACATTGCAATAAGTCATTAGAGTCATAGTTAGATAAATAACATAATTAGATAAAACTCTTAAAACCATGATAAATTGACATATTTCTTCTATTCAATATGAGCATGAATTACTCTCAAATTTTTAAGCTATTAGTGACTATAGACATTATTGAAATGAAGGATCTAGTATTCAAATGCAATTAAATATTTTTTTATTTTTATTTTTGATGCATTAAAATTATAAACTAATCTAAATGAGAAAACAATGATCCAATTTGCAAGATTAATCTAAATGGGCACAATAAAGCAATTTCTTCAATAATGATGCACAATATTTCTAGAGAAAATCCAACATGATAACTTTACTCTTGAATTGTACATTAGAAACAAGGTTTGAGGCCCTAAATTTATAGGTCCAAAGGTTGAGTTTAAGATGAGTTCAAAACCATGCACCTCTTGTTGATCACGTACTTTGAGAGGTGGAAGCATAGTTCACTTTCTTTCTTTTTTGAGTTTTTTCAGAATAAGGGACGAAGGTGTGTGTGTGTGTGTGTGTGTGTGTGTGTGTGTGTGTGTGGAGGCCTTTGTTCAAATGTTACATAATAATTTAAGATTTTTAAAAATGGGAATGCATTAATAGATTGTGTCTTGGTAAATGAGGTTAAACTCACAATGGGTCCTAGAGCAAGGGTGTTATGTCACTTCCATTTTTCCCTTGTCAAGACCTGGTCACTTCCCCATTGACTTACAAGTCCAAGGGGTTGTCTCTAGTTGTAAATTGAGTTCATAGTTCAAGATTGAGAAAATGTGGTTCACAGATAAAAAAAATTATGACTTTCTTTTTTATTAGTGGAGGGAGAGTTCTTTTGTGTAAGGATATAGGATGTTTTAACTAGAAAAGAGACTGGGGTATATGAAACTTAAGATTTAATGATGGAATAATGATTATTTTGGTAATATTTTGAGGCAAAGAGGGATTTAGAACAACAGTTAGAGCAATTGAATAAACACATTATTTGTAATGGATTGATAATTACGGTGTTTGAAACACAAAAGGTTTTGAAGGAAAAACTGGATGAGGCACTCTTGAGAGAGAAAATTTAATGGAGACTGAGATCCATGGACCTTTACTTAAAAGAGGGGGACACAAACACAATTTTTTTCATGCCTCAACCAAAGGAAGGAGACATCAAAATGAAAATTTTCAAGGATAGCTTGGGGATAGTAATTAAAGATGAGAATTTGGTAGAAAGCAATTCAAATTTTCAAGAGGTTTTGAATTCCAATGAGGCCCATTGAGACAACTCAAAGGTCCTAGATTGCATTCATCGGTTGGTCATAGGATAGGAAAATCTCATGCTTATGGCTCTCTTCTCCTTAGAGGAGATTAGAGAAACCCTTTTTTCTATGGCAACATATAAGGCTCTAGGTTATGATGGACTTACTCCTCTCTTCTTTAAAAAATGATGGGATTTTATGGGAATGTATATTTGGAGGGTGGATGTTAAATCTAGAATCCATGGATGTATTCTTTAAAGTAGTTTAATACAACATTAATCACACTTACTCCATAATTCCTTATCTTAAAATTTTTGTAGATTTTCGAGCCATCTCTTGGTGTAATACAATTAATAATTATTTTTCCAAAATAATTGCATTTAGATCAACAAAGGTTATTCCTTCAATAATTTTAGAACAATAGGGAGGTTTTTCCTAGGTAGGGAAATGATGGAAGGTGCCTTGGTCACTTATGAACTCTTCAGTCTATTAAGAAAAAAAGGTCACCCACAATGATATTAAAATTGGACATGATGAAGGCTTGTGACTGAGTTAGTTGGTCCTTCCTAAGGTAAGTGATGGAAAGAATGAGATTTAATAAAAAAATGGATCAAATAGGTTATGTCTTGTATTACAGGTGTTGAGTTTTTAGTTTTAGTGAATGGCTCTACTTGTGGTTTTTTCCCCTTCCTGTTAGGGTGTTCAACAAGGGGACTTGTTATCTTCCTTTTTGTTCATTATTATAGTAGAAGGTTTAAGTAGATTAATCCAAATTAATAAAAAAGTAGGTCTCTTGGAAGGAATCAATATTCATCATTCTCATTTGTCTCTCACTCTTAATTTAATATCATTCTCTTTATTATTTCAATTTAATCACTGAAAATATATTGAAGTGATGGGTACTTGTTAATCACCTCTCCTGCTCTTTGGTTAAGATCACACCCCAAATAATTGTAACATCATTCATTACAAATCCATAATGAGGGATTTTTGCGTCTAAAATTCACAGGATAAATTGTTAATGGTTTGTGAAACTATTAGTAACATTGGTTTCTTGAAATTGACTAGAATGGGCCATATTAGGGTTTATTTTAATGAGACCAATTTATTAACTAGCAAACAACCTAAGCATGTAGACTTGTAGAGAAACAAATGATACAAGCGGGGTGAAAATATTTATATATGCTTCAAAATAAATGCAAAACAATCAAGTTATAGGATTCGAAGACAAAGAAGACCGTATTTGGGTTGTTTATTACACTTATGGTGTTAAATGGTTATGATACATGTGGTGACAAAATGTCTTTATCAAGGAGGAAAATATAAAGATTACAAAGAAAATTTATCATAAGAAATCTCAAATTAAGCCATGGTCTCATACTAGATTCTCTTAGAAGGCCAAAGATTTCTCCTTTGAAATGACTATGATGATTAGGTTGTTAGGAATTTTGAAAAGAATAGGGGATGGGGAATATTTTTTGTTGGCACAAAATTATATTAGAAATTTGTTTGTTTCCACTATTTTCGTTCCCACGAGACTTTTTTACTCAACACTAGACCCTCTTAAAAGACTCACAAGACTAGAAAACGTTCTGGGGTCTGGATTTCTAATTGGACCAAGAAGGCCAAGAGCTTACTCTCCTATCCTTAGAATTTTTTTAAACACACAAGACAGATCTAGTAATTCATAAATTTCTTCTTATCTCACACACTCAATCCACTACTTCTTGGTTTCTGACTGCTCCAAGAAGCCCAACAACATAATCCCCTCACAATAAACCAAGTATGACCAAAACTTTCTTAAAGTTCATAGGAATAAAAGCATGAAAGAAGACAAAATGTTTTCTTGTAATATCCAAGGCAATCTACAAAAGATACGTTAGTAGTCCTTTCACATAGCTATCCAAGAAATATCCTGTAAACATGTATTAAGATGCTCAACAATTAAGACACAACAGAGAACCAAGAAAGGTTGCCATTAGTAATAACCAACAATTTCAAGTCAAGAACACTAAAAAAATACTCTCTATCTGTGACACAACAAAACAACGATGATTCCAACTTTTGTACGAAATACTAGTGTTACCAGATGATAATTCAAATGTTCATACGATTAAGAATGTGCCCATGTACGAAAACCCACAAAATTTAGAAAGCTCATACAATAGGGGATCAACAATATAACATAAATTCATAAGCAATAGATACTTGTGTGGTTCTAGATTGTGAACCAAATGATAGAACAACATATTGTACAACATTTTAATTAAAAAGACAAATTTTGATAAAAGTAAAACTAAAAAAGTGATTTCAAGCCCTAGCACAGGTGCCATAATTATGTGGGAGAATTGGTTACTTGTAGTTGCAACATAACACTTCAATAAGTGATTATATTCATGGTTAGATAAATCACATAATCAAATAAAAATTTACAACCATGATAAATTGACACATTGTCTTCTATTCAATATGAGCATTAATTACTCTTAGAACTTTGAGCTATCAGTGACTATAGACGTTATTTTAATGAAGGATCTAGTATTCAAATGCAATTAAATCTTTTATTTTCTATTTTTGATGCAATTATATGATAAATTAATCTAAATGAGACAACAATGATGTAATATGCAAGATTAATCTAAATGCGTACAATAAAGCAATTTCTTCAAAAGTGATGCACAATATTTCTAGAGAAAATCCAACATAATAATTTTACTCTTGAATTGCACATAAGAAACAAGGGTTTGGAGCCCTAAATTTATAGGTCTAAAGGTTGAGTTTAAGCTAAGTTCAAAACCATGGACCTCTTATTGATCACATACTTTGAGAGGTGGAAGTTTAGTTCACTCTTTTTATTTTGAGGCTATTTAGAATATAGGGGTCATGTGAGTGGGGGAGACCCTTTTTCAAATTTACCATGAGAATTTAAGGATTTTGTTGAAGGGAATGCATTACTATATCATGTCTCCGTAAATGAAGTTTATACATGGTCAAATAGGAGAAAGGGAGTAAATCACATCAAAGTAAAGTTGAACCATTATATTCTAAACCCACAATGGGTCCTAGAGAAAGGGTGTTGTGCTTCTTCCATTGTTCTCTTGCTAGGACCTGATCACTTTCCCAATTACTTAATCCAAGGGGTTATCTCTAGTTGTAAACTGAGTTCATACTACAAGATTGAGAAATTGTGCTTCACAGATAAATTTTTTTATGACTTTCTATTTGAGTAGTGGAGGGAGAGGTCTTTTGTGGAATGATATAGGATGTTTTAACTAGCCCAGAGATTGGGGTATATGAAATTTAAGATTAAATAATGGGATAATGGTTATTTTGGTAATATTTTTGAGGCAAAGAGGGATTTAGAACAATAATTAGACAAATGGAATAAACACATTATTTGTAATGGATCAACGACTGAGGTGTATTAAACATAAAAGGTTTTGAATGCGAAATTGGATGAGACACTCTTGAGAGAGGAAATTTAATGGAGACTGAGATCTAGGGAGCTTTGGTTAAAAGAGGGGGACATGAACACAATTTTTTTCATGCCTCGACCAAAGTAAGGAGACATCAAAATGCATTTTTTCATGGATAGTGTGGGGATAGTAATTAGAGATGATAATTTGATGAAGTAGTCATAATTCAATATTTTTCAAGATGTTTTGAATTCAAATGAGTCCCCTCTGGACAACTCAAAAGTCCTAGATTGCATTCATCGACTGGTCTCAGGGTAGGACAATCTCTTGCTTGTGACTAAGCAACTCCCTTCTCCTTAGAGGAGATTAGAAAAACAATTTTTTCTATGGCAACATATGAGGCTACAAGTTCTAATTGGCGTACTCCTCTCTTTTTAAAAAAAAGATGGGATTTTATGGGAATGGATATTTGGAGGGTGGTTAAATAATATAGAATCCATGTATGTATTATTTAAAGAAGTTTAATATAACATTCATCACACTTACTCCATTATTTCGTCATTCTAAAACTTTTGCAATTTTTTTGACCCACCTCTCTGTGTAATACAATTTATAATTTATTTACCAAAGCAATTGCATCTAAATCAGAAAAGGTTATTCCTTTAATTATTTTAGAACAATAGGGAGGTTTTTTCTAGGTAGGGAAATGAGGGAAGGTGCCTTGGTCGCTCATGAAGCTTTTCATTATATTAAGACAGAAAGGTCACCCACAATGATTTTGAAATTGGACATGATGAATGCTTGTGACTGAGTTAGTTGGTCCATCCTCAAGTAAGATATGGAAAGAATGGGATTTCATAAAAAAATGGATCTAATGGGTTATGTCTTGTATTACAGGTGTTGAGTTTTTAGTTTTAGTTAATGGTTGTACTTGTGGTTTTTTCCCCATCCTTTCATGGTGTCCCTCAAGGGGATTTGTTACCTCCCTTTTTGTTCATTATTATAGAAGAAGGTTTACGTATATTAATCCAACTTAAGAAAAATGTAGGTCTCTTGGAAGGAATCAATATTCATATTTACCATTTTTCTCTTGCTCATAATTTAATATCATTCTCTTTAGTATTTCAATTTAACCTCTGCAAATATGCCATAGTGATGGGTACTTGTTAATCACCTTTCCCGCTCTTTGGTTAAGATAACACGCCCAAAAATTGAAACATTATTCATTGCAAATCCATAATGAGGGAATTATGCCTCTAAAATTTGGAGGATAAATTGTTAATGATTTGCACAACTATTAGTAACATTGGTTTCTTGTAATGGATTGGAATAGGTCCTAGTTGTGTGTATTTTAATGAGACCAATCTATTAACTAACAAACAACCTAAGCATGGAGACTTGTAGAGAAAAATGATACAATTAGGTTGAAAATATTTATATATGCTTCAAAATAAATTCAAATCAATCAAGATATCGGGTTCAAAGATAAAGAACACCATATTTTGTTCATTTATTATAGTGATGGTGTTAAATGGTTATGATACGTGTGGTGACATAATGTCTTTATCAAGGAAATAGAAAGATCACAAAGAAAATTTATCATAAGAAATCTCAAATTAAGCTATGGGGTCATAATAGATTCTCTCAGAAGGCCAAAGCTTTCTCCATTGAAATGACTATGATGATTAGGTTGTTAGAAATTTTAAAAAAAGTAGCAGATGGGGAATATTGCTTGTTGGCCCAAAATTATTTTAGCAATTCGCTTGTTGTCGCTTTTGTCATTCCCATGAGACTTTTTTACTCAAAAATAAACCCTCTTAAAAGATGAACAAGACTATAAAAGCTTTCTAGGGTTTGGATTTTTGATTGGACCAAGAAGGCCAAGAGCATATTCTCCTATCCTTAGAATTTTTCTAAACACTCAAGATAGATCTAGTAATTCATAAAATTACCCTTATCTCACACACCCAATCCACTACTTCTTGGTTTTTGACTACACCAAGAAGGCCAAGAGCATAATCCTCTTACAATAAACTAGGTATGACTAAAAAGTTCTTAAAGTTCATAGGAATGAAAGCATGAAAGAAGACATAATATTTTCTTGTAATATCCAAGGCAATATACAAAAGATACATTAGTAGTGATTGCATATAGCTATTTGGGAAATATTCTGCAAACATGTATTAAGATGCTAAAAAATTAAGACACAACAGAGAACCAAGCAAGGTCGCCATCAATAATAACCAACAAGTTGAAGTCAAGAACACTAAAGAAATGCTCTCTATCTGTGACACAAACAAAAAGGGCGATTCCAACTTTTTTACGAAAAACTAGTGTTACCAAATGACAATTAAAATGCTCATATGATTCAGAATCTAGCTATGCACAAAAAACCATAAAATTCAGAAAGCTCATATAGTAAGGGATCAATAACTGAACAAAAATTCATAAGAAATGGATACTCGTGTGATTGTAGATCATGAACCAAATGATAGACCAATAGAATGTACAACATTTTGGTTAGAAAGACAAAATTTGATAAAAATAAAGGTAAAAAGTGATTTTCAAGCCCCATAGCGGGTGCCAAATTTGTGTGTTAATATTGGTTACTTGTAGTTGCAACATAACACTTTAATAAGTAATTAAATTCATGGTTAGATAAATTGCATAATTAGATAAAAATATGTAAAACCATGATAAATTGACACATTGTCTTTTATTCAATATGAGCATGAATTGCTCTCAAAATTTTAAGTTATTAGTGACTAGACATTATTGAGCTGAAGGATCTCGTATTCAAATGCAATTAATTTTTATTTTTTTTGTATTTTTGATGCAATGATATGATAAATTAATCTAAATGAGACAACAATAATACAATATGCAAGATTAATCTAAAAGGGCACAATAAAGAAATTTCTTCAAAAGTGATGCATGATATTTCTAGAGAAAATCCAACATGATAAATTTACTCTTGAATTGTACATGAGAAACAAGGGTTTGGAGCCCTAATTTTTTAGGTCCAAAGGTTGAGTTTAAGCTAAGTTCAAAACTATGCACCTCTTGTTGATCACATTCTTTGAGAGTGGAAGTAGAGTTCATTTTTTTTATTTTGAGTTATTTTAGAATATGGGGGGTGGGGGGTGGGAGGGTGGTGGAGACACTTCTTCAAATGTTACAGAAGAATTTAAGGATTTTGTTGATGGGAATGCATTACTAGATCATATCTTAGTAAATGAGGTTTTTACATGGTCAAATAGGAGAAAAGGACTAAACCACATCGGAGTATGGATGAGCCATTTTCTTCTAAATCCATAATGGGTCCTAGAGTAAGGGTGGTGTGCCTCTTCCATTCTTCCCTTTCTAGGACCTGATCACTTCCCCGTTGACTTACAAATCCAAGTGGTTGTTTCTAGTTGTATACTGAATTTAGACTTCAAGATTGAGAAAATGTCATTCACAAATTTAAAAAATGATGACTTTCTTTTTGAGTAGTGGAGGGAGAGTTGTTTTGTGGAAGGATATAGGATGTTTCGACTAGCCAAGAGACTGGGGGTATATGAAACTTAAGATTAAATAATGGAATAATGATTTTTTTTGGTAATATTATTGAGGAAAAGAGGGATTTAGAACAACAATTAGAGCAATGGAATAAATACATTATTTGTAATAGATTGACGATTGTGGTGTATGAAACACAAAGGGTTTTGAAGGAAAAATTAGATGAGGCACACTTGAGAGAGGAAATCTAATGGAGAGTTAGATCCAGGGACCTTTGGTTAAAAGAGGGGGACACCAACACAATTGTTTTCATGCCTCAACCAAAGTAAGGAGATGCTAAAATACATTTTTTCAAGGATAGCTCGGGGATAGTAATTAGAGATGAGAATTTGATTAAGTAGCAAAAAAATCAAAATTTTCAGAAGGTTTTGAATTCCAATGCTCGGCCCCTTGGGACAACTCAAAGGTCCTAGATTGCATTCATTGACTTGCTTCAAGTTAAGAAAATCTCATGCTTATGACTTCCTTCTCCTTAGAGGAAATTAGAAAAACAAGTATTTCTATGGAAACATATAAGGCTCCAAGTTTTGATCGGCTTACTCCTCTCTTCTTTAAAAAATGATGGTATTTTATGGGAATGGATATTTGTAGGGTGGTTGAAAAATCTAGAATCCATGGATGTATTCTTTAAAGAAGTTTAATACAATAGTCATCACACTTACTCCATAATTTCCTCATCCTAAAAATTTTGCAGATTCTCGACCCATCTCTCAGTGTAATACAATTTATATTTTTTTCCCAAAGCAGTTGCATTTAGACCCGAAAAGGTTATTCCTTCAATTATTTTAGAACAATAGGGAGGTTTTTTAAGGTAGGGAAATGATGGATGGTGCCTTGGTTGCTCATGAAGCTCTTCATTCTATTAAGACAAAAAGGTCACCCAAAATTATTTTGAGATTGGACATGATGAAGGCTTGTGACCAAGTTAGTTGGTCCTTCCTAAGGTAAGTAATGGAAATAATGGTATTTAATAAAAAAATGGATCAAATGGGTTATGTCTTAAGAGTATTACAGGTGTTGAGTTGTTAGTTTTAGTGAATGGCTCTACTCATGGTTTTTTTCCTTCCTCTTAGGGTGCCTAGGAAGGGGACTTCTTACCTCCCTTTTTGTTCATTATTATAGCAGAAGATTTAAGTAGATTAATCCAACTT
Organism: Cupressus sempervirens; assembly: GCA_028749045.1. Lineage (NCBI taxonomy): Eukaryota > Viridiplantae > Streptophyta > Pinopsida > Cupressales > Cupressaceae > Cupressus > Cupressus sempervirens. Next base: position 520,256,771 of record CM053784.1, on the reverse strand, counting down.
TAGAAAAAAATAGGTCTCTTGGAAGGAACCAATATTCATCATTCATTTGTCTCTTTCTCATAATTTAATATCATTCTCTTTAGCATTTCAATTTAATCTCTGCAAATATGCCATAGTGATGGGTACTTGTTAATCAACTCTCCTACTCTTTGGTGAAGAGTACACCCCAAAAAATAGAAACATTATTCATTGCAAATCCATAATGAGGGAGTTGTGCCTCTAACATTTATAGGATAAATCGTTAATGACTTGTGCAGCTATTAGTAACATTGGTTTCTTGAAATGGATTGGATAGGTCATATTTGTGTTTGTTTTAATGAGACTAATCTATTAACTAACAAACAACCTAAACATGGAGACTTGTAGAGAAAAAAATGATACAAGCGGGGTGAAAATACTTATATATGCTTCAAAATAAATGCAGATCAATCAAGTTATAGGATTTGAAGGCAAAGGAGATCTTATTTTGGTTGTTTATTACATTGATGGTGTTAAATGGTTATGATACATGTGGTGAAAACATGTCTTTATCAAGGAGGCAAATAGAAACATTACAAAGAAAATTTATCATAAGAAATCTCAAATTAAGCCACGGTCTACTACTAGATTCTCTTAGAAGGCCAAAGATTTGTCCATTGAAATGACTATGATGATTAGGTTGTTAGGAATTTTGAAAAGAGTAGTGGATGGGGAATATTGCTTGTTTGCCCAAAATTATTTTATCAATTTATATTGTTTCCCTTTTTTTGTTCACACAAGACTTGTTTACTCAATAGTAGACCCTCTAAAAAGACTCACAAGACTAAAAAAGCTTTCTGGGGTCTAGATTTCTAATTGGACCAAGAAGACCAAGAGCATACTCTCTTATCCTTAGAATTTTTCTAAGCATGCAATACAGATTTAGTAATTCATAAATTATCCTTATCACACACACTTAATCTGTTATTTCTTGGTTTTTGACTAGAGCAAGAAGGCTAAGAGCATAATCCCATCACAATAAACCAAGTATGAACAAAATGTTCTTAAAGTTCCTAGGAAGGAAAGCATGAAAGAAGACAGAATGTTTTCTCGTAATATCCAAGGCAATCTACAAAAAAATTGTTAGTAGTCATTGTATATAGTTATTTAGAAAATGTCTTGCAAACATGTACTAATATGCTCAAAAGTCAAGACACAACAGAGAACCAAGCAAGGTTAGTATTAGTAATAACCTAAAATTTCAAGTCAGGAACCCTAAACAAATGCTCTCTATCTGTGACACAACAAAACAAAGGTGATGCCAACTTTTGTACAAAATACTAGTGTACCATATGACAATTCAAATGCTCGCATGATTCAAAATCTAGCCATGTGCGAAAAAGCATAAATTTTAGAAAGCTCGTACACTAGGGGATCAATAACATTACATAAATTCATAAGCAATAGATACTCTTGTGATTATATATCATGAACAAAATGATAGAAAAACATAATGTACAACATTTTAATTAAAAAGACAAAATTTGATCAAAATAAAGCTAAAAAGGTGATTTTAAAGCCCCATGACTTGCACTAGAATTGTGTTTAAAAATTGGTTAACTGTATTTGGAAAATAACACTTCAATAAGTCATTGGATTCATGGTTAGATAAATCACATAATCAGATAAAAATATGTAAAACCATGATAAATTGACACATTTTCTTCTATTTAATATGAGCATGAATTGCTCTCAAATTTTTAAGCTATTAGTGACTATAGACATTATTGAAATGAATGATCTAGCATTCAAATGCAATTAAATATTTTTTTGTATTTTAGATGTAATAATATGATAAATTAATCTAAATGAGACAACAATGATCCAGTATGCAAGATTAATCTAAATGGGCACAACAAAGCAATTTATTCTACAGTGATGGACAATATTTCTAGAGAAAATCCAACATGATAACTTTACTCTTTAATTGCACATGAGAAACAAGGGTTTGGAGCCCTAAATTTATAGGTCCAAAGGTTGAATTTAAGCTAAGTTCAAAACCATGCACCTCTTGTTGATTACATACTTTGAGAGGTGGAAGCATAGTTCACTTTTTTTATTTTGAGCTTTTCTAGAATATGGGGTGGAGACCCTTCTTCAAATGTTACACAAGAATTCAAAGATTTTGTTGATGGGAATGCATTACTAGATTGTGTCTTGGTAAATGAGGTTTGTACATGGTCAAATAGGAGAAAGGGAGTAAATCACATCAGAGTAAGGCTAAACCATTTTCTTCTAAGCCCACAATGGATCCTTGAGAAAGGGTGTTGTGCCTCTTCCATTCTTCCCTTGCGAGGACTTGATCACCTCCCCATTGACTTACAAATCCAAGTGGTTGCCTCAAGTTGTAAACTGAGTTCATACTTCAAGATTGAGAAAATGTGGTTCATGAATTAAAAACATTTATGACTTTCTTTTTCAGTAGTGGAGGGAGAGTTCTTTTGTGGAAGGATATAGAATGTTTCAACTAGCCAAGAGACTAAGCATATGAAACTTAAGATTAAATAATGGAATAATGATCGTTTTGGTAATATTTTTGAGGCCAAGAGGGATTTAGAATAACAATTACATAAATGGAATAAATACATTATTTGTAATGGATTAACGATTGCGGTGTATGAAACAAAAAAAGGTTTTGAAGGCAAAACAAGATGAGGCACTCTTGACAGAGGAAATTTAATGGAAACTGAGATCCAGGGACCTTTGGTCAGCATAAGGGGACACAAAAATAAATTTTTCATGCCTCATCCAAAGTAAGGAGACATCAAAATGCAAATTTTCAAGGATAGCTTGGGGATAGTAATTAGAGATGAGAATTTGATTAAGTAGCAACCAATTCAATTTTTTCAAGAGTTTTGAATTCCAATGAGGCTCGTAGGGACAACTCAAAGGTCCTAGTTTGCATTCATCGACTAGGCTCAAGGCAGGACAATCTCATGCTTATGCCTCCCTTTCCCTTATAGGAGATTAGACAAACAATTTTTTGTATGGGAACATATAAGGCTCTAGGTCCTAATCTTCTTACTCCTCTCTTCTTTAAAAAATCATGGGATTTTATGGGAATGGATATTTTGAGGGTGACTGAAAAATCTAGAATCATGGACGTATTCTTTAAACCATATTAATACAACATTCATCACACTTACTCCATAATTTTCTCATCCTAAAAGTTTTGCAAATTTTCGAGCCATCTCTCGGTGTAATACAATTTATAAATTTTTTTTCCCAAAGCAATTGCATTTAGATTGACAAAGGTTATTCCTTAAATTATTTTAGAACAATAGGGAGGTTTTTTCTAGGTAGGGAAATGATGGAAGGTTCCTTGGTTGCTCATGAAGCTCTTCATTCTATTAAGAAAGAAAGGTCACCCAAAATGATTTTGAAATTGGACATTATGAAGGCTTGTGACCGAGTTAGTTGGTCCTTTCTAACGTAAGTGATGGAAAGAATGAGATTTCATAAAAAATGGATCAAATGGGTTATGTCTTGTATTACAGGGGCTAAGTTTTTAGTTTTAGTGAATGGCTCTATTTTTTCTTTCTTCCTCTCAGCGTGTCTAGGAAGGGGACTCATTACTTCCCTTTTTGTTCACTATTATAGCAGAAGGTTTAAGTAGATTAATCCAAGTTAATAAAAAATTTGTTCTCTTGGAAGGAATCAATATTCATCATTCTCATTTGTCTCTCGCTCATAATTTAATTTGATTCTCTTTAGTATTTCAATTTAATCTCTACAAATATGTCCTAGTGATGGGCACTTGTTAATTTCCTCTCCTTCTCTTTGGTTAAGAGCACACCCCCAAAACTTGAAATATTATTCATTGCAAATCCATAATGAGGGAGTTGTACCTCTAAAATTCACAGGATAAATTATTAATGATTTGCCCAACTATTAGTAACATTGGTTTCTTGAAATGGCATGGAATAGATCATATTTGTGTTTATTTTAATGAGACTAATATATTAACTAACAAACAACCTAAGCTCAGATACTTGTAGAGAAAAATGATACAAGGGGAGTGAAAATATTTATATATGCTTCAAAATAAATGCAGATCAATCAAGTTATAGAGTTAGAAGACAAAGAAGACTATAGTTGGGTTGTTTATTACACTGATGGTGTTAAATGGTTATGATGGATGTGGTGAGAAGATTTCTTTATCAAGGAGGTAAATAGAAATATTACAAAAGAAATTTATCATATGAAATCTCAAATTAAGCCACGGTCTCATACTAGATTCTCTTAGAAGGGAAAATCTTTCTCCATTGAAAAGACTATGATGATTAGGTTTTTAGGAATTTTGAGAAGAGTAGGGGATGGTAAATATTTCTTGTTGGCTGAAAATCATATTAGCAATTCATTTGTTTCCACTTAGGTAATTCCCATGAGACTTTTTTACTCAATAGTACACCCTCTAAAAAGATTCACATGACTAGAAAATCTTTCTCAAGTCTGTATTTTTTATTGGACCAAGGAGGCCAAGAGCGTACTCTCCTATCCTTAGACTTTTTCCAAACATGCAAGGCTCATCTAGTAATTCATAAATTTCCCCTTATCTTACACTCTCAATCCACTACTTCTGGGTTTCTAATTGGACCAAGGAGGCTAAGAGCATAATCCCCTCATAATAAACCAAGTATTCAACCAAAAAAATCTTAAAGTTCCTAGGAATGAAAGCATGAAAGAAGACATAATGTTTTCTTGTAATATCCAGGGCAATCTACAAAAGATATTTCAATAGTCATTGTCCTACAAACATGTCTCAAGATGCTCAAAAATCAAGATACAACAGAGAACCAAGTAAGGTTTTCATCAGTAATAACCTAAGTTTCAAGTCAAGAACCCTAAACAAATGCTCTATGTCTGTGAAACAACAAAACAAGGTTGATGCCAACTTTTGTACGAAAAAACTATTGTTACCATATGAAAATTCAAATGCTCGTACAATTTAGAATCTAGCCATGTACGAAAAAACATAAAATTTAGAAAGCTCGTACAACAGGGGATCAATAACAGAACATAAATTCATTAGTTGTAGATACTCGTGTGATTCTAGATCATGAGCTAAATGACAGAACAACATAATGTACAACATTTTAATAAAAAGATAAAATTTGATAAAATTAAAGCTAAAAAAAGTGAGTTTCAAGCCCCAGGGCAAGTGCCAAAATTGTGTGTGTGAAAATTGGTTACCTAGAGATGCAACATAACACTTCAATAAGTCATTAGATTCATGGCTAGATAAATCAAATAATAAGATAAAAATACATAAACAAATGATAAATCGACACATTGTCTTCTATTCAATATGACCATGATTTTCTCTCAAATTTTTAACCTATTAGTGACTATAGACATTATTGAAATAAAGGATTTAGCATTCAAATGCAATAATTTTTTTTATTTTTTGTATTTTTGATGCAATAATAGAATAAATTAATCTAAATGAGACAACAATGATCCGATATGCAAGATTAATCTTAATGGGCACAATAAATCAATTTCTTCAAAAGTGATGCACAATATCTCTAGAGAAAATCCAACGTGATAACTTTACTCTTGAATTGCACATGAGAAACAAGGGTTTGGAGCCCTAAATTTATAGGTCCAAAGGTTGAGTTTAAGATGAGTTCAAAACCATGCACCTCTTGTTGATCAGATACCTTGAGAGGTACAAGCATAGTTCACTTTATTTATTTTGATTTTTTTAAGAATATAGGGGTGTTAACTAATACATCTACTTTTAAAAGCTCTATTAATAGTTTCTCTTTTTTTAAAATTGGTTTGCGATTCACTTAACTTGCTTTTCTGATTTATGCATAGTTAAGTCAGTTGTTTCATTTGTCTTATTTATTTCTTTTTAATATTTAAACTCAATATTTCACTCAAAGTTCGCTTTTATCCTATTTTCATCAACTTATTTTTTTTGAGAAAATAATTGAATATTTATCTCATTTAATTGGATTCTCAATTTATGAATATTTAATTCAATAATTGATATTTTTAGAAATTCAATTCAATTTAATCAAATTTAATTTCTTTTCTATGTGTAATTATCAAATGGGTTAAATTTAATTAGTGTGGTAGGACATTTAATTTAATTAATTGATATAAGATGATTTAATTACCTATTAAATGTGAATTTTTATGAATTAATTGATTTTTTATTGTTATTAAAAATGTTGATAATTTATATAATTTGATTCTTAGATAAGATATATGATAGAATCTAAAGTGCCTTTTAGTTTAGAACTTTGATGATTTTTGATCGATAGTTAGGATTAAGAACAACTTGTTTAGAAGACTGTATTTAGGTGATTATACATTCTTTTAGATGGATGATCATTCTGAGATTCACATGTACCTCAAAATTGGGGCATAGTCTAAAGGTGTATTGAAGTTGAGGAAAATTCAACCCCAACTCCCAGGAAACACTTGCATGCAAACACCTATCATAGAAAGAGAGAGGCCAAGCTATGAAGGCTTCATTTCAGAGATCCACAGAAGACGAGACATTCTTGATGTGCAAAGGATAAATTGTAAATTTATTGAATATAAATCAAAAAGAGAGATTGATCCTTATAAAAGGAGATCAAAACCATAAAAGGTAACTAACCTAGGTTGCATTATAATATTAATAAAATAATTAATTATTATATGCCTAATATTTAGCTTGAGTAAAGTAGAGATAATAAGTGACTTAATAATTAAATCAAAATCATTTAATTAATAAGAAAATACCTTATTACTCTAACATTGTGAAATCTATATACCATGTTATTTCCTATTTAGTTTTATGTGGGTTTGAGGAGAACGCCTTAGTACATTTACATAGTGGCAAGTGGTGTAATTTTGTACAAAGTTTGATATCTTGTCCCATGCCACATACATATTTGTTATACACATTCCTGTGTATGAAATATACCTTTTCTATATGCGCACAAATACCAATGCGTAAATTAATCATATCTATATATTCACTACACACATTTCCATATATATGTCACCTACTTTAATCCATTGCCCTTTTTTGTCCAAAGTCAAGTTCACATTCATGTTGATGATCCTAAAATTCTAAATTTGACCATCATTAATTCTTTTTTTTCTAATTCTATGAGATCATCTGTAACCTATATCTACATATGATTTACATGAAACAAACTTCAATTGGCACACTACAAGGAATCTGGATTTGCACCATCATTTTAACAACATATGAATGTCTAAAATGTATTCATGTAGTTGACAAGTCTACAAGAATGTGCCCCTTAGTGACATAATGATAGCTAGATTAAACAACATTTCTAAATATTGGTAGCCATTTATTTATTAGAAAACAAAAAAGAAATAAAGACAAATACATTTAGCAAAAAAAGGGTTTATGGATTACCATCTTAAATCTATGACAATATTTTTCAAATGCAAACTCTATCCTAATTCCAAACTTGATCTTTCAAAAGTTATTATCCCAAGCTAAATTACATATAGAAAGATGGTTGTAATTTGGGAATACCACATGTCAAATGTAAAACAAGAATAATGTAGTATGATTATGTCATTTTAAGATAGAATATTCTACCAAAGATGAGGAAGTTGCACCATAGAAATGAAATGTGATTATAATCCATTTTTCTTAAAAACTAATATGCAAGAATCTAGCTAATAAAGAGACAACCTTTAGATAATTTAAGAAGCATCTCTACAAGACAAGATTTGTATGACCTGAGAGAATCAATACACTTTCAAAGCAATTCTTAATACACAACTTCAAGAAATAAATAATAGTAGCAACTCATATATAGGAGAAGGAATAATAAACAACAATAGCCTTATGACAATAATCTATAAAGGTTTTATGATTTTCAAAAGAGTTAAGAGTCTAAAAAAGCATAAAAAATAGTTTCATGACAAACCCTTGGTTAAATTAAGAGTACAATGCCACACAAAGAATGCTTAAAATTTCGATAAGGGAAAAAATGTAAAAAGGGTGCATGAGAATATAATGAGATTTATAAAAGAAGAGTACATGAAAATAAGGAGTAGAAAATCAATCTATTTGGGAAAACATAATCCTATAAATTTATGGAGAGAATTGTACTACACAAAGGTAAACATTGAAAATAGAATCTCAAGCAATTGATGGCTTGGGTGTGCTAAATAATTGTTCAAAAGAAAAGAAAATAAGATCCTCACTTATTACTTAGCATTGATGCCAAATGCTCTCTAATAAGGACATAAATAAAGGAACTATATATAGGATTGATAATAAAGCCCAAGACAAAGATGTTCTACATTCCAAGACTAAATATTTTGAGTTTGAAGTAAGACTCTTACAAGTGATGGATGAATACAAATATCTAAGCCTTAATTTTCATAACAACCTAAGTTGGGAGGCTTGTAGAGAAAAAATGATACATAGGGGGTGAAAGGCTTTTGATATGCTTCAAAATAAATACAGAACAATCAAGTTATAGGACTAGAAGAGAAAGAAGACCTTATTGGGTTGTTTGTTACACTAATGTGTAAAATGGTTACGAGGCATGTGGTGGCATCATATATTTATCAAGGCAAATAGAAAGATTAGAAAGAAAATTTATCATAAGCAATTTCAATTAAAGCCACGATCTCATACTAAATTGTCCTAGTAGGTTGAAGCCTTCTCCATTGAAACAACTATAATGATTAGGTTGCTAGGATATTTCAAAAGAGTAGCAGATAGGGAAGATTGTTTGTAGGCCCAAATGTATATTAGGGAAAAAGAAAAATAAAAGAAAAAACACTTAAATAAAACAAAATATTAAGTGACTGATTAAACAAGGTTTTAACATGAGAGTGCCCAAATGTAAACAAGAAATTCAAAATTAATGTGAAAGTCAAACTGACGATTGACACAGTAACTTGGGCAAAAAATTGGAATATATTGTCAAAACACAGTAGTTGGTCAGGTTTGCTGGAGTGTTGGTTTCTGGTTCGTGCTAGTTTATTGGTTCCGTTTTTTTGTTGTTTCCAACTTTTTGTATTAAATTCTAGGTTTCAAGTCCTTGTAAAACCTGAGTTTGTTTATGTTGGTTTACTCTAGTGGTTTCAGGTCCTTGTAAAACCTGGTGATGCGTCTTGTTTATCTTTAGCTTTTGTAAAGGGTTTTGGGTCCCTTCAAAGCCTATTTTTGCATTAATCTAAAACTTCAGCAAAAAATTGGAATATATTGTCAAAAATTTCAATCGCACATGTGGACTTGAGAAAAAACAATATATAGAGGCAAGTATAAAATAAAAATTGAAATGATGATAACTCCATTAAGGACTAGCTAACACCATCTTAAGTTCAAAATAGGAAGATGAAAAACACCAAAAGAGGAATGCACTATTGTGGTTTATCAAATTCGCACTTCAAGGTCGATGGAAACATAATGACATTACCTTATGAATTATTTAACCAATGTGGACATTTAGACCAAAAATGTTGATACTCTAAAAGTTGATGTCACTAACTACTTTGTTTGAGGAATAAGTTTTAAAGAGAGCGAAATTTCACAATCCATGAAAAGTTGTTATGCTTATGGGAAAGATTGTGTGCAAATTCTTAACTTCAATATTTTAGATCATAGTCCATGATCCATCATTAGAATGTGAGATTTCAATAATGCACAAGAACAAGTTGCAAAGATGATATATTACCTGATCAAACTTCATAGTAGAAATGCCATATGTAATTGACAAAGAAATAGTGTATACTTGTAAATAGACAACCAAAGAGAAATGCTTAATATGATTAGATTTTGTATTTATTATTTCATTTTAAACCTTCCTAGTATAAAAGCCATAGGTAATCAACATAGAAATAGTGGATACTCATGAGTAGATGACCAAAGAGGAATGTGTTAATATGATTAGTCAACTTTGCAATTCAGCATCGGTGGAAACATGACATTAGCTTACGAAGTATTAAAACTTCATACTAGAAAAGCCATAGGTAATCAATAAAGAAACACTGCATACTCATGAGTAGATGACCAAAGAGGAATGCACTAATATGGTTTGTCAGCTTTGCACTTCAAGGTTGGTGGAAACATAATGACATTACCACACTAAGTACTCAAACTAGGGGAAAACACAAAATAGCCACCCAGGCTGACTTCACACGCCTAAAACTCCTAAACCATAAGTCAAATTTTGCCAATTTTTTTGGTGTAAGGTGAGTGGAGAGCTTGAAGCTAAGGTTTCAACTTCTGGGTATTTGTGAATCTCTCTGCAGGGATCGTGGAGCACAAAGTGGTCAAAAAGTGTCATAACTTGATACTCGCTATGTTCATGCACCAAGAGTGGCTCACTCAAAAAACACTAGCACTCGTGTTTATATGTCCCTATAGTCTTGATGAAATGTCCTAATAGTGGTGTACAAATTGGCCAATCGCCAACAAAAAAAGCTAAAATATGATCAACTATTAGTAAATGTATAATCGACTATTAATACACGTGTTTTCAATTTTTAGACTCTCTAAAGAGTAGTAATTAAGAAGTATCTAAGACAAAACTATCACAATTGTTCATATCAATTAGAGGGTATAAAGATCCCCTTAGAACGTTCAACCTATGGAAACATGTGACAAAAAGAAATCACCAAGGAACAAGTTGCACAAACGATAGGTTACCTCGTCAAACTTATAGTAGAAAAAGGAAAAACCATAATCAACAAGGAAATAGAGTTGTGTACAAGAGGCTGATTCCAATGTCCTCAACCCAGCCCTCGATCCCATAAGCTACCAGACCTTAAGAATATCGTTTGATTTTTTTATTTTCATTTTCATTTCGATATTCACAGAAATTATATAACCGAAGCCAATCGACAAACCTGACGAGGAACGAGCATAGGAAAACCTCCATGTTCACAAGAAATCTGGTCGAACATTTCAAAGTTCGCCGGGGATCCTTACGAATCATATTATACAATTGATTACCCGTCTGTATTGATCAGGAAAGCATTATTCGATTGTCTTGTGCTTGGCGAGGCGGCCATAACCAGGTAAGCCACGAAGCTCATCACATTTCCATTCCGTTCATCCAAATCCATTCCCCCACACCAAATCCTTCTATAAAATCCATTCCCCGCGGCAAAGCTCTTCATCACAAATCCACAGATAAAAAGGCCCCAATCTTTGATTGGTATTCCAAATCCATTCCCCAAACAAATCCTTCAATAAAATCCATTCCCCCGGCAAAGCCCTCCATCACAAATTCACAGAAAAAAAGCCTAGATCTCTGATTCCCCGAAAGCTTTTCATCACAAATTTGCAGAAAAAAAGCGCCCTAATCTTTGATTACTATTGCAGCACAGCATGGCATTGAAGCTGGGCGACATAGTTCCAGACTTCACAGCAGATTCGAGCCAGGGCCCCATCCATTTCCACGACTACATTTCTCAGAGCTGGGCGATTCTGTTCTCCCACCCGGCGGATTTCACCCCGGTGTGCACAACGGAGCTCGGCTCCCTGGCGAGATTGATGCCGGAATTGGAGAGGCGAGGAGTTAGGGTTTTAGCTCTCAGCTGCAACGACGCCGAAACCCACAGGTCCTGGGTTCGAGACATCGAGAGCTTCACCCCTGGCGCCACCGTCACTTACCCCATCGTCGCCGATCCGAACAGAGAAGTTGCCCTCAAATACGGCATGCTCGACCCTGCCGAGAAGGATTCCGCCGATGTTCCCTTGACTGCTAGGGCCGTTTTCGTTGTCGGTCCCGACAGAACCTTGAAGCTTTCGATTCTTTACCCTGCCACTACTGGCCGTAATTTTGCTGAGATTTTGAGGGTTTTGGATTCTCTGCAGCTCACGGCCAGTTACAGCGTGGCCACGCCGGTGGATTGGAAGGCAGGGGAGAAGTGCATGGTGCTGCCTTCCTTGTCTGATGCAGCTGCAATGGAGAAGTTTCCCAAGGGTTTTGAGACCGTGGCCGTGCCCTCGGGGAAGGCTTACATTCGCCTCACTCCTCAGCCCGATCTTTGACTGATTGATGGAAAACACAGATTTCCAGGTTTCTATGTTGTCTTCTTTGCTCCTCAGCCTCATCTTTGATGAAAAGAACAGTTTTCTAGGTTTTCTCGGTGGGTTTCTTTGCTCCTCATATGGTTTAAAATCAGTGTTTTGCGTTTCTCGGTGGTTTTCTTTACTCCTCAGGCCGATCTTCGATGAAAAAACAGGCTTTTGGGATTCTCGGTGGTTTTCTTTACTCAGGCCGATCTTTGATATTTGGCGAAGGCAGATTTCTGGGTTTCTCAGTGGTTTTCTTCTGTATACCTCATTTCTGTGTGAATTCTGCGCTTTGGTGTTTAAGATGTCCAAGTAAGATTTGAATACTTTATTCTCTCTGCTGTTAAGATAAGATTTCATCACTGTATTCATGTCGATCTCATTAATGTTTCGAGTGCTTGTGCTGTCAATTCGTTTTTCCTTTAATGGCCAATACCTCTGTCCTGTATTGAAGGCCTCAGATAGGAAAGAACTGAACAACGACGTCATTATACTACTTCATAATAGGCATGACCTTCATAATATGTTGATGATATAATCTGTGTGTTCCTAAGTTTTGTTTGAGGTGCTATTTCGATTGAGGGTATTAGGATTGAAAATCTTTTTTTTGAATTAAATTTATTTTTTATTTTTTATTGTTTACTTAAAATCTTTGTGGTGGTCAATGGGCTCTTGGTCTATCATTGAAGTTGAGGTTCTTAAAGAGTCCACTTGGGATTAAGTCTCGCCGAGTGTGCGACTCTGAGTTTGAAAAAGGGATGAGATCAGGATCATGCTCTGGGTGAATTTGGTGGAATGGGTACCCCTTAGTCCTTGGCTCTTAGCTGAGGAGGTTCAGTCGTAAGACTTGCACTTCAAGGGTTCAACCGTAAGGCTCTTATATCGATAGCTACAAATATGTGCTCACAAATTTCTGAATTTGATTGTGTATAATTTTTATGAACTTAAACCAAATATTTCATAAAAGGACTTAAACCAAAACTCCAACAATCATTTATTACTATATAAACTCTTATATTTATCATTTATTATTTTGTTTACATTAAAGCTCTCACATTTATAATTTAAATTTAGAGAGGCATTTGTATTTATCATTTATCACTTTAAAAATCCTACCTATAACTTTGAGCAAAGGGGGCATTTATATTTATCATTTATTTTTTATTTGGTAAGAGCTTGGGTATTCAATTTAAAGTTAAGTTGGACAAGGTCTAAAGAGGCACATGTTCAATTTGTATTATTATGCATCATAATATGGGTAAATCTGATTATATAATCTTGTGTATGTTATAATTATTCATATTTTGTTTTATTTTATTTACTATCATAGATCACTTGTGTATTGATTTTTGTTAAGCAAGAGATTTTCTACAATGTAAACATTTATACATTTAAAAAAAAAAAAAATGATGTTCATTTGAATATTTTATGATAAATTAACAAGGTGGTGAGTTGGGAGATTGGAATATGGATGGTTTGTAAAATGGACAACATGGCTCATTTCTTTGACAATTACTACCAACTTTTTGTGCTCCCCAAATTTAAAATTGAGTCAATTGTAATCACTATGGTAATGACAAAATACGTTGTGTTACTTGTATCAAGTGGTGTGTGTTTCTATTGGTGGTGTAACTCTTAGCCGACAACCAATTTAGCACAATTACATAATTATTAAAATTAATAAACATGTTCGTTTGATTGGTTGTAGTGGAGTATCAAATCTTTACAAAAAATCACAATAATTGAAGTGGTTATGTAATAGTTGGTTGATCAATCCACTTTCTAGTAGATTTACTATGCCAAGAGGCATATACAATGTGAGCAACAAGTTCCAGCACGAGAATATTCCAAGGAATAATTCGTGTAAGAAAAATAAATTTGATGAGAGTTACAAACAAAATTCATTTTTAAAAATTAATTTAAACTAGCAAATGCCATTTTCCATCCACAAAAATGTTAAAAACCAAATTAAAATATTTAATGCCATTTGACACTCATATTTATTAATAAATAGAAATAGAAAATAAATTTGATGGGAGTAACAAAAATATTAAAAACCAAATTAAAATATGTAATGTCATTTAACAATCATAATTATTAACAAATAGAAATAGAAAATAAAATTGATGGGAGTTACAATTAAAATTATATTTAGAAATCAATTTAAAATAGATTCATTGTCATTAAGAAAGAAAAGTGAGTAGTTACACAATTTTAAATTAAATATAAAATTATCAAATAATAAAATAATAAAGCAATCTCGAAATAATAGTTGGCTGAAATAATAACTGGTCGAAATAATAGGAAGCCAAATGGAGGCTATATATTAACCTAAAAAAATTGGACCCAAAAAAATGGGGCCAAAAAATAAGACCCAAAAAATAGGGTCCATATGAAACATTTTTAAAAAAATAATATATATTTTTATATGCACATTTGTGCTTCTTTTTGTGGGGAGGGGGTTGAATTTAAAATAAATTCGTGGAATGTGAGGAGACATTTATTGGGGGATATGAGGAGCCTCTGGCAAGTTATAAAAAAAAGCTCCTCATTTCATTTTGGTTTTCTCTTTTTAGAGAGAGGAAGAAGTGGAGATTTTTGGAGGAGTAGATTGAAGTTATAGTTAATTGAAGTTTTGGAGTAACTTTTTTGGAGGTGAGATTTCTATTTTTATTTTTTATTTTTTATTTTATTTTTGTATTTAGATTTAGATTTAGTTATGTATTTAGATTTAGATGTACATTTCAATTAGATTTAGAATAACATTTGAAATTGTTTAGATTTGCATGTAATAGTTTAGTCTTGCATGTTTGATTTAGATTAAGAATTGCATTCAAAATCTATTTGATTTATATATTTAATAATACTTTTCATTTGCATGTTTTAAATGTACATGTTTCAAATTAGTTTTAGATTTGCATATTTCATATTAGTTTTGGATTTGCATAGTTCAAAATAGTTTTGGTTTGCATGTTTTAGATTTGTATATTTCATAGTAGTTTTACCTTTGTATGTTTTAGAAAATTTATATTTTCATGTTTCATAACTAAATGTTATTATTAATGTGGATGACAATGTCATCATATCAATGAAATTTGTATTTTATTAAAAATAATAATTTATTTAAGATGAACAAATCATATATTTAGTTTATATTTTATCTTTATTTAATTATATTGCCTATGTGACTAATTTAAGTATTTTTCATTAAAAAATATGTATATTTTGTTTATGTTTGTAATGTTTAAAAAGTGGAAGGCAATGCCACCATATTTCAAATATCACAATCTAAATGTTTCTTTCAAAATAGTTTTGATTTTTCATATTTTGAACATTATTCATTTGAAAGAAATTATGTTAATTTCTAATACTTTTTTATTTTGATTATTTCTATATGTTAATGTTTGTTTATAAGTTTGTAGGTTAATATTTGAGTTATGGATACCTTGAACAAAGAATCAAACCTATTGATAATAGCTTAACTACTTCAGTGGCCTCAAATGATGTCTTTGATACTGAGTTTGACAAATGCCTATAAATAATTAAAAAGTCATGCACAACTATAATTCTAACCCCTAACCCTAACCCTAATTCTAACCATGACCCTAATTATAACCCTAATTCTATCCTTAACCCTAACCCTAACTCTAACTCTAACTCTAACTCTAATTCTAACTCTAACCCTAACCCTAACCCTAATTCTATCTCTATCTCTATCTCTAACTCTAACTCTAACTCAAATTGTAACCCTAACCCTATCCCTATCCCTAACCCTAATTTAAATCGTAACACTAACCCTAACCCTAACTCTAACCCTAACCCTAACATTAGCTCTAGCCCTAACCCTAACTCTACTCTTGATTGTAACATTTAATGTAACAATATCCTTTAAAAAAAAATTAAAGTTATGCAAATTAAATACCATATATAGAATAAAAATATAAAATATTGAAGAATAATTTTATAATAACTCTATACAACTATAATTAAAAATTATCAAATAATTTAATATGTCTTTATAGAACTTCAATTTTATAGTAAATTTATACAACTATATTTAAAAATAAATAAATATTTCGATACTAACTTCATCAAAAATAGAAAAAAAAAGAAATATATATTATCATCCAAATTTCTTCAAAGTGAAAAAATATTAAAATTAAAACACTATATTGCTTCTAACCATAACAATTCAAATTTCTTAAAATATGTCTTCCATGGTGCATGACGACTGCTACTAGCTTATATATATATATATATATATATATATATATATATATATATATATATATATATATATATATATATATATATATATATATATATATATATATATATATATATATATATATATATATATATATATATATATATATATCAAGAGTCATCCTTCTTGAGGCACCTATTTTAATTCAAATCTTGTGGTTTTTTTTATGTGTAGGTTAGGATTTAAATAAAATAGGTGCCTCGAGAAGGATGACTCTCGACATATTATATATATAACTATATATAAGCTAGTTATTCTATCGAAAGAGTGTTTTTGAGAGAAGGGAAGAGGGATTCAAATAGATGGTTCTAATTTCAATTCCTCCATTTCCACCTTTGATTTTTATTCTGGTAGATTTCTATGCCCTTGGTGTGGTCATTGATAGTGCCTCTCTTATGATCTGATACAACTTTTCTTTCCCTTCATTGCTTTGAATAGGTCACTTTCTCTGTTAAGAGATAACATAACACTTTTACTAACTTCTTATCCGATCTCAATCTTTCACTTCACCATTCACATATTACTCCTTGTTCGCATACACTCTCTTCTCCTCTCATCCCTTCATCGCCACACAATCTGTTAAAGTTTGTAGTTGTGATAGAGATTTGTATCCCTCGAAATCTAGATGTTATTACCATTATTGTCATCTTCAGGTGACAAGGACACTTAAGTTTAATTTGTAATATTAAATGTAAATGACATGTGTCATTCACATGCATTGAGGCATGGGTATTTGAAGAGTCATAATTAATTAATTAGGAGTTATGAGAATCTCAAGAGACCTCCGGTTATAATGTGAAGAGTCTCTCCTATTATTATATATTTGCATCAAGCAAAGGATATTGTACACTTGAATTATATTATCAATAAAATGATAAGTTTTGTTGTGTGGTTGGGTTTTTCCCTTCTTTCTAGAAGGGTTTTCCCAGGATATTTCTAGTGTCTTTGTTTCAATTTTATCTTTTTCTTATTGTTAGTTATCTTTATTGATTTTTAGGCTCTAGTTTTTACATGGTATCAGAGCCAGGTTAGATATCAGTGATAAAAGAGCCTGTATATCCTAATTCAGATTTGTTCGAGAACTTTTGCCTACAAGTTGTGTGAGATTTTTTTTATCATTACTTTTATATCCCTCATTGATTAGACTGTTTCTATAGTAAGACATAGTGTAAGATATCTTTCAAGGGAAGCATATTTGAAAATTTTACACTTGTTTTAATACTTAGTTTGCAGAAGATTTATTAGTAGTGTGTGCTACATCTCTGATAAATCATGTGTATGCTTCAATGTTTAGCATTGCATAGAGCATGTTGGGTCCTCTTGATTAATTTGCATCCATTCTTTCTTTTCTTTAAGTAGCGCCAACATCGAAGGAATGTTGAGGATAAATCCTTAGGGCACTAGCATTATCTTTATAGCACTTTGCACGGTCGTTACTATTTTCAAAGACGATTGCTCTGTGTGACATGGGAAGAGTGTCACTCTGTCCAAAATGATTCCAACAGATTTCTAATCTCACTCACAATCTCAGGAAGTGAATGTAACATCATTATTTTAGAAGGTAGGAAAAGTGTTAATATCATTTTGAAGGTGAATCAAAGGTAACTGAGACCATTCCTATTAAAATGTGATATGTTTATGCATTTCTTTTGGAACTAGCTTTTTTATTTTTATCTGATGAAATTTTATGACATGTTTTTGATTAAGTAAAATAGGTTTTGAAGGGTGCCTGAAACCCTGTACAAGTCTAAAGATTTTCAATAAGCACAGATGCAAAAGAATAGCAGACAAAAGAGGAATTGATCATCCCCCAAACAAAGGGTAACCATGGTGATAGAAAAGCCTATCACCAGCAAAAACCAAACACCCAGCTAAAAGGCAAAAAATTGAACTAAGAGCCAGTCATTACAAGGGAGCTGATGATTTGCCCTTTGATTTAGAGCCTCCCTTGCACAACCAAAGGTTCATTTCTAAAGGAGGAGTAGAGGGCTTAGCTTTCTTTCTTCTGATCGCACTCCAACCATCCTCCACCTTTGTTGCCTCAGCAATCCAATCCCTAGAAGAAACTGGATAGTGGAACCTAGGCGAATCAGAAGCAACAAAATTCTCCCTAGGAGAGCTTCTAGACAAATGGCTCCCAATAGAACCAGGAGGAGCATCCGATACAAGGGTAGGGGTAGGAGAGAGAACAAGGTCCTTGCCACCAATAGGACCAAGAGGAGCATCTGATATAGGGGCAGGGGTAGGAGAGGGAACAGGGTTCTGACCAGGAGTCTGGACTTCCTCTGCTACCACTGGCACCAAATGATTGTCAGCGTGGGGATCATCTGCAAGGGGAGAGTCATCCACAGGTTCTAGAGGTGCATCCATGGACTTAACCATGATATAATGCTCAGAAGAGGCCCCTAAACACCAGGAAGGTGGTTGCCTTGATTTAGTCTTCACAACAACACATTGAGCAACAATGTGACCTGTCATATGACATTTTCTATAGTGAAAAGGGATACCTTCATAATCCAACATTTGGGTCCAAGAACCCCTCAAGGATTCCAAACAAATCTTCTCTAGAAGGCCCTTTGAAATATCCATCTCTACAAGAATTCGTGCACACGTCAAATGGAGAATATCCAAAGTGTTTGAGTCCACATATAAAAACTTACCAATAACATCCCCAATAGCTTCATAAACATAATCTAGCTAGAGATGCATTGGGAGATTCGAAAGTTGGACCTAGATAGGAACCCTGTTAAAGGATTTTGTAAGTGGATTGAAATCCATATGCCATGGTTTGGCCATAAGTGGATATCTGTCCTGCCATGAAAAACTATTATCACACAAAATAGTCTTCCTGTCTTTAGCACTTTTAAACTTTACTATGAAAAATCCTTTGGCAATCAGAAAGATGTGGACGTCATGGTCTAAAATTGGTTTCTAATGCTTGGAGATCCAAGCATGAAGATTAGCAAGAGAAGGCCAAAAACCCCAAAACCAAAAAATAGTAGCAAGAGAAGAGAGCTCTTCTGTCGTACTATAAATATCATCAATTGTATATGGGTTAAAAAAACCCTTATAGGGTTTGATACACTTATAGAGGAAACTTGACAGGGATGAGAAGGTCTGGAATGAGGGACAACACAAGCAACACCATGAAGACCTGCTTCAAAGGCAACCATGTTGGCATAGGAGGAAACCCTACCCCTTGAAGGCATAGGAGAAACCAACCCAGACCCAACAGAAATGACGACATAAGGTATATTGGTCTATCACTGATGCTATTACAAGGCGAAGTCTCTATCAGCAAAAGCCCCAACAAACAACTCTTTAGGATAGCTAGGGCACCATGGTAGTAGATAGCTAGGGCACAACCTATGACCCCTGCATTCGGCAACCAATAGCTATGAGCAGGAGTAGGAGTAGGAGCATGACAACCTTAAAAATTTTATTTAAATTTCTATGACATGTTTTCCTTCTTTTTCATGATTATTGTTTAATGTTGTTTGGTCTGTTGAACATAACATTGAGGGATTTGATGGCAAGTTGTTTCTTTATAGTTTCTCCATATTCTTGGCATTACATTGAGTCTCTTAAAGTTATTGTGAGTTGTGATATATATTTTTTTCTTTTGTATATTTGCTTTGTGTATATGGTTGGTGTTAATGACGGGTGGCTTTCTTTGATCAAAGGTGTAGTCTTGGGTTTATCTACATTATTGAAGGTATCAAGAATGACTCAGGCATCATATTATTTTTTTTCTCTTCATTTAGGTCGATGCATGTTTTGCTCTCTTTTAGGGAAGACATAAACTCATGCTGGGAAGACAATATATCATGTTGGATATTATATCGATTGAAGCTATTAAAGCTTTTTGTCCAAATACTTTTTTTTTTCCAGCCTTGATTTATTCAGACATTAGCCATGCACAATAAAATATTACTTGGAGTTATTGGGTCTTCTTTAGTTTTTAAGTGCTAGTTCATTTTTGTGTGCAAGTGGAATCTATATAGTGTATGTTCACACAATAGATTGCTGATTGAAAAGACAATCACTGTATTTTATGGTAGGTTGAAAATGTTATCGTTGTTTCTGCTGGGATTGATCATTGTGACATTAATCTCAAATTCTTTAATCTTGTGGAGTCATGCTATATATTTTTACTCATGTTAAGGAACTGTATGTTCATTCTTTTAATATCTAAGGTGTGATTATTAAAGTCTATCCGCCATGGAAGATCCCAGTTCTCAGTAGTATGGTCAAGAAAATTGGAGCTCACAATTGGAGCCTCATAGCCAAGGGCATTTCTGGCCACTCTGAAAAGTCATACAGTCCTTGCTAGTGTAATCAACTCGACCTAGGGGTCGAGTGCAAGCCCTTCATTGATGAATTCTGATTCTAGCTCATAACTTCAAAACCTCTTTTGTATATGAATGGTGAAATCTTGAGATCCCAAAGATTGTAGTAGAGATGACTATAACTATTGAATATCTCCAGCATAAATATAAGTTTTGAAATTTGACTAGATATATGATTGCAGGATGCAACAAGATAAAGATTATAGCTCAGGGAAATGTTGAGCTTTAGAAGGAGATATTAGCTTTAGAGGAAGGCTTCATCTTTAAGAGGGAATTTTTATGGAATCCCCTTCAAACACATATGTGATTATGATGCTCGTCATGCTTGTAAAATTTGATACTTAAATGGAACCAAGTATTGCTTTTATTATGCCTATTTCTATTCTTGTGTGAATAAATGAGATTGTAAGATCAACTTTGATAATTCTTTCACTATGTGATAGTGAACATCATGTTGAGAGAGTCCATGATGTCATCACATTGATAGATTTTGTGATGGGAGTTTGATGTCATGTTGAGAGATTCCATGACAGTTCATGTTGAGAGAGTCCATGAATAAAGGCTTAGCTGTGAGTCTTACAAATCTTTTCATGTTGAGTGATTCCATGAATGTGAGTCTTACAAATCTTTTTATGTTGAGTGATTCCATGAATATGTCATTGTTATAGGTTTTCATGTTGTGTAATTCCATGAATTATGTTTTGAAGTCGTATGATTAGAATTTATCATTGACATTTTTGGTTGTAGCTTTATTTGATTTTACAACTAAAGATCTCTCTCTTTCTAAGAGGAAGTGTTAAAGTTTGTAGCTACGATCTGATCTGTATCTCTTGAAATCTAGATGTTATTTCCATTATTGTCATCTTTAGTTGACAATGACACTTAAGTTTAATTTGTAATATTAAATATAAATGACATGTGTCATTCACATGCATTGAGGCATGGATATTTGAAGAGTCATAATTAATTAAGTAGGAGTTATGAGAATCTCAAGAGACCTTCGGTTATAATGTGAAGAGTCTCTCCTATTGTTATATATTCGCATCAAGCAAAGGATATTGTACACTTGAATTCTATTATCAATAAAATGATAAGTTTTGTTGTGTGGCTAGTTTTTTCCCTTTATTCTAGAAGGGTTTTCCCAAGATGTTTTTGGTGTCTTTGTTTCAATTTTATCTTTTTCTTATTGGTGGTTATCTTTATTGATTTCTGGGCTCTAGTTTTAACACAATCTAGGTTAAAATATTATCTATTTAAAGAGTTTTCTATATGCTTCCATATTTTGCCTCTTCATCTAAATTAATGATCACAAAACATAGGGATCTATGATCCACATCATAACCATGTAAAAATATCTATAACAACCTCTACATATATTGATGTAGGAACATCCTAGGTTCACTAGAAAAATTTCATGATGGTATGGTTTGACCTTGGAGTTGGAGGACTCGGTCAAAGAATGAAGTGTGACTCGGTCGATACTGAGTTGGTTTGGTTTCTGTATTAACTGAGTGACTTAGTTAATGAAGAAGTTCAACAATGCTTATGGTACTTGACATACACTAGGAGCTCGGTTCATACTTCAAAGTTTGGTTATATTCTTGGGTGTTGTATTGACCAAGTAGCTAGGTTAATGAAGGGGCTTGGTTTCTGTTACATATTGTGCCCCCCGCCAAATATTTGAATTTTAAATACTGCCCGCCCAATAGTCACTTCTCGATTTAATATTATTTTAAACATCCCCACAAATATCAAAAAAATTAAATGATCAGACCTTATGATTTATTTCTGCGGGCCCACGAGTTCCCCATCGTTGGATTAGTTTAGATCAACGGTTGGCGCTATCTCGCTATGGGAAGTTGCATAATGTTTTTCCATAGCGACATAATGCCTTTTGGCTGCGTGTTAGGTAGGTCCTCCCTTTCCTTGTTGTTTCTCCAGCATCAAGTTTTGACAGTCTACGGTGGGCGCTATCGAAAAATCTTTGTTCCTCACCGTTAGTGACATAGTGCCCAGACGAAAAATAACATTATGAAAACATCAGGAAGATGGTGGGTCCCAAGTATGCCCCGTCGGATATCAATAATGAGTTTGTCAGACACGTTGGTAGTTGGTCTTTTTTTTTCATTGGCTAAGGTATAACTGTGTAGAATGTGGGCCCTGCGAGGACTTGTCAGATAGGTTGGCACGTGGCTAGTTCTCTTTGTTTGGTACACTGATAGGTCAGATCCATCTTACTCACTGTCAGATCAGTTCAATTTAATGGTGGGCGCTATCTTGCTATGGGAAAGTGCTCGAAAGATATCCATAGCGACATAGCGCCTCAGTGACGCGTGGCACAGATGACGTAATGGGCTCGCCCTTCTCCAAAGTGATACTACGGCTCGTCCTCGGTGGCAGTTGTCAAGTGGGTCATAGTACAACAGTGGCGATATTTCATTGGTCCATTCAGTCAACTCAGTGTGCAATTGTATAATTGTGTTGATCACTGTAGATCTAAAGAAAATCCACGGCAGGCGCTATCTCACTATGGAGAGCTATGAGGATTTTACCCATAGCAACATAGCGCCCTTGTGCCACATGGATCAGTGGGGCTAGGTCTTGCCAAGATGAGGATGCCAGGTTGTGCCAAGTGGTCGCCAAGTGGATTCATGGACCAGAAACTTTATAGAGGCAAGCACAGTATTACGAGGATCTTCCACGATCGTTGATCTCGTGGAGATCAAGGGTGGGCACTATCTCGCTATGGAAAGCTGTGAGAATATTACCCATAGTGACATAGCGCCTTAGTGACATGTAGCAGGGTGAGGCCGAGTGTTGTGAAACTATAGGGATGGTACCAATTCGGGCCGAGTCAGATGTCAGGCGTGCTAAGCTATTTCGTGGGCCTAGAAGTTTTGAGGGAAAAGCGTGGTAATATGGCAAGTCTTCACGATCGTCAGATCTAAGGATATCGACGGTGGGCGCTATCTCGCTATGGGAAAGTGCTCGAAAGATATGCATAGTGACATAGCACCTCAGTGACATGTGTCCCAGTGGGTCCGGTGGAGGTAGTAATGGTTAGCGACTGACAGTTAATGTGACTGTCGCAGTTAGGGTTGCAAGGTGGCGGGGTTAGTAATGAAAGAGATGGTCAACAACGTAGGACTCCCACAAGGTGGCAAGATAAAAAGAGGTTATTGGTCCACGTGGTGCATTTTCATTGTGAGATTCAGCTGACTCGCTGACTTTGCTGATTCATGCACCAAAGAATGATAAGAAATCGAGGTTTTTTGTGAATCTGATCTTCATGATCAATTCCAACTACCTGAAGTGAATGTAAAGCATGCAGAGACACTCTAC
Source organism: Cupressus sempervirens (assembly GCA_028749045.1). Classification (NCBI taxonomy): domain Eukaryota; kingdom Viridiplantae; phylum Streptophyta; class Pinopsida; order Cupressales; family Cupressaceae; genus Cupressus; species Cupressus sempervirens. Next base: position 520,232,770 of record CM053784.1, on the reverse strand, counting down.
CGCCCCAATCTAATCTATCTACTTGGTCAGAGCATAGTTATGGCACCGCCTTTGTCTTCTCAAGGCCCTGTTTTAGTTAATAGTCAGATTTCATGGTACCTAAAGCTATACTTAGATCAGATTTCTTCAGATCCCCATGATTGTTCTTCGCAGAGCCTTGATGGCGGTGGTTGCAAGATAGTTTTGGAGGGAAAATCTCTGTTATGCTTGAACTATAAAGACAATTTTTGTGAATTTTGTGGTCGACCTTTCTCTATTTTCTCTGTTACTGCTCTACAGATTCTCAGTGTAAATTCCCCTGTGCCTCTGAACTACATGATTTTCTGTCTTATCTCCTTCAACCATTGGTATGAAAGTGCAAGAACTCTTTGCCTCTTACTGGTGTTTTGTAGAGATCTATGATTTGTATGACTGTATCTCCTTGGCCTGTGAATGATAATATAAGCGAATCTCTCTTTCCTTGTGTCATTCATCTTGGTCTTCTGATCTGCAAGTGATTATTAGATTAAAGCAAGTCTGAATGTGTATATCCTTAGTTTCATTTTGGTTCAAAAGTGCATATATGGGTAGAGATTGGTCTGAACACTCTATTTTGGTGCATCATCTCTTTAGATTAGATTAGGTAGATTTTCTTTCATGCTCTCCTTATCCCTTTTCCTCTCCAAGAGTAGTTAGGTGCATCCGGATAGTAAGAGGAAGCCGGCCTTCTCCGTAGACTCAACCTCACAGTTCAAGTCCAACAGCTTGGAGGTTGTTTCCATGTTTCACTAGGTTGTCCTCATGCATAGGCTTTGGACAAGGGTGCAAACCTAATTGACAATAGTTTTTGGCACACCCGGTGGGACAATCTTTCAGAAAACTTCAAGCCTACTGGTGTCAAAGTGAAGATTTCAAGATCAGTACCAAGGAGATAGTACTAGCTTCAGTGTTTAAGCCTTCAAAAGGCTCATTCTTCAATGTACTTGGCGGCTCTGAGCTTCAAATACATATTTGGTTCCAGACTAAAGTTGCAATGATTCATGCCCAAAGCTGAAACAAGGGCATCTTCTAGAGGTAATTTTCAGTATCAAGAGCTTTCATTTTCAAACTCTAGAAGAAGGAAGACTAGAATATCTTTATCACTGGTTAGGAGTGCAGTAATAACAAATACACCTACAAGATCTATCTCTACTCCTCCTGCTATTAGATCTCAGCCTAGACTGCCATCAATACATATCAATAGATCACTTGTCTATATGGCATTGCCCAGAGCTCATACTTTTTCCACCTTTAATGGTGGGAGCCCTCTCTTATTAGCCCAAAGACATGACATACAAGTAGCTTCCCTCAAAAGTATACCAGAGTTTACTGGTGAAACTTCTATCTCCCCTTCAGAACACATTCAAGAGGTTGCAAATGTTTGTAATATCCATGGTATTACAGAGGATGATGTTGCAGTTAGGCTCCTAGCCTCATCCTTGAAAGGAAAAGCACTACAATGGTATAGAGGTTTAGCTCATGGTTCTATAACAGATTGGGATGGATTAGTAGGATTGTGCAAACATTTTGAGGATAAAAGTGACTATTTGTCACTTTTAGAGTAGTTGACTACTATAAAAAGAGCCCCACATGAATGTATGACTGATCTTAATTATAGATTTCAAAAGACATGGGATATAATACCTACTTCAGTGAAGTCTACCCCTGGTAATGCCTTCTTGCATTACCTTAGAGCTTTTAACATTGATATCACCACTACAATCCAAACTATGGGAGGAGATACCTTGCCTAATGCTTATGACATAAAAATAAGGGAAAAAAATATATTGATACAAGGAGTTAAGCTAGCTCCAAGGCCTCCTATGCCCTTCTTTCCTGATATTCCAAATCATCAACTAGCAATGGCTCCCCTTCCCACAACTTCTACATCACAATCCCTTGTCCCAATCCCTCAAGCTTCCACATCTTCAAATGGGATAGATGAAATCAAGGAGATGATGCAATCTCTGATGCTTAACATGGACAAAAGAGAGAAGAACCTTGATAAAAGATTGCAAGATCAAAGGGAAGAAGTTAGAAGATCAAGGAAAGAGGCTAGAGGATAATTTCTCTATGATGCAGAAAGTGAGCAACAAGGTGGTCACTTTAGAAAGACAACAAGCTCAAGGTAGTAAACCTCATCAATTGCAATATCAAACTCCAAGCAGTAGTAGGCCTCCAAATCCTAATCATTGCAACAATTCCTTTGATCAAAATAGGCAGAGTAGCCATGCTTCAACCTCAAATGTAAACCAAAGTAGGGCCATAGTCCCTCAAAACAATATGGCTCAAGATCAAGATTTTTGTTCCTCTTGTAACTACTCCTATGCCTTTTGTATGTGTCAGAAGGCTGAATCTTTTATGGCTTTCACAGTCCAAGAACCTGCAACAAAACAATCATACCAGGAAGGACAATTTAAGGATGCCTCAGATATGCAAAGATAGGGCAATTGCTCTTTTATGAATCATTAGATGGAGGAGCATTGTAATGTAAACCAAGATTCCATTGCTCATAACACTAGAAGAAAAAGAAGAGCTATGGAAGATGTTGTCCCTCCTCCCCCCAATTAGGCCTTAACTTCAAATACAATATCTCATGAGCAAGCAACAAATAATCAATCTAGTACCTTTCAACAGCAAAGGCAAAATCATGGCAGAAAGGATGTAAGTGATCCTCAGGTTATCCCATCTTAGCCTCATACAATTGCAGCTCCCAAGGCTCCTACCAAAACACCTACTATTCCATTCAGTGTGGTAGAGCAAATGAAGAAGATAAATGTGAATATCTCCATGTGGGATGTTGTTGCTACTATACCCATGCAAAAGAGGTTGCTACAACAAGAATTGGAAAGAATTGAACCAAAGGATCAGACACTTAGCATGGAAAATGCCACAAGCCTAGTACAACCATCAAGGGAGGTAGAAAAAAGTAAAAAGGTTAGACCTCCTCCATTCTATATTTCTCTAATTATAGGGGACAAACTAGTCCATAATTGCATGATTGATTCAGGGGCTAGCAGTTCAGTGATGCCTAGGTGTGTTGCTGATGCTTTAGGAATGAAATATGAGCCCATTGTTAGGGATGTATTACAGTTGGATGGTAGTATTTTCAAGACTGTAGGGATCCTTAGGAATGTGGAGATGGCCTTACATGCATGCCCTGGTTGTACTGTAACCCAAGATATCTCTATTGCTGAGGTCAAGCCATATTTTGCCATCTATCTGTCAAGAGACTTTACTGCCCAAATAGGTGGTTTCATATCTTCCGATTGGTCATATATGACTTTTAAGACGAGATATGGAGCCAATGCTTCAATCAGAGCAAAGCCTCAAGCCCTCCATCATACTGAATCTTACACCCCTAATTCCATCAACATGAATTGCCCTTTTGTAGAGATGGATGAGAATAACATAGTGAATGAGCCCACCACTTCCCTAGCAAAGATACCTAATTTTTTTCTTGGATGAGTGGGCTAACACATATCAATTTGACCTTATGCCAGAAACCCTTGAGATAGGTCTCAGTACATATTGTATATTGGAGAAAGATGCTCTAGTTCCCAATCTTGTGGAGACTAAAGAAGATATGAGTAGGATATGGAGTATGTACTTTGATGGCTCAAGGAATAAGAATGGATCAGGAGCTGGTGTGATGTTGATTTCTCTTGCACAAGTAAGGTACTACTTCTCCTTTAGGCTCCAATTTAGTTGCACAAATAATGTAGCCGAGTATGAATCCTTGATTCAAGGTCTCCTACTTGCTCAAAAAAGAGGAATCCAAGCCTTAAGGGTGTATGGAGACATTGAGTTGGTGGTTAATCAAGTGATAAATCAAAATACCAACAAGAATGGTTTTCTCAAGTCCTATAAAAATAGGGTATGGAATTTGCTTGAAGGTTTTAATGCATTTAATATTCAAAGCATCCCTAGAAAAGAAAACAGACATGTTGATAGACTTGCAACAATAGGTGCATCTTATGATGTGCTAGGGAATCTTGAGGAGGAGAAGAAGCAACAAATTAGAGTGGTAGTAAGGCCTACCATCCCTGATAACAACACCCATTGGAAAGTGTTTGAGTCTGATGAGAAAATTGTGAGCTTCTTACAGAATGAGGCATAATTTTCAGAGAGAAATCAGTCAAGGCTGCAAGATTAGTATGGTAACAAAATCATTAACCTCAGCTCCAACAAGTTTCCTAAAGGTCTCATTACTCTAGAGAGTGTTTTCAATCCTGATGACCAAGCAAGAGGCAGGGCCATGAACCTAGCTACTGAAGAAGATGATTACATTCCAATCATGGTTGCTGATGGAAAATCTTTAAACATGGGTAAGGTATGTTCTGAAATTGAACAAGAAAATTTTATTCATCTATGTCAAGAATTTAATGATGTATTTTCTTGGACATATGATGACTTAAAGGGCTTTGACCCAAGGTTGTTTTAGCATACCATAGATTAAATTAATGATGTAAAACCAATAAGACAAAAGCAGAGGCCAGTGAATCCCAAGATTGAACCCTTAATGAGAAAGGAGCTATCCAAATTGATTGAGGCCCACATAATTTTCCCTATCAAGCACTCATCATGGGTAGCAAACCTTGTCCCTATTAGGAAGAAGAACGGATAAATTAGATTTTGTGTGGACTTTAGGGACCTTAATCAAGCTTCCCTTAAAGATCACCATCCTCTCCCTTCTATGGAGTAGATTTTGTCCAAGGTCAATGGTTTAAAGAGATTTTCATTTCTTGATGGATTCTCTAGCTACAATCAAGTGCTGGTTAAAGAGTCTGATAGGTACAAGACTGCATTTACCACTAAATTGGGTACCTATGCTTATTGTAAGATGCCATTCGGGCTAACCAATGTAGGTGCTACATTTCAAAAGGCAATGGAGATGGCCTTCAAAAGATTGATTGACAAGTTTGTCTTAGTTTACCTTGATGATATTATAGTGTATTCAAAAGATCCAGAGGATCATTTTGATCATCTAAGACATGTATTCTTAAGATGCAAAGAGTTTGGGGTTTCCCTTAACCCAAGCAAGTGTGTCTTTTCTAATAACCAAGGAAAATTATTAGGACATATTATTAAGATAATATCTTATACTTTCGATAATAGTCAACTACTTGTCTATAGTCCGTCTTTCAGTCTAGATAGGAATGTTTCCTATCCCGTCTCTAGTTTTGTTTCTAATTTCGTCTTCAGTCTACGTTGTTTCTTTTATAAACAACGTCCTTGTAATTCTTTATGAGGAACACATTTGTTCCTCTGTTTATCAATCAATCATCCGAAAATTCATTAATCTGCCAACTCTTCTTGAATCTTGTAACATGGTATCAGAGCTATTAAATTTTTTCGAAAAAATTTATAATTTCTTCGTGAAATTATTTGTTTAAATTTTTTCAAAATTATTTCTGTTGAATTTCTCTAAAACCTGCTTAGGGTTTTCAGCCTAGAGAAATTCCCAAACTCGGGTCTGCCTGTGTTTGTTCAGCACACTCTAGCCCAATTCGTCCATGCACATCGATCCTTGAAGAAAAATCTGCCATTTTTTATCAAGAAATCTAAAGTTTTTTCAAGCTTTTTTCAGCTAGGGCCTTTTTTTTTTGAAACCCTAATTTTTGGGGCCGAAAAAATATTTTGTTTGCAGATTCTTGGTGGGTTTTTTGAGAGCTCAACTGGGTTGTTGTCCGTTTTTTCTGGGTGCCTCGATTTTTGTGCCTCAATTTTTGAGCCAATGGATCAAGAAAATGACAGTAGATTCCTTCTGGGTTTTTTGAGCTCTCTTCTAGGTCATTCTCTGATTCTTCTAGGTCTTTCGTATTTTTGCCTCGAAGAATGTGCCTTCACAGATTTTCACAGTTTTTCATTGAAAAACATGCCATGGCATCTCTGACAAATATTCTAGTCGAACATAATTCCAAATTCAATGGTCGCAATTATGGAACCTGGAAGCAGCGCATCATCGCCATCTTCGCATATTGTCATTTGGATGAACTTGTTGTAGGTACAAAGTCTCCTCTGACCTCTGACCAAGCAGAACAGGACAAGTTTGATGATCGCAATCGAGAGGCTATTATGCTTCTCAAGCTCTCTGTTATCGATGATTAGCTACCGCAGATTCCTTCCGACAAGTCAGCTGCAAAAATCTGGAAATATTTGAAGGAGCTGCATGAAACAACAACAGAAGTTGTCGAGCTTCCTGATCAAGGCGAAGCTGCATTTTTCGCCTTCTGAATCTATTTCTGCTTTTTTGGGTTTGTTGATTTTCTCCTCAAAAATCATTTCAAGTTGTCTGTAATACGCAAGGTTGTGTGAGATTCTGGGTTTGTTGATTTTCTCCTCAAAAATCATTTCAAGTTGTCTGTAATACGCAAGGTTGTGTGAGATTCTAAGTTTGTTGATTTTCTCCTCAAAAATCATTTCAAGTTGTCTGTAATACGCAAGGTTGCGTGAGATTCTGGGTTTGTTGATTTTCTCCTCAAAAATCATTTCATGTTGTCTGTAATACGCAAGGTTGCGTAAGATTCTGGGTTTTACCGTTTTTTCCACAAAAATGAAGTTTTGTAATCTATTTTGAGTCATAGCACTTTTCTGGCAAAGCTTCTTGGTTTCAGCATTCTGTAGATCCAAGGAGGGTCTCAATTATCACAAAATGTTCCGACATCCGTACGTTGACCATTAAGGGAGGGTATTAAGATAATATCTTATACTTTCTACAATAGTCAACTACTTGTCTATAGTCCGTCTTTCAGTCTAGATAGGAATGTTTCCTATCCCATCTGTTTTGTCTTTCAGTCTAGATAGGAATGTTTCCTATCCCATCTCTTTTTTCTTTAGTCCAGATAGGAATGTTTCCAATCCTGTCTCTAGTTTTGTTTCTAATTCTGTCTTCAGTCTACGTTGTTTCTTTTAGAAACAACGTCCTTGTAATTCTTTATAAGGAACACATTTGTTCCTCTGTTTATCAATCAATCATCCGAAAATCCGTTAATCTACCAACTCTTCTTGAATCTTGTAACACATATTGTATCTAAGGATGGATTAACCATTGATCCAAAGAGAACAAAAGCAATACTTTCCCTCCCTCTTCCTAAATACAAGAAAGGGCTGCAAAAGTTTCTTAGGTAGGATAAATTTTGTGAGAAGATTTATCCCTAATCTTGCTACCATGGTGAAGCCTCTTATAGCTATGCTCAAGAAAGGTATGGTCTTTGCATGGACCAAGGATGGGAAGGAATGTTTTGAAGAGATCAAGACAACCATAGCCTCAGTCCCTACTCTCATGAATCCAAATTTTGAGAAAGATTTCATCCTTTATACCCTAGGTGGCGAGTCAAGCATTTCTACTATCCCGACTCAAAGAAATGATAAAGATGAAGAGCAACCCATAGCCTTCTTTAGTGAAGGGCTTAACGAATATGAAGATAAATACAGCTATGTAGAAAAGCAAGCCCTTGCAGTCATCAGAGCTTTAAAGAAATTTAGACACCTCCTATCTCATAATAAGATTCATTTGTTAGTACCCCATGCCAGTGTGAAGGATTTCCTTTTGAGCAAAGATATTAGTGAGAAAAGAGCTGGCTAGATTACTAAAGTGATGGAATATGTTATTGACATTCATATTACCAAGTTGGTAAGAGGGAAGGGGTTGTGTAAATAGATGTTATCATCTCAAGAACCTGATGAGGAAGCTGCTATGATACTGATAGAGCAACAAGAGGTAAGAAATAGCGACCCAAGGAGTTGGATGGATGATATGATGAGTTTCTTATTAGGCAATGTATACCCTCAAGGATTAGACAAAGTTAAAAGGAGACAGTATAGATTACAGTCAATTCCTTATGATATAGTTGACAGTGTCCTCTTTAGAAAAGATTTTAATGGAGCCCTATTAAGATGCGTGGATACAGATCAGACTGATAGAATGATCAAAGAACTTCATGATGGTCCTGATGGTGGCCACTTCTCAACAAGGACAACTACAATGAAGATCATGCGGGCTGGTTATTATTGGCCATCCCTATTTCATGATTGTCATAGGTATGTGAGGAAGTGTGAAAAATATGCCTTCTTCTCTGGCAAACAAAGACTTGCAGCTCTTCCCCTCCATCTTATTCAGGTGAATGAGCCTTTTGCTCAATGGGGATTGGATTTCATAGACCCTATCAATCCTCCTTCTAATTCAGGTCACAAATGGATTCTAGCTGCTACAGATTACTTCACCAGATGGATAGAGGCAGTTGCATTGAAGGATGCCACTGAATCTTCAGTTGTTGAGTTCCTTGATGGAATTGTGACTAGGTTTGGTGCCCCTTCAACCATTATTTCAGATAATGCAAAGTCTTTTGTTGGAACTCAGATTTGTGCATGGCAGTGGATCATAATATTTATTTGATCACATCCTCAAATTACTATCCTCAAGGTAATGGCCTGGCGAAGTCGTCCAACAAGAACCTAATCAGGATCATGAAAAAGACAATAGAAGATAACTAGAGGTGTTGGCATAAAAAACTGAGGACAACACTGTGGGCTAATAGAATAACACCTAAAAGATCAATAGGGAATTCACCATTTGTGTTGGTCTATGGCAGAGAAGCAAGGCTTCCAGTTTCATTGGAGTTCCCATCCCTAGAGCTAGCTCATCAGCTGGAGTTGATTGAAGATGATGCCATGACAGTAAGAATGGTAGAGCTAATGGAGTTGGAAGAGAAGAGAAGTAAAGCCATGCAGACCCTAGAGACACACCAACAACAAGTAAAAAAGAGTTTTGATAGGAAGCCTAGGGTTAGAATCTTCTAAGAGGGAGATCTGGTTCTAAAATGGGATGCAGATAGGGAAAAACTAGGAAGACACTCAAAGTTTGATGCATTGTGGAGTGGCCCCTATCTGATTGTCAATTGCAAACAGACTAATGCTTTTCAGTTAAGCAGGCCTAGTGGTGAAATTTTGCCCATCCCAGTCAATGGGATCTATCTCAAACCATGCTTTTGATGAAGGTTGAAGATTTCTTGTATATAAGTAGAGTAGTTTCTTTTTTTAGCTCTCCTATTTTCGAAGAAGTGCACGAGCATAGGTTTTGTCTCTGTGAGATAACAAGTTTTGAAGGTTGCAGAAGGAGGTTTTGGTCTCTGGTTCCAGTTGCACAGACAGGGGTTTCGGGGTTTCCCTCTCAAAGGTAGGGTTAGGGTTTCACTATATACATAGGATCTACATCTTTTGACTCTATAGCCCAATGGATGCTTCAAGCCACTGGTCTTATGCATAGCAGGCTAGCATCTCCTGTGAGTCACTAGAAATGTTACATATTGTGCCCCCCGCCAAATATTTGAATTTTAAATACTGCCTGCCCAACGGTCACTTCCCAGTTTAATATTATTTTAAACATCCCCAAGAATATCAAAAAAATTAAATGATTAGACCTTACGATTTATTTCTGCAGGCCTGCGAGTTCCCCATTGTTGGATCAGTTCAGATCAATGGTTGGCGCTATCTTGCTATGGGAAGTTGCATGTTGTTTTTCCATAGTGACATAGCACCTTTTGGCCGTGTGTCAGGTGGGTCCTCCCTTTTTTTTCTATTTCTTCGACGCTAAGTTTTGACAAATCTACAGTGGGTGCTATGGCGCTATTGGAAAATCTCTATTCCTCACTGTTAGCGACATGGCGCCCAGATGGAAAATAACATTACGGCAACATCAGGAAGATGGTGGGTCCCAAGTATGCCCTGTCGAATATCAGTAATGAGTTTTTTAGACACGTTGGCAGTTGGTCATTTTTTTTCATTGGCTAAGGTATGACTGTGTAGAATGCGGGCCTTGCGAGGACTTGCCAGACAGGTTGGCACATGGCCAATTCTCATTGGTTGGTACACTGATAGGTCAGATCCATCTTGCTCACTATCAGATCAGTTCAAATCAATGGTGGGCACTATCTCGCTATGGGAAAGTGCTCAAAAGATATCCATGCGACATAGTGCCTCGACGACGCGTGGCACAAATGATGTAATGGGCCCACCCTTCTCCAAAGTGATACTATGGCTTGTCCTCGGTGGCAGTTTTCAGATGGGTCACAGTACAATGGTGGCGATATTTCATTGGTCCATTCAACCAACTCAGTGTGCAGTCGCATAATTTTTTTGATCACCGTAGATCTATAGAAAATCCACAGCAGGCACTATCTCGCTATGGAGAGCTGGGAGGATTTTACCCATAGCGACATAGCACCCTTGTGCCATGTGCATCAGTAGGGCTAGGTCTCACCAAGATGAGGATGCCAGGTTGTGCCAGGTGGTCGCCAAGTGGATTCATGGACCATAAACTTTATAGAGGCAAGCGCAGTATTACGAGGATCTTCCACAATCATTGATCTCGTGGAGATCAAGGGTGGGCGCTATCTCGCTATGGAAAGCTATGAGAATATTACCCATAGCGACATAGCACCTTAGTGACACATAGCAGGGTGAGGCTGAGTGTTGTTAAACTGCAGGGATGGTACCAGTTCGGGCCGAGTCAGATGTCAGGCGTGCTAAGCTATTTCGTGGGCCCAGAAGTTTTAAGGGAAAAGCGCAGTAATATGGTGAGTTTTCATGATTGTCAGATCCAAGGATATTGACGGTGAGCACTATCTCGCTATGGGAAAGTGCTCAAAAGATATGCACAACAACATAGCACCTCGGTGACACATGTCCTAGTGGGCCCAGTGGAGGCAGTAACAGTTAGCGACCGACAGTTAATGTGACTATCGCGGTCAGGGTTGCAAGGTGGCACAGTTAGTAATGAAAGAGATGGTCAACACTGTAGGACTCTCATGAGGTGGTAAGATAAAAAGAGGTTATTGGTCCACATGGTGCATTTTCATTGTGAGATTCGGCTGACTCGTTGACTTTGCTGATTCATGCACCAAAGAATGATAAGAAATCGAGGTTTTTTGCGAATCTGATCTTCATGATCAATTCCAACTATCCAAAGTGAATGTAAAGCATGTAGAGACACTCTACCACCCTAATCTAATCTATCTACTTGGTCAGAGAACAGTTATGGCACTGCCTCTATCTTCTCAAGGCCCTGTTATAGTTAACTGTCAAATTTTGTGGTACCTAAAGCTATACTTAGATCAGATTTCTTCAGATCCCCATGATTGTTCTTAGTAGAGCCTTGATGGCGGTGGTTGCAAGATAGTTTTGGAGGGAAAATCTCAGTTATGCCTGAACTATAAAGGCAATTTTTGTGAATTTTGTGGTTGACCTTTCTCTGTTTTTTCTCTTACTGCTCTACAAATTCTCAGTGTAAATTCCCCTATGCCTCTGAACTACATGATTTTCTGTCTTATCTCCTTTAGCCATTGGTATGAAAGTGCAAGAACTCTTTGACTCTTACTAGTGTTTTGTAGAGATCTATGATCTGCATGACTGTATCTCCTTGGCCTATGAATGATAATATAAGCGAATCACTCTTTCCTTGTGTCATTCATCTTGGTCTTTTGATCTGCATGTGATTATTAGATTAAAGCAAGTCTGAATGTGTATATCCTTAGTTTCATTATGGTTAAAAAGTGCATATATGGGCAGAGATTGGTTTGAACACTCTATTTTGGTGCATCACCTCTTTAGATTAGATTAGGTAGATTTTCTTTCATGCTCTCCTTCTCCCTTTTCCTCTCCAAGAGTAGTTAGGTGCATCCTGATAGTAAGAGGAAGCCGGCCTTCTCTGAAGACTCAACCTCATAGTTCATGTCCCATAGCTTGGAGGTTGTTTCCATGTTTCACTAAGTTGTTCTCATGCATAGGCTTTGGACAAGGGTGCAAACCTAAGTGACAATAGTTTCTTCTGGAGGACTCAACACATACTGGTTCTCGAATAATGAAGGAACTTGGTTATGTCTAGTTGAATGCTGACACTCGATGTGATTTTCTCTAACACTCAGTTTGGTCTTGATCCCTATGGTGCCCAAGTTGTTTGAGAGCTGACTTTTGTCATTTAATTTTTGTTTAGCTATTTGATTTTTGTAGTAGCTAAGTTGTGGCTTGCATGGGCATTTAATGTACAGGTTTATTTTAATTTGTAATCATGGGCTAGGTCGACTTGTGGCTTAGTTCGGTATAAGTAGGGTGTTTTATGGAGTCTTTAGTAATTCTTTTTTTTTTTTTTCATTCAAAGGAGTGAAAAAGAGGGGAAAAAATGATTCATCTAGCTTGGAGAAGAGGATGAAGTGGAAGAGAAAATTTTGAGAAGGACTAGTAGCCGAGGCTTGGGAAATAAGGAGATTGTTGGGTGGGCTTGCAAGCACAAGTTGAGATCTTCCTTGGAGGTTTCTACCAGAGTGTGTATCTGGACTAGCTAGTGTGGGGGTTGGATCTTGAAGGATCTTGCAAAACTATTTTGTAATTGGCCCTAACTTGGAAGACCTTACAACTGAACATGTTTCATGTAGACTCTCATGCCCAAATATTAGGGCAAAAATATACCAATTAAATTTAAAAGGTACATTAAACTAAGTTAACACATAAAAATGTAAAACATCATTAAGTCCATTGCATAAGGGTGAGAAAATGGTACAGTTAGTTTTCTAGTTACAAGGTCTAGGTACATAGTTGAGTTTAGATTATATCAAATTAGGATACAAAGTCCATATTTCATCCTACTACATGGGTTCGAAACCCTAGGTTCTAGTGCTACAGGAATACCTAGGTTGAGTTGAATAAGTCAGTTGATTAAACTATAGTTTCATGTTTAGATGTAGCATAATGGTCGGATAGCTTCTGTTGAGGACATAGATTAAATTGATTTTATACCTTTGTACTCAATTTATTTTACAAGTTAAACTCATAGGTGTACTAAACTATATTTATAGGTTGGCCTAGCTATACTTTAACACTTCATCTCGATTATAACCTAACCATTTCAAACTAAATCAAAACATTAAATACTCATTATTAGAATAATTACGACATACATTTTACCTTGAAACCTAATCCTATAAGAAACTTAATAAAACACTAAATACCTACTCTTTAATAATTAAAAGCATCAAAGTCAACTTTTAACTTGAACCTTAAAATGACTTTCAAGACACCTATACGTACCCTGTCTTATAATAAATACTAGCATTTAACATTAACAAAATACTATCCCCAAAACCCTTTTATAATTTATTTTTATTATCTAAATAATATTGTCAAAATAATCACTAATAAAAATAATTGATGATTTAAATTAACAACCTACCAGTATACAAATTTATAAACACAAAATTACAAGTATAACTTCATAAACACTAATTGCTCCTAACTCTATACACTAATAACCCTTAACTAAACTTATCCAAGTTAAAACTTTATCAATTTAATTTTTTTTAAAACAAATCATATTTTCTGCCACATAATACTAATCATAATTAGTAAAATACTAAACTTTAATTACTAACCTAAAACTACGCTTAAATTGCTCCTAATTCCTACACACTAACTCGTATAACATACCCATTAAATAACTTTATATTAAAGAAATATAATTTAAACATTATAAAAGGCATAGCCCTTACAGTCATGAAACTTTATAAAAATACCAATTGAAATGCACATACTACTAACTAGACCTACCATTTTATCCCTACATATTCCTACTTGTCTAACCCTTCCCTCTTCCCTTCTACCTAAGCCCATGTGTCAAGTAAGTACTTTATATAAGAGGGGACAATAACATTTATGAGCTAGCTATTTTAAGGAAAATGCAGTGCTCATGTAGTTGGGCATTCAAAAGGAGAAATGGGTGGAAGGTTCAAGGGTCCCACCCAACCAATGAGAACCCACCTCCAAGTTTGGACAATTTTTTTAAAATAAATTTGCAAGGGGTTGCATGTGGGGACATGGGAAACGAGATGGAAGTTATGGTTGGGGTGTGGGAGGAGTATAGAAGGGGGCAACGGCTACCCAACCAGTTATTTTGACTGGTTGGGTATGCCATGCTACCCAAGCCCATACATACATATCGTACTTATTCCTTCCGTATTTTGCAGAGTTTTCCATTTTGCATGCAATCAGAGGACTATCCATTCGTTTGTATTTTGGCAGAGATCCATTCCAAACTCAGTCCATGCCAGCTGGTGGATGCACTAACGGAGCTAACAGAAGTCCAAAAGAGAATTTTAGTTTTTTTATTACTTTGCCGCTAGCACTTTCAAAAGTTTAGAAATATTGTTTTAGACACTTTTGGATTTTGGATTTTGTTTAATTTTAAATTTAACCTAAGTTGTATATTATAATTAGTTTTAGTATGTTTTTATTTAATTTTACATATAAATTATTAATTATATACATAATATTTTAGATATATGTATAAATATATAATAGTTTTTAGTTTTTGTATATATAATTTTATTTAATATACATTATATACTATAGTATTATTATTAATTGTATTTATAAAAATAAGATAAAATAAAGATTGATATTATATTTTTCATTACAAACTAACAATAATAACTACAATAATTTATCTCATTATTTTATAATATAACTATTTATTTTGATAAGTTTTTTGAATTTATTTTATATATCACAAATAAATATTTAAATGTATTATGTATAATTATTATTGTATAATATTATATTATTTATATACAATTATATCATTTAATTTTTATGAAAATAAATTATTGTTAAATTTAAATTAAAAAAATATTTTGAATAGATTTAAAAAAAAAAACTATATAATGCGAGTTATGAAAATATAATAACTATTACAAGATTTAAATAAGTTTTCTAATTACATTATGTATTTCAACAAATATATATTATAATATTGATATATAAACAATTAATATTAGTATTAAAATTTAGAATGAATTATTGAGTTTAAATTCTATAATTAGAAAGTAAACTTAACAATGTGAATAAAATAGAAAAATTCAATAAAAGAACTATCATTGAATAGATCAAATTTTTTATGATTTCTTTAAATTTATTCAAAATAAATAGTTATATTATAAAATAATGAGATTAATTATTGTAGTTATTATTATTAGTTTGTAATGAAAAATATAATATCAATCTTTATCTTATCTTATTTTTATAAATACAATTAATACTAATACTATAGTATATAATGTATATTAAATAAAATTATATATATAAAAACTAAAAACTATTATATATTTATACATATATCTAAAATATTATGTATATAATTAATAATTTATATGTAAAATTAAATAAAAACATACTCAAACTAATTATAATATACAAGTTAGGTTAAATTTAAAATTAAACAAAATCCAAAATCCAAAAGTGTTTAGAACAATATTCCTGAACTTTTGAAAGTGCTGGTGGCAAAGTAATAAAAAAGCTAAAATTCTCTTTTGGACTTTCGTTAGCTTCATTAGTGCATCCACCAACTGGCATGGACGAGTTTGGAATGGATCTCTACCAGAATACAGACGAATGGACAGTCTTCTGATTGCACGCAAAATGAAAAACTCTGCAAAATACAAAAGGAATAAGTATGATATGCATGTATGGGCTTGGGCGGCATGACATACCCAGCCAGTCGAAATAACTAGCTGGGTAGCATGGGGGACCACATGTTGTCCCATCCCTCTTTCCACTTGCCAACTCAAACGTTTAAAAAGAATAGATGGAGTGTTAAGGGCAATGCGTGCCTCAATAAATTTTAATATTTATATTTATTTTCCACTTTCGAATATATAATATTTTATGATGAAGGGGAATAATACAGTGGATATTGTCTATGGTTTCACTTTTGAAGACAATTATTATTTATGCATACATTTTCCAAGAGAAAATATGCATTTTGGGGTGCTTTTCTTTGTTTTCTTTATTTCCTTCTCTAGGAGCTATTAGCATGGACTTTTTGATTAGATAAGAATTGAGAAAGCATATAGATAATATAAGTTTGATTCGAACCATTATAATTTAAATAGACTGTATAATAAAATTTACAACTTAGGAGATCCATAGATTTAAATGTTTTAGTTTCTCTTTTGTTATAGATGAAGGATGATTGAGATTGGTTTCCTCCAACCATTATGAACTTCCAAGTGTATTCCAAGATAAGATTACTTATTATGTTATAAAAGAGGTCTTCTAAATAATGTAACAATGTAATATTTTCAAGTGAAGATAATTCCAAGGACTATATTTCTAATTAACTAGAGCTTGACTCATAATACAATACCATGAAAGTACTTGATAATAAAATCTCTTTTTATTCCAAATTAAAATCCAAGATTACAAGAGGGAAAATTAATGAATGAACTAACTCTTGACACAATACTATTCAAATGCATTTAGAAGCAAGAATTGAAGTGAAAACAATTTGAATCTTATCACAATACTATACACCTTATTCATAAAAGAATCTATTATTGAAAATGAAATCTACAACATTGAATACATTTCAATAGATCACAATGGAGTTATGAATCCTTTCCTTCAACACACAAACACAATGGTACAACAAGGAAGGTGTCACAATGGAGAAGCCACCAACATTGGGCGCCTTAAGAACACCATCAAGAAATCCAACATTGCTCCATCTCTTGAATTAATCCCAAATTGCAAAAATATACAAAACTAACTGTGGAGTGCTCACCTCCCATCATAGGCCTCGAAAGGCCACCCATCGATCTAGGAGAAACTGTAACTAACTAGGTGACAACCAAATCAAACCTCACATATTGATTGTTAGTGTAGTTTTTTGAATTTCCTAGTGGGTTATTTATTTTTCCCTATATTGCTAGGTTTTTCCTACACTTTTAATAATCTTTCTTAGGTTAATAAAGCATGTCTTATTTAGAAAGTGGTTGTGAGGTGTCACCTTCCTACATGTGAGCATCCATTAGCTATCTTAGGAAAATACTTTGCTATCTTTAGTTTGATAGATGGTTGCTCCTCATTGGTCGGTGTTGCCACCTCCTCCCTCTTTCTTGTCTATATAAGCATGCTACCCGGCTTTTATTTGTGATCAATTTCTTTTGCATCCTCTTAATGCTATTTTGCTTCTAGCATTTGCATTACTCTCTTGGAGACTAACTCTATGTTGCTATTTTGATTTTGTATCATTTGCATTCATACTTTAGATATCTATTCTTTGCACTAGTTTTTTGGGTTATCAATCTTTTCAGATTCTAACATGGTATCAAAGCTTTTCTATGTGCAAGAATATATTTTAGTTTCCTTACTTGAGATATTTTAGGGAGGGGGGTGGGGGCTAATAAATCTTATTGTATTTTTCTAAAAAACAAAGTATGCTCTTCTCTTGCATCTTTGGATGATCTTGAGAATCAGAAAAGTTTTGACAAAAACGTTTATAATCTCTGGGGTTTTAATCTCAAATATGACAACCAATGTGCATATTTGAAGTTTTCAATTAGTATTGCAGGTTCCAACATGACATTGATGGACTTAGGAAGTTGATTCAACATTTTCATGTCATCTTTTGGTTGTTGGGGTTGTTTCTTAGTTTTTGGAGCCATTTTTTATTGTTAAAGGCATTTGATTTACACTACACCTACATCTTTTGTACATCAACAAGAAAAATGCTTTTAGGATTTTGTTCGTAGCACTGAAAAACTATTTGGGTATCTTTTAGTTTTTGAATGAAAGCTGTATATTTTGCAAAATTAAGCACGAAAAGCTACAACCATACCCCTCTCCGTTGACAGTTGTAGATTTGAACGTAGTTTTCAAATGCCTTGTTCTTGCTCATACAAACTCCAATTTCGATGATTCTTGTTATGAACTTGGCTATTTTTTTGTGCTCTATCCACTATCAGAGTTGTTTTTTGATTTTCATGCATAAATTCTTTAGAAATTGTAGATTCTCGATTGTGACCGTGCACAATTCTCATTTTGGAAACTTCGGAGGATCATAACTTTGTCATAGGAATGACTTTTTTTTTGAAAGTGCATTTTTTTGAGTAGATCAAAGTGGTACTATTTGTTTCCTTGATTATTGTGCCCAAGTTTCACTTTTAGCATATGCTCTTCATGAGGGTTTTGTAATGCATTGAAATCAAAACCACTTAGTATTTCTTGTTAGTGGTAGTTGTAAACTCACTAAAATAAAGTGCCAAATAAATTTTTTTTTTGGGGGGGGGGGGGGGGGGGGTGGGGGTGGTGGTTCTTTGACTAAGTAAAAAGGGGGGGCATTGTCATGGTTACATAGATTCAGATTAGGCAGGTGATTCTTAGGATTGCAAGTCTACTTCAGGTTACAACTTCTCACTTGATTCTAGTCCTGTTTGTTGGTCGAGCAAGAAGCAGTTTGCTATTGCTCTATCTTCTACTAAGGTTGAGTATCGGGGGGCTGTGAATGCCACCACTGAGGCCATTTGGCTTCACCATCTTCTCACTAAGTTTTATATCCATATCAAACAACCATCAGTCATATTTTGTGACAACCAAAGTGCCATTCAGATCTCACAAAATCTGGTCCATCATCAACGAACCAAACACATCGACATCTACATGCACTATATCTGGGAGCTCATCCATGGTCATGTCATTGACCTTTGCTATTATCCAACTTCCGAGTAGGTTGTTGATATCTTCACCAAACCCTTCACTGAGAGCAAGTTCCTTCATTTGTGAGCTTTGCTGAGGGTGCGAGATGCTTCATCTTTGGGGGGGGGCCTCTTCCCCTCACTCAGAGTTCTGATTATTTTTGGGGGTCTCTTCTCTCTCTTTTTGGGGGAATTTTATGTACATGGGCACCTCATCAGGCTTGACCTAGGACCCATTTCTCCATCCACCTAAGCTTCACTTATGGGGGGTGTTAGTGTAGTTTTTAAAAATTTCCTAGCGGGTTATTTATTTTTCCCTGTATTGCTAGGTTTTTTCTACACTTTTAATAATCTTTCTCAAGTTAATAAAGCATGTCTTATTTAGAAAGTGGTTGAGGTGTCACCTTCCTACATGTGAGAATCCATTAGCTATCTTAGGAAGACAATTTTCTATCTTTAGTTTGATAGATGGTTGCTCCTCATTGGTCGATGTTACCACCTCCTCCCTCTTCCTAGTCTATATAAGCATGCTACCTGGCTTGTATTTGTGATCGATTTCTTTTGCATCCTCTTAATGATATTTTTCTTCTAGCATTTGCATTACTCTCTTGGAGACTAACTCTATGTTTCTATTTTGATTTTGTATCATTTGCATTCATAGTTTAGATATCTATTTTTTGCACTAGTTTTCTGGGTTATCAATCTTTTCAGATTCTAACATTGATAACACAACATAAGAACACCATTCCAAGGCTTGTACAATTGGGTTCACATCGAACCCATAACATAGGGGTGAAGGTGGACTATTAAGTAGGAGATTTCTTAGTGTAAAAACATACAATATACATGCCCTTTTGAGGCTAGAAATTCACATAAAGTTTCATAGAATTCTCCTCCTTATCCCTCCAAAAGTAAGATCAATGTCATTGACATGCAAGGGCCCATACACCTTGCATTTCTTCCCTCTCCTCACTAGGAGAAGAGACTTTACACAATCTTGGTGTCCAACTAACCCCTTCCCCCATACATGACCACTCCTGCCCTATCCGAGGGTGAGTAATACCAACACTCCCTTCACAGTTTTCCCAACAAGACTAACATAAAAAGAAAACAAGTAAAAACCCACAATACCCATCCCTCTCACGATAACAACATTATAAAAACTCCAAACATGCAAGAGATTTACACACACTTAAGCAATGAACAAAATGAACATATCCATGGCAATGGAGAAAACAACCTTCACAAAGGTTATGGATGTTATGATTAACCTCAGATAGAAATAACAATTACATGCAAATATAACCAATACCAAAAAATAATAGATCACACATAAGAGAACACAAGACACCAAGATTTAATGTAGTTCACCCAATCCCTAGGCTACATCCACCAATAGAAAGTCTAATATTATTATCATCTAATGATTATGATTTGATTACAATCTATAATCCCTTACAACTCAATACCTTCGCGAGAACCAATTTTCACATCACACAATATAAAAATCTCTAACCCTAAGCCTTTTTATACAAGCTTTTGTTGCTTACAAAATTAGGGCTAGAATAGGTTGTCCAATGGAAAAATAGTAGTCAACACCTTTTACAATATAAGGTCATTTTTGGCTTTAGGGGTGTTACCCCTAAAAACCCTATGGGGGCGTTGCCCCTTGATTCCACCCTATACTGCAATAGGGACCGCACTTGGGGCACTACCCTAAGATCTCTTGACCTTGTCTTGGGGGAACTGCCCCCAAACCCTCGTAGAAATAATATGGGGAGAAAATCTTGCCAAATAAACCTCTGAGTTTGATTAGGCTCCACATCACACAATGGAAAGAATGAGTTTTGAGATGAAATTAATCCTTTCCTCGTTTCAATTCCAAAGCTTGAATTCTCTAAAAATAGAGGGGGTGAACACCCTCCAAATCTTTAAAGGGACTCTAAATAGCCTCTAAAATCACCCACCCAAGATAGAAATAACTCCAATCTTGACTCTAAGACTCCTTTGGTTTCCCCACTTGCCCTTATCATAAAGGCAACCTCTTAGAAAGAGTGTAAACTTGAGTAACCTTATGGAGATGATCCATTTTCACAACAAAGGGAAATTAAGATATTGTGTTGTAAATGTTGCCAGGAAGTTATAAAGGGTGGAAAAGGTTCCTAACCCATACTCCTACCACTTGGGCACTTGGATTACACTAAATTTGGATTATGGGATCAATTTATGACCTATACAAGTAGTTTGAAAATATTTTATCTCTACAATCCTAAGGATGTAACTTTTCCACTAAACTCTAGTCAAGGGAAATTAATTTAGGGTACTTACTAAATAAATCTTAGGTTAATGGGTTACATTGATAACCCTAAAATTGATATGTTAGTACACATGTGCATATAACGAGTGTCAAGTGACACCATAGGATTTACTTTTAGATACCATTTGACACACCACAAAATGTAGAATGATACACATACATTTAGATTATGATACAAATTAAATGCTTGACAATGAGGTTTGAATCACTTTATTGGATTCAACCTTAGTCTTCTAGTTTGCACATAGGGCTAGTTAATTTTTCTTTGCTTAATTCCATGGTTAAATTTCTTGCACACTCAATGTGAATATCAGTAGTTTGATAAAATCATATTTATATATATAAATCAAATTTACGTAATCAAATTGATCAAAAAATTATAAATTTCTTTTAAATAAACTTTTCCCATTTATGCTCATAGATTAACCTCACAAATTTCATAATTTAATCATTATAACATATTCATCAGTTTAAATTAAAATACTAAAATAATCATCATATTGCATGTGTATACCCAAAGCATCATAGCCATCATCAATAGAGCATACATAACTATTTGAATTCATATAACCTAATCATCAAGGTACCATAATTAACATCATTATCATAAGGTGAAATACCTCATAACATCATTATTACAGATCAATTTTTAAACAATCAATCAATGTAGTAAGTCTCCAATCACAAGGTATCAAAACATGAACGTATAAACTCTTGTACATGATATGCTACACCCTTAATATTGGTGTATATAGGGTTATGAATAGTCAAATTGTGGCTATCTTAATCCTTAATTAATCATGTTATCATTATTATATTATTATTTAGGTAGGTAGGTCGGCCTAAGTGTTATGTAGGGTTGTGTCTATTCAACCTAAGCATAATTAGGTATATATAGGAGGCTGTGAATCTTATTTCAACATCATATTATGAAGTGTATTCTCATTGGAGATATTTGGAGGTTTCCCACTCAAAGTGGCCTATTATTCTCAATTATTATCAAGTATTTATATAATATTTCATATTATTTCTTCTATCTTGCAACTTATTTCATTACAAGTGGTATCAAAGCATGATCTTGGCACCGTAGAGGTAATATTTTTTCTCAATATTGGGTTGATTTTGGGAAGAGCATAACCTTCAGATTTTAGCAAAATTTTCAAATATTTTAAAAGGGTTTTTTAAGACCATATTAAAGAAGCTATAGTCCAAAATTGAGAGGAATTGGAACAAATTTGGGAAAATTATTGTAGAATTACTATTTCTACACAATTTATTGAGATCTTCATATCTCTCACATCCTATCAAATTGGAGTATAACTTGTATTGGATTTTTGAATACATTGTAGAGAAGCCTAAATTTCAAAGCTTGAATAAATTGGAAAAAAAAGCAAGATATTGCAAAATTAGAAAAATTCTCTCTCAAGGTAGCAAATTTGCTATTTTTTTGAGATTTTTTACAAGCAAGCGTATCTTGGCCCTAGTAAGTTATAGTAAAAATAAAAAAATAAAAAAATAAAAAAAAGAGAATTTACATTTTCTTTGTGTGATTTATTTCAAAAATATTAGTTTTCATCATGACGGGGCCTTCAACAAGAGGCAAAAAGAATGCTACCACACCAGGGAAATCCTTTGATCAAGATTGGGAAGCAACAAAGGATAGTAATCCCATTGAAGAACTTAGTAAATTCAAGGAAGAGGTTAAGAGTGTTGGTGTAAATAGGTATCTACTATTTACACTTTACTTAAGTTTACTTAGGTTAGCGCATTATTTTATTATTTTATATTATTTTATTATTTCTCTTTATGAGACACTTAGGAGTTTGTGCACCTTCTTGAGTAGTTATGTAGACAACATAGAAGTATGAAACTCTAATTATGCACATGGTGTCTACAACAGAGGAGTTTGCATCATTCACTGAGTTGTCATGTAGACAACATAGTTTTTCACACTCCTAATTTAGCACATGTTGTCTATAACACTGATGTGTGTGTTTCACCTTTGTAGGCTTATCCTCTCATCATCACACTTACTTCCGTGCTTAATGGAAGATAACCCATATCTAGTGGACGTGTGCCTGGTTGTAGGACTTATCATGATGCTGATTTCGAGGCATTCTAGATGCATCTTAGAGGCCTTTATATTGAGGCACTCGTAGTGTACTTGTACATTGTATTGAATACTATACATTTATTCTAATCATACTCTTGTCTAATTTGTGCTTGTGTTTTTGAGTTCCTTGGTCTTGGGTGAATTCTTCCTAAGAAATATTCTTACATGGTATTAGAGCTGAAGGAGATACTTGTCACATAGTCATTGGAGACCTTGTTGCTTCATCTCTCTAAGGGACCCGATTCAGATCTGGAGTATCAACTATAATTGGGAGCATCTAGAGCTAAAGCGAACCTCACTATTGCTTCCAGAGTGACAATTCAGTGAAGTTTGACTATAAATTTGCCTATTTTAGGCCATAGTCAACTGGGAGGAAATGTCTTTTTGCAAATCAGAATCCAAAGGCCTAATTTGCAAATTCGAGTATGGTCATTATTTGATCTAATTAATTCATTTTCGGATCCATTAGTTCTGCATTTTTTTCTCTATATATTTTTTGAAATTTTTTTTCGAGCATCCAGATAGAGAAAATTTGTTTTGCCTATGCACCAGGCAGTCACACCCCAACCTTGTGTAGTGCAGAGTATTATCCTATTATTCTACAGGATTATTATTAATTCATAGGTATATTTTATTTCAAGGTGGGCACATATTATTCCAAGCATTTATTTAAATGTAGGGTTATTCACATTGGCCACATATTCTTCTCTAAAATCTGACGAATATTCCCTCACCACCAACTAGAAGTGAGCAAGTCACGACACCGGTGATCGCTAAAGCCAACATATTGTGTGACTCATTTGAATTCAAATACGCTATGGATTGGCTTTTAAAATTGTTTGAACCTCCATGCATTAGCAATGTGGGATATTGATATCCCCCCTTGTAGCTTAAATAAATTGGAGCCCACATTCTGAATTCCAGTTTTGGCAAATTAAGACCAACAAAGACCCCCCTATGTAAAGGAACATGCATCACATACAAGAACCCTACCATGTGGCAAGTCTGCCACCTCCAACCCTGACATGACAGTTGACACACGGACTTGTAAAAGGATGCCACAAGGAAAGACATCCACATAGGATTATGCGACAACTGAAGGCCCAATCAGCAGTAAAGGATAGTGCCCAGTCAGCTATTTCGATACAGTTAGTGCTTGTGTAGCTAACACATGGAGCATCGATTCAGCACCACATCAGTAGATCGTACATCCACACAAGGTGAGACGTCTATAAGTTTCATATAATTTTTGTACCCTATCGTACCATTGATGTCATCATCTGTATAGGGTGACATCATATAGGCTTGCATAGTCATTGATGTCAGCAAATCATGAGCCTAAATTTGACAACTATTTGACTGTCATTCTGGGGCACTTTTGAACTATTGTGTTGACTGTTTGATTGTCAAATTTAACACAATGTTTTCCTCTACAGACCCCTCTTTAAATGCAATTTTGATTTGGCAGCCCGACTTCAAATGGCCATAATTTGATCATCCGCACTCCAAATCAGGTGTAATTTTTTTTTGATTTTGGGTATTTTTTTTTGAATTTTGTAGTGGTGTAGTTATTTTCTAGTTTTGATGCATGGATTTGTTAGTATAAGCATTTTTTGGTGACTGTACTTATCTAATCTTACTTTTTGCAATTTCAAATGCATCGTTCAAGCTCATCTGAACTCCTTTTCAAGTTCTATTTTTTTTGAAAGTGTATATTTTTTGTCTAGTTTTTAGATCTGTAGTCAAATTGTAGTCTTATTTGAACAAAAGTATCCCTTTCAAAGATAGGTCCTATTTTGCATTGTATTTCTTTATAATTGTTGTAATTTTGAGCTACATTGTAATAGTCTATATTTGTACTCTCTACAAAGGTTGTAATCATAAAAGTCAGAAATCCCACTTTGTCCATTTTGGCAAGTGGCCCATTGTAATCACACTATATATAAAGTGCCAAAATCATTTATTTTGGGGGGCATGGAAATTTTTTGATTGAGTGAAAAGGGGGGAGGGGGGGGGGGGGTGTGTATTGTGTATTGTGTCTCCTTGATCATGTGTTCTTGCATTATGGATTCTTTTTCAAAGTTAATTCCACATAATTATGCTACTTAGGAAGAAAACATTAAAGAGTCATTGGTAGAAAAAGGTTTATTTTGTTATGTCACTGGTGTTGCAAAGAAACCTCCTACTGATGCTAATGAAGCTTAGAAAGAAGACTGGGAATCCAAACAAGAGATGGCTCTAGGAACCTTGTTGAAAAATATCTTTGATCCTATCAAATTTCACATTAGGAAGCTTACAGATCCAATAGAGGTTTGGGCTAAACTAGAAGCTTTGTATGGGATAGTAGATGAAGACATGGCTTACACCATAGAGGAAAAAATTCGCAAGTTGGATCCTAGAAATTTTGACACAATTAAAGACTATCTTACCCAAGTAGAAATGTATAGGGCATAGTTGAAGGATTGTGGTGAACCCATTAAAGATGGAAAGATGATCAGACACATCATGACTCATCTTCCACCTGAATATGCTCCTCTTGTTTCTAGCTTTAATACACACAAATTGACAATGGGTAGTGCCTATGTGAAGCCTTCATTCGAGAAGTTCTCAGAAATGTTGATCTTTGAACATGAAAATCTAGTGGGAATGGGAATTCTAAAGTCTTCCAAAACCAAAGCCTTGGTAGAAAATAAAGGTAATTCAAGTGGCAAAAATTCAAACAAGAAGCAAAAGCAATGGAAGGCTAAGCCACAAGATGACACACAACAATCCTCCTCAAAACAACAATCTTCCTCAAATCAATCTTCTTCCACTCAAAATTCTTCTTCACAACAAGGAAAAACTTCTTCCAAGAACAATCAAAAGGGGAACAATTCCAACAAGAAGGAGAAGAAAACATGTTCCTATTGTAAGAGGAATAGTCATGATGAACATGAGTGCAAGGATAAGTAGATTGATGAATTGGTCAACATTATGAGGAAACACAAAATTGATGTTCCAAATGCAAGGATAAGGGTTCTTCATCCACTTCAAAGGGCAAGGGACAAGCTTTAGTTGCAAGTAAAAATAATGCAGAGGAATGGGTTCTAGATTTAGGAGCAACCCATCATATGGGTGCTTCAAGGGAGCAATTTTCCTCTTTAAAACCTTCAAATGTACCATACATCTATGTGGGAAATAATACTTAAATTGAAGTAGAAGGTAAAGGCAATGTTGAGTTGGAAAATGGCATCTTCAAAGATGTACTTCATATTCCTAACCTTAGCACCAACCTTCTCTCCATCTATCAAATCACTCACTATGGATGTGGCAACAAAGTAAAGTTCCTCCCTGACATAGTATTGGTGAAAAATCTCAAAGATAATTTAATGGTGGTGGTTGGAAAGGTAAACCATGAGATGAGATTTTATTCCTTCTCACATTTTGTGCCTAAGTCCACATCTCTTGCCTTGTTGAATCATTCAAACACTTAAAGCAATCTATGGCATGAAAGATTTGGACGCCTTAATTATTGCTACCTTCAACAACTCAGCAACAAGGAAATGGTCATTGGTCTACCTCAAGTCAAGTTTTCAAAGGGTGTATGTCTAGGTTGCGAAGCAAGTAAACATCCCAAAGAGAAATATGACAAGGGGAAGTCTTGGAAGGCAACTGCTATTCTAGAATTGGTTCATAGTGATGTAGCTGGCCCTTTTCTAGTACCATCTTTTGGTATGGCCCACTATGTTCTCACATTTATTGATGACTTTTCAAGGTACACTTGGGTCTTTTTTCTTGGTCATAAGAGTGAAGTCTTTGATAACTTTATCACATTCAAAGCTCAAGTTGAGAAAAAATCTGGGAAAGCCATCAAGATCCTAAGGACAGATAATGGCAGAGAATATGTCAATTCCAAGCTTATAGACTATTGCACACATGAGGGGATAGATCTTCAACATTTAGTTGCATACATGCCACAATTGAACAATGTAGCTAAAAGCAAGAATAGAACCCTTAAGGAAATGACTACTTGCATGCTTCAACACAAGTCTCTTGATCAAGTGTTTTGGGCTAAAGCCATGTGCTATGCAAACTACATCCTGTTAGGATAAACCACAGACAGAAATAAAAACTACATGCAAATATAAACAATAACAGAAAATAATAGAACACACAGAAATGAACACAAGGTACCAAGATTTAACGTGGTTCACCCAATCCCTGGGCTACGTCCACCAAACAGCAAGTCCGATCTTATTACAATCCACTATTTATGAAGTATGTACAGTACTTTCCTGATCAGTCACCACAATCTAACAATCTCCCACTTGGGGACTGATCAGGCTCCACACTAAACAACAATCTCCCACTTGGAGACTGATCCTGTAGCAATACAACTACCGCATGGGGCTCCCACTGGATCAAACCACCCTAGACTCTGCTATTCTTTTATTCACATTTAGTCTAAAAGACCAACTGAAGCTGAAGAGGAATTCAGCTTCTCCCTTGTTACAACCTTTGTCAACATATCTGCTGGATTTTCATTGGTATGTATCTTCTCCAGCTTTAACTGTCCATCCTCCAAAACTGACCGAATGAAATGGTACCGCAACTGTATGTGTTTGGTCTTAGAATGCAGAGCTGAATTCTTAGCAAGATGAATGGCACTCTGACTATCTGTGAACAAATAATTATCCTTCTGAGGATGTCCCAATTCTTCCAAGAAGAACTAAAGCCATATCATCTCTTTGGCTGCCTCTGTAGCAGCAACATACTCTGCCTCTGTAGTGGAGAGAGCATTAATCTTCTGTAGCCTAGAAACCCAGCTCACGGCTGCCCCACCAACAGTAAAGACATAACCTGTAGTACTCTGCCTGGTATCAATATCCCCAGCCAAATCTGAGTCAACATAGCCCTGTAAATCAGTAGTAGAGCTCCCAAAGTGTAAACACTTATTGGATGTACCTCTCAAATATCTGAGAATCCACTTGACAGCATTCCAATGCTCAAATCCTAGATGACTCATATACTTGCTAATGACTCCCACTGCATGTGCAATATCTGGCCTAGTGCATACCATAGCATACATCAAACTTCCTACAGCTGAAGCATAGGGTACCTTGGACATCTTATCCTCCTCTTCCTGTGTCTTGGGACACATCTCCTTAGTCAATTTCAAATGACCAGGTAAAGGTGTGCTGACAGCTTTAGCATTCTCCATAGAGAAACGTTGCAACACCTTCTCAACATAATCAGCTTGAGATAGCGTCAATGTTCTGTTCTTCCTATCTCTGCAAATCTTCATACCAAGGATTTGTTTTGCTGCCCCCAAATCCTTCATAGCAAATGCATGTGCTAATTGGCGTTTCAGCCCCTTAATATGATCCATGTGAGACCCAACTATAAGCATATCATCAACATATAAACATAAAATAATGTAGCTATCATCATCCAACCTCTTAAAATAAACACAGTAATCTGAATGACACCTATTATATCCATGCTCATGCATAAAACTGTCAAATTTCAGATACCATTGCCGAGGTGCTTGCTTCAAGCCATATAAACTTTTCTTCAATTTGCACACTAAGTTCTCCTTACCTTTGACCTCAAAACCCTGTGGCTGAGCCATATATATTTCTTCATCCAAATCACCATGAAGAAAGGCTGTTTTAACATCCATCTGCTCTAAATGCAAATCTTCAGTAGCCACAAGACTTAAAATAGTACGAATAGAAGTCATTTTAACAACAGGAGAAAATATCTCATCAAAATCAATTCCCTTTTTCTATGCAAATCCTTTTACAACTAACCTGGCCTTAAATCTTTTCTTACCTCCTTCCTCTTCTTTCAACCTGTAAACCCATTTATTCTGTAAAGCCTTTTTACCTGCAGGCAACTTGCACAAATCCCATGTCTTATTTTTCAGCAAAGAGTCCATTTCATCTTTCATTGCAGACTCCCACTGAATCTTAGTATCCACCTGCACAACTTCATCATAACTTTCAGGTTCACCGGCATCAGTAAGTAAAATAGAATACAAAGAGGGAGAAAACCTTTGTGGAGGTCTAATTGGCCTTGTTGACCATCTAACATTCACTGGTGTGTGTGGTATTTGTTGTTGCAGTTGTTGCACATCATGAGGAATGGCTGGAACATCAACTTTTGGAGTATCATCCAACACTACATAATCATCTTCTTTCTTCTCATGTTGCTGCAACAGATCTTTGTACAACACTTTTTCATTGAATATGACATCCCGACTTCTTATAATTTTATGATTTTCAAAATCCCAAAGCCTATAGCCAAATTCATTAATGCCATATCCAACAAAGACACATTTCTTTGATTTAGCTTCTAGCTTGGTTCTATTTTCAGAGTCTATATGAGCAAAAGCTTCACAACCAAAAGTCTTGAGAAAAGAATAACTCACCTTCTTACCAGTCCATGCTTCCTCTGGAATACCACAGCCCAAAGGAGTAGAGGGTCCTCTATTAATCAAATATACTACAGTATTGACAGCCTCCGCCCACATGTGTAAGGGCAACCCAGCATGCAACCTCATGCTCCTTGCGCGCTCCATTATAGTCCTGTTCATGCGTTCAACCACTCCATTTTCCTGTGGAGTCCTTGGAACAGTTTTTTGTCTACAAATACCATTAGTGGAGCAATAATCTTCAAATTCATGACTGCAATACTCACCACCATTATCAAATTTGAGACATTTTAATTTCTTACCAGTCTCATTTTCAACCAAGCATTTCCATTTCTTAAAAGTTTGAAATACATCAGATTTCTGTCTAAGGAAATAAACCCATACTTTTCTAGTTGCATCATCAATAAATGTAACATAATAATGAGAGCCACCAAGGGAAGATACCTGAGCCGGTCCCCATACATCTGTATGCACAAGCTCTAATTTCTCCTTTTTGTTTTCCTTCCCTGTCTTTACAAAACTCACTCTCTTTTGTTTTCCATACACACAACTTTCACAGAAATCCATATTCACACATTTTAGACTTGGTAAAACTTTCCTTGAATGAAGTACTTTCATACCTTTCTCACTCATGTGCCCAAGTCTATTGTGCCACAGCGCTGTATCAGAATCTACAGCAGCTATTTGTTCTCCCTGCTCAACTACAGTAATTGTTCCTGAATATTCATTTTTCTCTGAAACAATCAAAGTAGAAGAAACAATATGACCTGTACAAAGATATAAGGTGCCTACTTTCAAACCTTTTGCTACTACAAGGGAACCTTTTGAAACCTTCCAATTTTTATCATTAAAAGTAACTACACAACCCTAATCACCGAGTTGCCCTGCTGAAATTAAATTCCTACTCAGCTTTGGAACATGTCTTACCTCATGTAGTAGCCAATGATTCCCATTCTGCAACTTAATCTTAATTTTTCCCTTTCCAACAATCTGACAGGGTTCATTATCCCCCAAATAAACAAGCCCAAAATCCCCTTGGACATAATCAATGAAATAACCTCTATGAGGTGTAGCATGAAAAGAAGCACCAGAATCTAAAACCCATGAATCATCAACACTCTCTAAAGACAGAAGCAAAGCATCCTCTTCGGATTTGTTACTTACCACATTTGCCTCTTTGTCTCCATCTGATTTATCTCCTTCATTTTTCTTTCGAGTCCAACAATCTTTCTTTTTGTGCCCTGGTTTCCCACAGTACCAGCAATCATTTGGTCCTCTCGATTGAGACATCCTCCCCTTTGACTTTCCTCTTGATTTCCCACGATTTCTAGAGTTACTTCCTCTTTCAGTCGTTCTACCCCTGCTTTGTGCATTTAAAGCACTTCCTGATGTAGATCCACCTGAGGATTTTCTACGAGTTTTCTCACTTAAAATAACATTGATCACATCATCATATTTTAGGGTATTAGATCCAGGAACAAAATTACTCACCGCCATTACCAAGCCATTCCAGCTTTCAAGCAAAGAACACAAAATCAAGAGAGCCCTAATTTCTTCATCAAAATTGATACCCACAGAAGATAATTGACTAGTAATAGTATTAAACTCATTT
This sequence comes from Cupressus sempervirens, assembly GCA_028749045.1. Classification (NCBI taxonomy): domain Eukaryota; kingdom Viridiplantae; phylum Streptophyta; class Pinopsida; order Cupressales; family Cupressaceae; genus Cupressus; species Cupressus sempervirens. The sequence continues at coordinate 520,201,774 of CM053784.1, read as the reverse complement.
AAATGATCTACAACAGATCCACCTTCTGCCATTTTCATATTGAATAAACACTTCATGAGAAATACCTTATTTGAAGCAGAGGGCTTTTCATACAGTGTCGCTAGGGTTTTCATCAAATCTTCTGTCGTCTTTGCTTTTGTAATATTAAATGCCACCGATGGTGCCAAGCATAACCAAATGCTTTCGAGTGCCTTTCTGTCCAAAAGATCCCATTCAGCCTCTGACATAGTTCCCTGATTCTTGGCTTTTCCTTCCAACGGCTTCCATAAATCCTTCTGATATAAATAGTCTTCCATTTGCATCTTCCATAACTGGAAGTTCTGCCCATTAAACCTGTCAACCCTCAACTTACCCTCATCTGCCATTGCTCCCACTCAACTGTGAGACTCTCACTTAACCGTGAGACTTTCCTGCAGAGGATAACTGAAAGACAACCTTGCTCTGATACCACTTGTTAGGATAAACCACAGACATAAATAAAAACTACATGCAAATATAACTAATAACAGAAAATAATAGAACACATAGAAATGAACACAAGGCACCAAGATTTAACGTGGTTCACCCAATCCCTGGGCTACGTCCACCAAACAGCAAGTTCGATCTTATTATAATCCAGTGATTACAACCTGATTACAATCCGTAATCCCTTACAGCTCAATACTTCCGCAAGAACCAATTTCGTATCACCACACATAAAAAATACCCAACCCTAAGCCCTTTTTATACAAGTATTAAACCGCTTTAGGGTTATAACATGTCGGCCATATGTCGGCCATAATATGTCGGCTACCATGTCAGCTACTTCCCAAAAAAAAATTTATGAAGTATGTACAGTACTTTCCTGATCAGTCACCACAATCTAACACATCCAAAACAAAAATCCGCATAAGGCCTTAGATGGAATAACACCTTTTGAGGCATGGTGTGGTAGGAAACCAAGTGTCAAGCACTTCAAAGTTTTTGGTTGTCCAGCATGGGCTAGGATACCTCCACAAAAGGAAAAGGCATTAGAATTACAAAGAAAACCATGCATATTTGTTGGATATCTTGATCATCTCAAGGCATACAAACTAATGGATCTAGAGATGCATAAAATATTTTATGAGAGGAGTGTTCATTTTGAAGAGACATGTCCAAGTTTGGCTTCTTCAACCCCTCCTTCTTCCTCCTATGTGGATAGTGATCATAGTGATGAAAGTGACTTGGAAGATGAGATTCCTCCAAATTTGACTTGGAGGACACCACCTTCGTAGGGTCAAAAAATAGTTGAGGACATTTCTCCTCCTCCTTCTTCCACTAAACCTCATTGGGCACAAAAAACTCTTGATGCAATAGGTTCATTGGTGGGAACTCCTTTAGACACTCGAAGGACTAGATCACAACACAAGTCATTTCCACATGCATACATAGCCATTTCTTTAGATCCATAGTCTTTTAAGGAAGCATTAGGGATTCCAGAATGGGATAAGGCTATGGAGGAAGAATACAATTCTTTGATGAAAAATAATACATGGGACTTAGTTCCCCTTCCTAAGGGAAGAAAAGTGGTTCGATGCAAGTGGATCTATCAAACCAAATTTTTAGTGGATGGAAGTGTGGATAAACATAAGGCTAGACTAGTTGCCAAAGGTTTCTCATAGGTTCTAGGTATTGACTATACAGAGACTTTTGCACCAGTTGCCAAGATGAGCTCCATTCACCTGACACTAGCAATTACTGCATCTTAAGGTTGGGTTGTACACCAGATGGATGTTAAGAGCGCATTTTTGAATGGTGACCTTCATGAGGAAATTTATATGGAATAGCCATAGGGGTTCTTACAAGATTCTACTATGGTTTGTAAATTGAAGAAGTCTATTTATAGTTTAAAGCAGGCTCCTCAAGCTTGGTATGTGAAAATGGATTCCTTCCTCCTCTCAGTAGGTTTCACTAGATGTCACTCTGATTTGAATGTCTACATTCTTCAGAAAAATAACTCTCACTTGATACTAGTTCTTTATGTAGATGACTTGATCATTATAGGGAGCACTTCATCCATCATAGCCAGTGTCAAGACCTCTCTATAGGACATATTTTCCATGACAGACTTGGGTTTGCTACATTACTTCCTTGGCATTGAGATTACATAGCCTTCAGTAGGGATACCACTTTCACAACCCAAGTATGCTCTTGACTTGCTTTCTCAGTTTCACATGAGTGATTGCAAGCCTGCTCCTACTCCCTTCCTATCAGGTGTCAAGCTAGAGGCTAGGTGTACCACTCCACTTGTTGATGCAACATTAGATAGAAAGTTAGTTGTGAGCCTTATCTACTTGACACACACATGCCCTAATATTGCTTTTGTAGTTGGAATGGTTTAATGCTTTATGCAAGAACCTCATGAGCTTTACTGAAAGGCTGCCAAGTGCATTTTGCACTACATCAAGGGTACATATACACATGGGATTTATTATGCAGTAGGTACAGGGCTTCAGTTGATTGGATACATAGACTTAGACTATGTAGGAGACTTAGATTCTTGCAAGTCCACTTCATGATACATATTTCACCTTTGTTTTGGCCCTATTTTTTGGCAAAGTAAGAAGCAAAACAATGTTGCTCTTTCTTCCATAGAGGCTAAGTATTGAGGAGCTATCAATGCAGCTACAAAGGCTCTTTGGTTATAGCACATCCTGGAGGAGTTTGGATTTGATCTACCTAAGCCTATAGTTATTCATTGTGACAATGAGAGTGCCATTGAAATCTCTAAGCATCCAATTCATCATTAGTAGACAAAGCACATTGAGGTTCCTATGCACTATATTAGAGAGCTTATACATGTGCAGATCATTGCACTATAGTACTATCCTACAATAGAGTAGGTCACTGATATCTTCACCAACCCCTTCACTGAGGTCAAGTACATTCATTTGCAAGATCTCTTGGGGGTGCGGGATGTTTTAGATACGGGATTCCCTTGACTTCTCTCTTTTTCTTTTTTTGGGAGGGATTTTTTCCTCTTCTGAGGTCTTCTTCTCTCTCTTCTTCTTTATTGTACTCATCTCTATTTTTGGAGGAGGGTTTTTCCCATGTGGTTTTCCCTCTTTCTCTATTTTATGAGAGATTTCATTGCATTGCTTTTGTACATGGGTAGCTAACATGGCCTCGCAACTAGGACCCATTATGCATTAGTGAGCTTAAGTGCATTCCCCTAAGTTGCATTTAAGGGGGGGTGTTGGTGTAAATATGTATTTACTATTTACACTATACTTAAGTTTACTTAGGTTAGAGAATTATTTTATTATTACTCTTTATGAGACACTTAGGAGTTTGCGCACCTTCTAGAGTTTCATGTAGACACCACATAAGTATGCAACTCTAATTATGCACATGGTGTCTACAACAAAGGAGTTTTCATCATTCACTGAGTTGTCATGTAGACAACATAGTTTTTCTCACTCCTAATTTAGCACATGTTGTCTACAACATTGATGTGCATGTTTCACCTTTTTAGGCTTATCCTCTCATCATCTCACTTACTTTTGTGCTTAATGGAGGATAACCCATATCTGGTGGACATGTGCCTAGTTGTAGGACTTATCATGATGCTGATTCTGAGGCATTCTAGATGCATCTTAGAGGCCATTATATTGAGGCACTCCTAGTATACTTGCACATTGTATTGAATACAATACAGTTATTGTGATCATACTCTGGTCTGATTTGTGCTTGTGTTTTTGAGTTCCTTGGTCTTGGGTGAATTCTTCCCTAAAGAAAATTCTTACAAAGAGGGATATGTGTGACCTACAAGGAGATATATTAGATATACGAAGCATGTTAAGCACCTATATGAATGAAATAGGTAAGAGAAATCAAGGTAAAACCTTCAAGCGAACTAATAATGACACAAATTTTATTAATCCTATGAGATCTAGGAATCTTTTTCCAAAGGTGGCTATGCGTAAATTTGATGACAAGGATCCTCTAACATGGATAAATCAAATGGAGAATTTCTTTGAAGTACATCAAATCCCATATGGACAAAAGGTTATGATGGCTTCCTTATATCTAGAACTAGATCAATTCATTTGGTATCATTTCCTTTGTACTCATAGGAGGAAAAAGGGTCTCACTACATCATGGTCAATTTTTGCAAAAGAACTCCAAGCACAATATAACAATAGTGTGATAGAAAATTTCTTTTGCCAACTTGCTAAGCTTCAACAAACAGGATTAGTTAAGGATTATATTAAAAAATTCCAAAATATATCCTTAAGAGTGGATAAAATTATAGAGGAGAACTTGAATGGTTTTTTCTTGGGTGGTCTCAAGGATCACATTCAACATGAGGTACACATACTTTGTCCCACCTCAGTAAACAAGTCTTTCATATTGGCACGTAGGATAGAGGAGGATTTCTTGATTCCTAGAAAGCAAGGGGCTAATGTAACAAGAGCAAAATTATATTCAACACCTTCTCTTCCTCAACCTATAAGGTTGAATCCATAATAAATTGAGGAGAAAATACCAAAAGGGTTGTGTTTCAATTGTGATAGAAAATATAGTCGAGAACATAAATGTAGTGAAAAGAAATTATTCTATATTGAAGGTCCAAGTGAGAAAGAAGAGGATGAGCCCATATTTGAGGAGGATAGGGAGTCAGGTGAGGAATCACATGATTCTTAACCAATCATTTCTTGTCATGCACTTTCAGGTTTTGGTGCACCCCAAACTCTCAAGCTAGCAGGTTTGTTAAAGAAGTAGAAAGTAACATTGTTGATTGACTGACAATACTCATAATTTCATCAACGAAAAGGTGGCAACTCTTCTAATTTTTTTTATATATTCGGCCATAGAGTTTTAGGTTTTGCAGATAGGGGCACAATTAGTCGTTTAGGGAAGTGTCATAGCATCAAATTATCCATGGAAGATTATTAACTTGATACCCCAATGTATGTGATATCCATGGGTGCAACGAATATTTTTTTGGGAGTACAATGACTTACTACATTGGGAACAATTGAGATGAACTTCCAAGAACTATTTGTGCAATTTCAATCAAAAGGAAAGGTAGTGGAGTTAAGGGTATTTAAGGAAAAATCCCCACAAATGGTAAGCTCTCATCAAATGCAAACATTCCTTAAGAAAGGTGCAAATGGATTTGTGGCCCATCTATGTTTATTAGAAGTCTCTCAATCTAATGCTCTTACTCATCTAGATTTACAAGCAATAATTGATCATCACTCAATGATTCTTGAAGATATGCCTAAAGGACTTCCTCCTAAGAGGGATTATGACCATTCCATAAAAATAGTCCCAAGGATCCATCCACCAAACATTGGGCCTTATAGCTACCCGTAGATACAAAAAGGTGAGATAGAAAAAATTGTTGAGGAAATGCTAAAGGTAGAAATTATGGGGCATAACTAGAGTGCTTACTCCTCACCTATTGTGATGGTGCATAAGAAGGATGAAACTTGGTGTATGTATCCAAATTATAGAGTGCTCAACAAGTATACCATTAAAGATAAGTTTACTATTCTAGTCATCGATGATCTTCTAGATGAATTAAATGGAGCTATGTATTTTACAAAGTTAGATCTTAGATTAGGTTATCACCAAATTTGAATTAAGGAAGAATATATTTGTAATATAACATTTCAAACTCATGAGGGTCATTATGAATTTTGGTGATATAATTTGGTCTTACCAATGCATCATCTTCATTCCAAAGTTTGATGAATTCCATTTTTAATAAGTTCTTGAGAAAGTTTATGTTAGTGTTTTTTGATGATATATTAATTTATAGCAAGACTTGGGAAGAAAATTTATAGTATGTAGATCAAGCATTACAATTAATCAAAGATCATCAACTCTATGCTAAGCCATCCAAGTGTTATCTTTATCTTAAGGAGGTGGAGTATTTGGGACACGTAGTTTCACATGAAGGAGTAAAGGTGGACCCTAAAAAAATTAAGACTGTCATGGAATGGCCTATTCCAAAAACTATTAAGAAGCTGAGGGGTTTCTTGGGATTGATAGGATACTGTAGAAGATTTGTGAAGAATTATGGTTGTATATCAACACCCATTACCACTCTATTGAAGAAGGATTCTTTTCATTGGAATGAATATGCTAATGTATCATTTGAGCAATTGAAGAAGGCTATGTGTACAACTCTAGTGCTTGCCACTTTAGACTTCACCAAGGAATTCATTGTGGAATGTGATGTTTCTGGAAATGGGATAGGAGTAGTTCTCATGCAAGAAGGTTGACCAATTTCTTTTGACAATCATCAATTAAAAGGTAAAAATCAACTCAAACCTATTTATGAGAAAGAAATGATAGTAATCCTTCATGTACTTAAAAAATGGAGGCCTTATTTAATTGGTCAACACTTCAAGGTTAAGACAGATCATGATAGCCTAAAATATTTTTGAGCAACAAAAATGGGTCACTAAGATGTTAGGATATGAATTTGAAATTGTATACAAGAAAGGGAAGGAAAATATTGTGGCCAATGCATTTTCCAACAAGGATGAAAAATATGCAGCATTATTGTGTGCCCATTCAATATTACAAGAAAATTGGGTGATTGAAGCCAAAGAAGAGTGGAAAAATGATGTTGAAACAAGTAATCTCGTCCAACAAATAAAAAGTGACCCTAGTAGTTCAGATAAGTTTTGTTTAATGGGGTATATTCTTTGGTATAAATAGCACTTGTATCTCTACAAGAATTCCACTCTTAAACAAAAGATTCTCAAAGAACTACATGAGTCCCCAATTTGTGGTCATTCAATATTTTTGAAGACATATCATCGGTTCAAGAAAGGTATTTTTGGGAAGGGCTAAAAGGTGATGTTCTAAAATTTGTGTCTGAATATTTGGTTTGTCAAAGAAATAATGGGGAAACAATTAAGACATTAGTTCTCTTGAAACCTTTATCTATTCCTAGCCAATGTTGGGAAGAGGTATCCATGGACTTCATCATAGGGCTTCCCATATCTAAAGGTCATAATGTCATCATGGTAGTAGTTGATCACCTCGCTAAATATGTACATTTCATTGCACTACCACATCCTTTTACAAAAATTATAGTGGAAAAAATTTTCTTGGAGAATATCCAAAAGCTACATGGTACACCTAAGGTTATTGTTAGTGATCATGATCCTATCTTTACTAGTTACTTTTGGAAAGATTTATTCTCATATTTGGGTATTTAATTGGTTCATAGCTCTTTATACCATCCTCAATCAGATGGGAAAATTGAGGTTGTTAGTAAATGTTTGGAAGGATATCTATGTTGTTTCACTTCAAAAAAGAAATCTCAATGGGTAGATTAGCTACCTCTTGCAAAATGGTGGTACAATACTTCTTTTCATAGCTCATCAAAAATGTCTCCATTTTTGGAACTTTATGGATATCATCCTCATTCCATCAGATCATCATTAAATTTATCACCAAGAATTTAGGTATTAAAGGACCACTTGCTTCACCAATGATAGGTACGTACTTTTATGAATCAAGGAGAATTCAGCAATGGCACAAAATTGAATGAAACAATAACAAGACCAACATCGTAGTGAAAGAAATTTTGAAGTGGGGACTTGGTCTTCTTGAGATTGCATCATTATAAACAAATCATAATGAAGCAACAAAAAAGAATAATAAGTTGTCTCCAAGATATTATGGACCATATCAAATCATGCGAAAGATTGGTAGTGTTTCCTACAAGCTTGAGTTGTCACCAACAACAAAGATACATCCAATTTTTCATGTTTCTTGTTTGAAGAAGGTAATTGGGCAGAATATTCCTACTCAAACAATAATACTACTAGAACTTGATGAAGAAGGAAGAATAATTTTGGAACTAGAGTGCATTCTTCAAACATGCACAAAGAAGCTAAGGAACAAAACCTTGACTCAATATCTCATCTAATGGATGTACTTACTAGTTGAAGAGGCCACGTGGGAGGATGCGGAGTTCACTCAAAAGAATCTGCACCTGGTTAGCATTGAGGACAATGCTTCTTTCAAGAGAGGGGGTATGCTACATCTTTAATATTGGTGTATATAAGGTCATGAATAGTTAACTTGTGGCTATATTAATCCTTAATTAAGTCACATTATCATTATTATATTATTATTTAGGTAGGTAGGTCGGCCTGGGTGTTATGTAGGGTTATGTCTATTCAACCTAAGCATAATTAGGTATGTATAGGAGGTTGTGAGTCTTATTTCAACATCATATTGTGAAGTGTATTCTCATTGGAGATATTTGGAGGTTTCTCCCTTGAAGTGGCCTATTATTCTCAGTTATTATCAAGTATTTATATAATATTTCATATTATTTCTTCTATTGTGAAAGTTATTTCATTACACGATACCCTAACAACCCTAACACTTCATAATTTAATTATAATATTTAAAATAAAGCTACTTAAGAGAACTTCTAGTGAGTTGATAATATTTGTATTTGAATTTTTAATGATTAAAAAGAGGGTAGGCATTAAGTTATATTATTGGAACAACCATCAAATCATTACACATAAGATAGCCATAATTATCATAATGTCCTCTACATGGTTTCAAGAAATAACCATGATGATTTCTCATAACGTCACATCAACATGCTCATATATTCATTAAATTATCCTATAAAGGGTTTAACAAGAAATTTATATTTAAATAAGTACATACAATGAGGGTTCTTGTATAAATAATAATATTTATGAATAATGTGTTGCATTTGATATCAAAATTTGCATTTGTGTTGTGTTTCCACTGTGTGGTTATTTGTAGGGATCCAGATCACCTCTACTAGGGGTACCCTTGGATTCTTGCTCCATCAAGTACTATCAAAGAAATTTTTTTCTTGAGTGTGTAGACTGAGTGTCGAAGTTGAGGTAGGTTGCACCAGGATTTGGGTGAAGATTGGAAGAGAAGGTTGATATTATGGAGTTGATTGATCTTCTAGATTTATGGATTTATTTCTTTGGGTTTGTGGCATCTTGGAAGATACCTCCAAGAAGATTTACCCTAGGGATATTAATGATCTTTGTGATGCAATGGAAGAAAGGTTCTTAGAGAAGATGATGTTGATCAAGATTGACATGATTGCTGAAGTTGTGAGTACTTTAGGTGGTGTACCTAGGCATTCAAGTACTAAAGATGGTTATGAATAGGTTGTTGAAGACTTTGAAGCTACCAGATCAAGTAGTGAGGACATAATTGATCATGTGGAGAGACCTATGGGAAATAGGGCTGGTCAGTTTGCTAGACACAAATCTTAGTTAAAGTTGAAGCATAAGATAAGAATTGTTTTCTTTATTTGCTTCGCTAGGAACTATTACATAAAATTTTGTATTAGATAAGAATTGAGAAACCATAAAGATAATATAAGTTTTATATTAACTATTATAATTTAAATAGACTATATAATAAAATTTACAACTTAGGAGATCCATAGATTTAAATATTTTAGTTTCTCTATTATTTTTGATTAATTAAAATAGGTTTTAATGGGTGCCTAAAACCCAACAGTAAGAAAAATAAATTGATATTATGTCTTGATCATGAAGAAATTCAAAAAGAAATAACAGGCCATAGAAGGCCACAAGAACTTGACAAAATAAAAAATAGCCTCTGAAGGAGAAGGCAAGCCATACAATCAAAAACCAAAAGGAAAAACATAAAAGCTAGGAAAACTAATTAGGGCATCATATCTTTGACCAACTTTGCAGCCTTGAGCTCTAGCTTTTCCATGGTCTCTATCACTTCACTCATTAGATGTATGTCATCTAGAGAGTCCTCCATGTCCCTTTTCTTTTTGTTCAATCTCATTTTATTGCTCAGGATCTCAACAAGGGGGTTGACATCTTCTTTTGTTACCCTGTTATTCTCATTTTCCATATCTTCTTTTACCCTTGTGACCTCCATCATAGTATGTAGCTATTTGATATTATCAATTAAGCCTTTGATAATATTGAGGCTCTGGTTAGCAGTGTTGTAGGGAGAGCTCTCCATCCTTTCCATTCTTTTTTCCACCTTAGTAACCCTGGTATCCAGTTTTCTAATTCTATCAATTTTGTCTTCTTTGCTCTTCCTTTTCAAACCTAGCAACCTATTTTTTATCTCCTTTGTTTCATGAATTTTTTTTTGATAGACTAAATGTTGTCCACCATTTTGTTTTGAGCATTGTTAAGGAGATTCATCCCCACCTCCCTGGCATTATCATTGAGAATTACCATGGTAAGTTCCTCCAAATGAATTATATGATCATTTCCCTTCAAGACTTTGGGTTGGATAGTTTCTCTCACAATGCCCATTTTCATAGTCCGAGTTTCAAAGTTCCTCTAGACTATTTTCTTGCCCTTAGAGTTAAACGTATAGGGTTTTTTTTTCCATGCCATAATCCTCATTTCTCTCCTCCTGGGCATGTAGAGGGGACTCTTATCCCTTATGAGAATCTTGATCAGCATCCATTTGATTTCCCCTTCTCCTCTTGATGATGATTTCCACTTTCCTATGAACTAGGACCTTGCTAGTACCCTAATCTTTCACATTATTCTCCTCCTCTATTTCCATTCCCTCATACTGTTCATTATAGTCTTTACTAGAATTAACCTCAGACTTTATAATTTTATATGTTGAACCTTTCCCATCCTTTTATTTTATTCTTTTTGGGTTCACTTTTCTTCTTGTTTTTACCCAAATCCTTTATAATCTTAGCCACATCCTCTTCATCATTCGAATGAAGCCCATCACTATTGTTAGTGTTAGATGAGAGATAGGAGCTTTCTATGTCCTCTGAGGACTCCACTTTATGGGCTATGGATCTTCCATGGGTTTAACCCTTAAAGTGCTCATAAATCAATAACAACAGGCCCTCATGGAAAGCCCAGTTAGCATATAATTTCTTCTTATATCCTATGATATTATTACAAAGAAGAAGAGGTATTAGCAGATGGAGATCTTAGTGCCATACCTAAAGTGATTAAGGATGAAAAAGTGATGGGTATCAACTCTATCATACCTAGTGTCCAGCATAATGTAAGAGATGATCGCCCTAAGAATGAACCTTCATAGTTTTTTAATTGAAGATGGTTCATAGTACACTCTCGTCTTCACCAAATCTTTCATCTCCTTGGATTCTTGGCAAAGTCTTTAACAACATTGAGGGAAACTTTCTTATCCCTAAAGAATTTAATGCCCTTGGAAGGGGAGTCAGTGGCCTCCACAATAACACCTCCATTAACTTGGAAATCAATTCCATCAATCTTTCCTGTCCCTTCTCTCCAAGACTGGACCATAAATTTAGTAACCTTAGCGTTCCAGCCATGCAATTTCTTAGTTTAATTTGAAATACTAGCTTCCCTCAGCTTCTCCTAGACCTTTAACCTCCATTTCCATTTTGTTGCTTCATCCTCTAGTTCTCTACAATGTCTTTCACCCACCATAGTGATGTTAAGATTAGGGAAAATTCTTTGCAAAATCTAAGAGAGAAGGAAAAAAATGGTAAATCTCACCGAAACAAAACTTTTTTTTGTCCTTGGGAATACAAGAGCAATTAAGTTTACAAAACACCCAAAAAGTGTGACAAAAATCCTCTAAATTAAGTTTACTCATGTTCATCCTAAGCTTATCTTTCATTAAGTTATATGTGGAACTAACAACATCACCTTTCAACATTACTCTTAATACTTCTTGTCCTCCCCTATATTCTTTTAATCTCATTCATGCTTTTAGCTACCACCAAGAGCACATCACCATTAATCTACCTATATGATGTGTCCCTTTTGACTGTCTTATTAGCCATCTAGTTAGGTACCAAATTTTCCTCTCTATATTCATGTGACATGTAGACCCTCTCAAAAGTAAGGAGTATTTTTTTGGTTTCTTCGACACCAATTTCTTAATAGACTAGGAAGAAGGATGTTAACCTTTGAGGCATTTTATGATGTTAGTGGAATCCCCCTCAAGCTAGAAGCATTTAACACCAATATCTTTTGCCACCTTAATTGTATGAATGGGAAAAATTGCCTCAACAAAGTGGTTAGTTTGGTGCCCCAGAGGGAAGGTTACCACCACTATGCCATAACGAAAGTTATGTCTAATCACCCCACCTCTACTAGCTTCACCCGAATGACCTTTTCTGCCCCATCAAAATTCTCTTAGTGCCACCTCTCTGGGGGCAATGACCAATGATATTCTTTACTTATTTTTGTATGTCATTATCTCTATTGGTGTCTCCAACAAATGGGTTAGATCCTTCATAGAAAAGATAACTTTCTATAAGGGCATTTAGAATTTTACCCGACATAATCTTGGCAAGAAGGCTGACATCCCTGAAGATTTTACTATTGTATTCTTTCCATGTTTCCCAACCAAAGTGGAGAAAAGCCCATTTACTAATGGCATGAAGACTAAAACCCTTCATAGAATCGTCCCATTGCCTAAAGAAGTCAATATTTGAGGCAGGGGCACACCAGTCCAAACCAAAATCGTAACAAAAGCTAGACCACAACTCTCTCATGAAAAAGAAATGAATATGTTGTGGGATTGTTGGAAGCATGAATGTTGATGATATTCCTATGGGGGAGTATTTTAGATATGTTACTATGATGACATGTTACATTCATGACTGAGTTTGTTATTGATTGGAACATAGTAATTTTCTATGGTACTTGACAAAATAATAGCGAAAAGATCAAGTTGATACAAATGACTAGTTGAGTACTCTAACTACCCAAGGTTATGGGAGTTACTTCTAAGTATCTGGTATATGAAATTAATGTCAGAAGAAGAAATGATAAGTTTGGAAGATCTTATGCAAGTTTTGGTGATGTCTATTCTGAGATAGAGTTTACAGAGGCATGTTCTAGTGAACTTATGATATCTCTTAGTATAACTTTTATTCTAAGAATCAAGGTTGAGGATATGAAGAAGACATGTTGATGATGATGTGGCTAAGTTTTCTCATCATAATATTGCGTGTACAGAAAGATATTCAAGTTGCAAGGTAGAAGATTAATGTTATCACTAAGTGTAACATGTTCTTAATGTGGTCCTATATTGATTAATTGAGAAGGTCTAACATCCAACTTAGGGAATTATTTTGAGGCTTGGTATAAAGGAAGTACATTTTCCTTTATCATGAAGATATGTAAATGACATGAAAAGTAATTGTGTAAGTAGTACAAGTGTGGAATGCAAAGTTAAGCATAGTAGAGTAGAAGTGAAGGAAACTTCATTGCCAAGGTTTTGCTGAGTGATTTGAAGTTTGATATTTGGATCCAAGGTTTATGACCTGGTCTACAAGGTATGTAGTGATTGGTTCGATTGACAGAACAAAGGAAAGAAGAACATAACAGTAAATTGCATGTTTGAGTAGTGAGCTCTTCTTGTAGTTAAAATTGCATGTTTGGGCAGTGGGCTTATTTTGCATACATTGTACTACAACTCCTAACAAGGTTGGAATCTCCTAACAAGGATTTAAAGTATCATAACAGGGACTCTATGTACTAAGTGTTGTAATAAACTCTTAAAAAGGTCCATCCTCTAACAAGGAATATTTATATTAGTACATCATTTTGTGGGCATCATTTCCACTAAGGTTTTCCATCCGATCAAGGGTATCCATAGTTAACATATTTTGAGTAATTTTCAATATACATCTTATTATAGTTTCTATTTACTTTGGTTGAATGGTTAAGTTTGTTTAAAGAAGATAAATGTATTAATTGTTGGATAACTAATTCATCGCACACCCACCCCCCGTTATCTTGGTGGACTATTGTTTCTAACAATTGATATTAGAGCATCAGGTCCTTGAAGATAAAGTTTAAAAACTTTGGCAGATCCATGGTTAGCATGTTCAAGAAAGATAGTCCAAAGTTTAATGGAAAAAATTATGAAGCTAGAAGGAAAATATGAAGACACATTTTTTGTGTATGGGTCCGGGATATTGGATCTTGACAAAATTAGTGAAGACAATCATTTCTGAAAAGAATTTGGAAAATTGTATCAAGGATGAAAGAGATCTTTTTATGTGCAACATGATAGCTATACAAGCAATATTGACTACACTTCTTGAATTGAATACAATTAGGTAGAATCACTTGCTACTTCACATTTGATTTGGAAAGCTTTGGAAACTAGTTTTGAAGATGATGCACATTCTAAGAAGTTGAGGCTACAAAGTTGGATTTCTGCATTTCAAGATGCTAAAATGATGGAAGATGAATCTATAAGAACATATGTAGGTAGGATATCATAAATTACTATAGGTATTAAATCTCAAGGAGGAACAAAAGAAGATGATGAGGTTATATAGAAGATATTGAAGACTCTAACACCACCATTTAAGTTAGCAGTTCAAATGATACAATTGTTGATATCTTGTACCAAAAATTTCTCAAAGGAGTTGTTTCTTAGAAGACTTGAAGCAATTGAGAATGAGCTTAGATAGTCCAGAGATTTGACGAGAATAGAGACAAATTTTAGTGCCTTGAATATTAAACCTAGTTTATCCAAGAACACAAGTGCTAGAGGAATTTTTTTTTAGTAGCAGTAGATCTAAGGAAGATAGAAAGAATGAAGTAGAAAGAATGAAGGAGTAGCCCTTCTGGTAAGAAGAGAAAAAGGCAGTAAGAAAATCTTTAAATGTTGGACTTGTGATGAATATAGTCATTTTGCATCTAAGTTTCTTAAAAGAGAGAAAAAGTATATAGAAAATTACAAACCTAGAAGAGATAGAGAGTGTTTGTATGAAAATGAAGAAAATGATTCTAATGAACAAGCATTAAGTGCTAGTGATGCTCAAATTGGATTTGTGGCAATTAAAGAAGAAAGTATAGAGAAAGTAGCTTTAGTATCATAGGTTGAGAAGAAATCTAATTGGATAATTGATAGTGGTTATTCACATCATATGATTGGTGATATGAACAAGTTTGTTGACTTCAAAAGTCAGGATGGAGGCATTGTTAGAGTATGCAACATGCCCAATAAAAGGTATTGGATCTATAACTCTTGATGGTAAAACTAAGCATGTATATTTTTTTGATGGTTTAAAGCACAATCTTTTGAGTGTTGGACGACTAGTGGACAAAGGTTATTAGTTGTAGTTCATAGAAAAAACATGCATAATCAAAGACAAAGATGGAAAGGTAACTAGAATAGGAACTAGATCTAGAGGTAATGTATTTCAGTCAAATCCTACTTAAATGATGTGTTTGGTGACAAAGGAAGATGAAAATTGGTTATGGCATAAGAGATTTTTCCATATAAACTTTGACAGTATTGTGAAGACTAGTAGTATGTTTACAGTTAGAGATTTGTCCAAGATTGCAAAGCCTACTAACACAATTTGCAAGAAATGTGTGTTGGCAAAGCATAACAAAACTTCTTTTCCCTACAAGAAGTTTACTATTACAAAAAAATTGGAGATTTTACACACAGATCTCAGTGGTCCTACAAAGACTAAAGGATTATATGGTGAAAGGTATTTTATGATTCTAGTTGATGACTTTTCTAGAATGATGTGGGTTGCATTTCTTAAAGAGAAATCTAAGGCACTTGATAAGTTTAAGATATTGAAGAATGGAGTTGAGAATGAATCTGGTATGAAGATTAAATGTTTAAGATCATATAGAGGAGGAGAATTTACTTCAATTGAGTTTAACATGTTTTGTGAAGAAATTGAAATCAAAATATAGTTATTAGCTCTGAGAACTCTTGAATAGAATGACATTACAAAAAGAAGAAACTAGTCATTTACAAAAGTAGCAAGAGATATGTTAGCTAAGAAGGATGTATCCAATTTTTTTTGGAGAGAAGCTATGAATAGAGAAATCTACAGTATGAAAAAAGTGCAAGTCAATAAAGACACAAACAAAACCCCTTATGAATTGTGGTTTGGTCACTCACCTATAGTTAAGTATTTCAAAATTTTTGGGAGTAAATATTATATCAAAAGAGATGATGATATTGGTATGTTTGATGCTAGAGGTGATGAAGGTATGTTTCTTGGCTATTTATTGAAAATTAAAGCTTATAGATGTTATAATAAGAGAACTAAGACTATTATAGAAAGTGAAAATGTGAGAATTGATGAGAAATTTAGGATACAAGAGAGAATAGTTGATTGCAATTCAGATGATGTTGTTGTTACTAAGCCAAGGAATGATGAGGTATTTCTTGAGACTAACAATGATTTGTAGAATGAAGGAGAGCCAAGGTAGGAACAAAGGTACAAAGCTTCAGTAGAGCCAAGAATTGAGATAGAAACTCCTACTTTAGGAAAGAATATGATAAAGAATCACCCATCCGAGAAGATCATCAAAAACAAAGATAAAGCTATGATGGCAAGAAGTAGAGTCGATGAAGAACTATATTTGATATCTCAAGTTGAACCTAAAAATGCACATGAAGCATGTAAAGATGATTATTGGAAACAAGCCATGAAAGAGGAATTGGATTAGATAGTAAAGAATGAGACATGGGAATTGGTTCCTAGACCAACAAATAAGAATGTGATAAGAACTTAATGGGTATTTAGGAACAAGATGAATGCATAAGGTGAATTTGTAAGGAACAAAGAAAGATTGGTAAATAAAGGTTAGTCACAACAAGAAGGAATAGATTATGAGGAGACCTATGCTCTAGTGGGTAGAATAGAAGCAGTAAGATTATTCTTAGCATGTGTAGCATAGAAAAAATTCAAAGTATATCAGATGGATATCAAGTCAACATTTCTAAATGGAGAACTTGAAGAAGAAGTGTATATTTATTAGCCTAAAGGTTATCCTTTGACATATGACAATGACATAGTATGTAGACTGAAGAAAGCATTGTATGGCTTAAAGCAAGCACCAAGAACCTAGTATGCAAGGTTGGACAAGCATTTGACAAATCTTGGATATAGTAAAGGTATGGTAGATAGTAATCTCTATTGGAAAGAAATTGATGATGGTTTGATGATTTGGTAATATTTGTTAATGATATCATATTTGGAGGAAATGATGAGGAAAGTGAGAAGTTTGCAGAAGAGATGAAGAAAGAATTTGAAATGAGTATGATAGGAGAGATGAAATATTTTCTAAGATTACAGATTGTACAGAATAATGAAAGAATCTTTATTTCTCAAAATAAGTACTTGAAGGATTTACTAAAAAAGCTTGGTTTGGAAATATACAAACCCGTTGGAACACCTATGGTAACTGGACACAAGTTATCTACAAAGGATGAGACACCTACTATTGAGCAGAAGAAGTACAGAACTATGATTGGAGAATTTCAATATCTGACTCACATGAGCCTAGATATAGAAAATGTAGTTAGAATTTTTGCAAGATTCCAAGCTGATCCCAAAGAAACATATTATGTAGTAGCCAAAGAGATATTTAGATGTCTAAAAGTACCATCTGATTTCGGATGTGGTATGATAAAACTAATGATTTTACTCTAAGTGCTTATACTAATGTTGATTGGGAAAGCAATATGGATGAAAAAAAGAGCACTAGTGGTGGAGCCTTCTTTCTTGGAGGAAGATTGGTTCTTTGGTTAAGAAGGAAGTATGATTGTACATCACAAAGTACAATGGAAGTAGAATATGTTGTAGCAACAAACAATTGTAATCAAGTTGTTTGGATGAAGCAGATGTTGAAGGATATAAGGATGGAAATTAGTGAGCCTATTCTCATATATTGTGTCAACAAAGGCACACTAATTATGTCTAAGAATCTAATGTTGCATTCAAGGACTAAGCATGTTTCTATTAAATATCACATGTTGAGAGAGAAAGTTGTAGAAAAGAAAATTAGATTGGAGTATGTGAGCACTAAAGAGCATATTGTAGATATATTCACTAAGCCTCTTTCCAAAGAGACTTTTGAGTATTTGAGAGGTATTCCCAGGGTTATGACCCTTATAATATCAAAATAAAAGATGCAAGAGTGCATCAGTCTAGTGTAGCAGAGCACCATTGTTGTTTGGACTGAATGCATATGCTTCCTGTATGGGGACGTATCTATGATGGATAGATTCATCTAGGACTCTTGTTGAATATTGTTTTAAAAAGTGTCTTTGGATACTTGAGCTAAGTAAAAATTAGTTGTTGCAGATTTTGATGTAGTAAAGTTGGTTGCTGAAACCTTTGACATTGATGTCAATGGAAAAACATGGAAAAACATGTACAACATGACAGTTGGAGAAGTTTGACTTGAGTACAATATGTTTGGAATAAGCACAACATGGAATGATAGTTTCATAAAAAGTACATTGAGGTATATCAATGGGGGAGAATGATTGATGAAGAGGACTTGGAAAGAAAGATGAGTAGTCTTTTGTTGGTGTTCTTGGAACTAGATATTTTTCATCTATGTTGCCATCAATGCCAAAGGCGAAGATTGTTGCAAGATTGCTAGAAGCATGAATGTTGATGATATTCCTATGGGAGAGTATTATAGATATGTTACTATGATGGTATGGTATGTTACATTCATGACTAAGTTTGTCATTGATGTCAACATAGCAATTTTTTGTGGTATCTAATAGAAGAAAAACAAAAGATCAAGTTGGTATGGATGGTTGGTTGAGTACTCTAACTATTCGAGGTTATGGGAGATAATTTTTAGTATCTAGTGTATGTCGTTAACATCAAAAAAAGGAATGATAAGTCTAGAAGAAGTTATGTAAGTTTTGGTGATGTTTATTTTGACATAGATTTTACAGAGGCATGTTCTAGTAAACTTGTTATATGTCTTAGCAAAATTGTTATTTAGAAAATTGAGGTTGAGGATATGAAGAAGACATGTTGGTGATGATGTGGCTAAGTTTACTCATCATAATATTTCATGTATGGAAAGATATTCAAGTTGCAAGGTGGAAGATTAATGTTATTGCTAAGTGTAATGTGTTCTTAATGTGGTCCTATAATGATTAAATGAGAAGGTCTAATAGTAGACTCAGGGAATTGTTTTGAGGACTCGGTATAAAGGAAGTAAATTTTAATTTATCACAATGATATAGAAATGATAGAAAACCTTCTCTCTTGCCTTCTTCCAAAGAGTGGATGAATTCATGAACAGTCATGATAGAATCCAGGATTTTCCTCCCCAGAACAAAACTAGTCTACTGAAGAGAAATAATAATATGGAGGACCTTGATAATCCTATTAGCGAAGACTTTAGAAATAATCTTGTAGAAAGAGTTGTAGAGGCTTATAGGTCTGAAAAGATCCATAGAATCTACCCCCAAAACTTTAGAGATAAGCTCTACGAATGTAGCATTTACCTCCTTAAGCAGACTTTTAGCTCCAAAAAACTCTTGAAGTGCTTTGATAACATCTTGTTGAACCACTTTTTAGAACATTTGAAAGAAGAAACTAGGGAAACCATCTGGACCTGGAGATTTGTCTGTAGGGAGGGAGAAAATTTCCTTCTCAATTTCTAGAGGGGAAGGAATAGCCTCAATCATAGAGTTGTGTTCTAGTTGGATCAAAATCAGGATATTAGAGATAATATTTTGTTGATCTTCTTCCACTAGATTTAGATCTCTTGTCAAAAGATTAGAGAAGAGAGTGATGGCCTCTACCACTATATATTTTTCTTCTTCTAAAATGACATCCCCCATTTTGATTCTACTAATTCTTTTATGGACTCTCTATTTCAAAGTAGAGATATGGAATAATCTTGTGTTTTGGTCCCCCTCTTTTAATTAGACAACTCTTGATCTTTGTTTCTAGTAAGCCTCCTCTTGACCAATAATATTATGAAGCTTAGAAAGAATATTTTTTCCTCCTCTAGCCTCACCTCATTATAGCGTTGCTTCTAAATAACTTCTTGAATAATGCTAAGGTCATCTAAGAGATTTGCTTTGGATTGGAAAATGTTACCAAAATATGACTTATTCTACTTCTTGATATTGATCTTGATATGTTTCAACTTCTTGGCCACCTTGAACATGATAGTGCCCTCTATGTGAATGTTCCACCACTCTGAGATATGAAGAGATATATTTGGGTGTGAAGTCCACATTCTTTCTAGTCTAAAGGGGAATTTATGTTTGATGGCAATGGGGTCCATAGTGGGAAAAATAGAAGAGTGATCCAATCTAGTTTGAGCCAATAAAGACAAATTGAAGTTGTTGGAATTCATCCAATATAAAGATACGAGAGCCATGTCTAGCTACACTTGGATGCAATCTCTGTCGACTCCTCTATTATACCAGGTGAAGAAGCCTCCCTAAAGATCAACATCTAGTAAAGCCAAATCATTGATTAAGTCTAAAAGTTCCTAGCTACTCTCTAGATCTAGAGCCAAACCCCCTATTTCTCATTGTCTCTCAAGGGGGTATTAAAGTCCTCCATAATTATACAGTTTATAGTATCTAGATAAAATATTTCTAATATTTACCCAATAGTTCCTCCTACCAATATTAGATTTAGGAGCATAAACATTCAAAAGATACCAACTTTCATGATTTTTGATATTGAGCATTTGAATGAGAAGAATATTACCTTCACCATATAAAACTTGGGGCTTGAAAAGAGTTACAGAGGGTAAGAAAACCCCTAGAGGGTTAGGATTAAACCACAGAAAAAAATAAAAATTACATTCAAATATAACTAATATCTAAAAATAATAGATCACATAGAAAAGAATACAAGACACCAAGATTCAACGTGGTTCACCCAATCCCTGGGTTATGTCCACCAAACAACAAGTCTAATATTATTACAATCCATTAATTAAAAATTGATTACAATTTGTAATCCCTTACAACTCAATACTACCATAAGAACCAATTTTTGCATCACCATTATGATACAATCCCTAATCCTAAGCTCTTTTATACAAGTATTTTTACTGCTTTAGGGTTACAATTAATAATTACATGTCAGCCCAAAATCTCGATAAAATAGGGCCCCATTTTTTTTTTTGGGGTGATGCATCGAGCCCTAAAGAATTTATGAAGGATGTATAGTACTTTCTTAATTGGTCACCACAATCTAACAATATCCCACTTGGGGTCTAATTAGGCTCCACACTAAACAACAATCTCCCACTTGGAGACTAATCGTATAGCTATGCCGCTACTTTGTGAGGCTCCCACTAGATCAAACCACCTTGGACTTTGCTATTCTTTTGATCATCTTCAGTCTAGAAGACCAATCAAAGCTAAAGAGGAGTTTAGCTTCTCCCTTGTTACTAACTTTGTTAACATATCTATTGGATTGTCATCTGTATATATCTTATTCAGCTTTAATTGTCCATCCTCCAAAATTAACTGAATGAAATGGTACCACAGTTGTATGTGTTTGATCTTTGAATGCAAAACTAAATTCTTGGCAAGATGAATGACACTCTAACTATCTGTAAAAAAATAATTATCCTTCTAAGGGTGTCCCAATTCTTCTAAGAAGAACTAAAGCCATATCATCTCCTTGGCTACCCCTATAGTAGCAACATACTCTTCCTCTTTAGTGGATAGAACATTAATCTTCTGTAACCTAGAAACCCATCTCATAGCTTCCCCACCAATAGTAAATACATAACCTGTAGTACTCCACCTGGTATCAATATCCCCTACCAAATCTGAGTCAACATAGCCCTATAAAGCAATAGTAGAGCCCCCAAAGTGCAAACACTTATTGGATGTTCCTTTCAAATATTTGAAAATCTATTTGATTGCTATCCAATGCTCAATTCCTGGATGACTCATATATAGGGTAAACTTTAAGAAAGCCACCTCTAAAAAAAGATATAAAATATTGGCGAATATTTCATTATTTTGAAAAAAAAAATTTATTTATATTGGTGAAACTCTCAATTTTTTATTCTAAATATGATTAATTTTGGCAATTATTTTTGAATCATAATTTTTTTTGTATAAAATATTGATGAATCTCAATAATAATAGGAAGTTCATTAATCACCATGGAATATTACAAATCAAAATTGAACATTTTTTTACCTTGTGGAATGTTATGAGAATCATTACATATACTTTAAATCAATAGTGAATAATAAATATTGGTGGTATATCCCTAAATGAACTAATAATTATGATAATTATTGGTCAGTTCAATTTAATTTCTCCAATAATATATTATATTTAGGTTACTCAAATCTATTCATGTAACAAATATTGTGGCGAATATTTGAGTTTAAATTTTTCAATAAAATAAATTATTGAGCGATTTTAAATATTCTAGAATTGAATTTTAGAAAACTATGGCAATTTAGGTTGTATCAAATCTTAAATTATTAGCCAAAATACTAGCCAAAAAATTCTAAAATTAGCCAATTTATGAATATTAGCAGCTAAATTATACCCTACTCATATACCTACTAACGAATCCCATTGCATGTGCAATATGTGGCCTAGTACATACCATAGCATACATCAAGCTTGTTACAACTGAAGCATAGGGTACTTTGGACATCTTATCCTCCTCTTCTTGTGTCTTAGGACACATGTCCTTAGTCAACTTCAAATGACCAGGTAAAGGTATGTTATCAGCTTTAGCATTCTCCATAGAGAAAAGTTGCAACACCTTCTCAACATAATCAGCCTGAGATAGCATCAATTTTTTGTTCTTCCTATCTCTATAAATCTTCATACCAAGGATTTATTTTGCTACCCCCAAATCCTTCATAGAAAATTCATGTGCTAATTGGCATTTTAGCCCCTTAATATGATCCATGTTAGGCCCAACTACAAGCATATTATCAACATATAAACATAAAATAATATAGCTATCATCAACCAACCTCTTAAAATAAATACAATGATCTAAATGATACCTATTGTATTCATGTTCATGCATAAAACTATAAAATTTCAAATACAATTGCCGAGGTGCTTGCTTCAAGCCATATAAAATTTTCTTCAATTTACACACTAAGTTCTCCTTACCTTTGACCTCAAATACATGTGGTTGAGCCATATATATCTTCATCCAAATCACCATGAAGGAAGGCTATTTTAACATCAAGGTGCTCTAAATGCAAATCTTCAATAGCCATAATACTCAAAACAATATGGATAGAAGTCATCTTAACAATAGGAGAAAATATCTCATCAAAATCAATTCCATTTTTTTGTGCAAATCCTTTTACAACTAACCTAGCTTTATATCTTTTCTTACCTCCATCCTCTTCTTTTAACCTTTAAACCCATTTATTATGTGAAGCCCTTTTACCTACAGGCAACTTGCATAAATCCCATGTCCTATTCTTTAGCAAAGAGTCCATTTCATCTTTCATTGAAGACTCCCACTGAATTTTAGTATCCACCTGCATAGCTTCATCATAAAATTTAGGTTCACTAGCATTAGTAAGTAAAATAGAATACAAAGAGGGAGAAAATCTTTTGGGAGGTCTAATTTGCCTAGTTGATCATCTAACATTCACTAGTGTGTGTGGTATTTTTTTATTGTGATTGTTACACATCATGAGGAATGGTTGGAACATCATCTTTTGGAGTATCCTCCAACACTACATAATCACCTTCTTTCTTCTCATGTTGCTGCAACAAATCTTTGTATAGCACTTTTTCATTGAATATGACATCCCCATTTCTTACAATTTTATGATTTTCAAAATCCCAAAGCCTACAAAAAAATTCATTAATGCCATATCCAAAAAATACAGATTTCTTTGACTTAGCTTCTAGCTTGGTTCTATTTTTAGAATCTATGTGAGAAAATGCTTCACAACCGAAGGTTTTGAAAAAAGAATAACTCACCTTCTTACTAGTCCATTCTTCCTCTAGAATACCACATCCCAAAGGAGTAGAGGGACCTCTACCAATAGAATATACAATAGTATTGATATCCTTTACTTACATGTATAAGGGCAACCCAACATGCAACCTCATGCTCCTAGCACACTCCATTATAGTCTTATTCTTGTGTTCAGCCACTCCATTTTCCTGTAGAGTCCTTGGAATAGTTTTCTGTCTATGAATACCATTAGTGGAGCAATAATTTTTAAATTCATGATTATAATACTCACCACCATTATCAAAGTTGTGACATTTTAATTTCTTACTGGTCTCATTTTCAACTAGGCATTTCCATTGCTTAAAAGTTTGAAATACATTAGATTTCTGTCAAAGGAAATAAATCCATACCTTTTTAGTTGCATCATCGATAAATGTAACATAATAATGAGAGCCACTAAGGGAAGGTACCTAAGCTGGTCCCCATAAATCAATATGCACAAGCTCTAATTTCTCTTTTTTGTTTTCCTTCCCAGTCTTCACAAAACTCACTTTCTTTTGTTTTTCATACACACAACTTTCACAAAGGTCCATATTAACACATTTCAGTCTTGGTAGAACTTTCTTTGAATGAAGTACTTTCATACCTTTCTCACTTATGTGCCTAAGTCTATTGTGCCACAATGCTGTATGAGAATTTACAGTAGCTTTTTGTTCTCCCTACACAACTGTAACAATTTTTCCTGAACATTCATATATCTCTAAAACAATTAAGGTAGAAGGAAAAATATGACTTGTAGAAAGATATAACGTGCCTACTTTCACACCTTTTTCTACTACAAGGAATCTTTTGAAACCTTCCAATTTTTATCATTAAAAGTAACTACATAACCCTCATCACCAAGTTGTCTTACTAAAATTAAATTCCTACTCAGCCTTGGAACATGTCTTACCTCATGTAGTAGCCAATGATTCCTATTTTGCAACTTAATCTTAACTTTTCCCTTTTCAACAATCTGACAAGGTTCATTATCCCCAAAATAAACAAGTCCAAAATCCCTTTGGACATAATTAATGAAATAACCTCTATGAGGTGTAGCCTGAAATGAAGCACTAAAATCTAAAACCCATGAATCATCAACACTTTCTAAAGATAGAAGCAAAGCATCCTCTTCAGATTTGTTACTTACCACATTTGCCTCCTTGTCTCCATTTGGTTTATCTCCTTCATTTTTCTTTTGATTCCAACAATTTTTTTTTTTATGCCTTAGTTTCCCATAGTACTAGCAGTCATTTGGTCCTCTTGATTGAGACCTCCTCCCCTTTAACTTTCCTCTTGATTACCCACAATTTCTAGAATTACTTCCTCTCTCAATCATTTTGCCTCAACATTGTGCATTCAAAGCACTTCTTGATGTAGATCCACCTGAGGTTTTCCTATGAGTTTCCTCACTCAAAATAACATTGATCACATCAACATATTTTAGGGTACTAGATCTAGGAACAAAATTACTCTCAACTATTATCAAGCCATTCTAGCTTTTCGACAAAGAACACAAAATCAAGAGAGCCCTAATTTCTTATCAAAATTGATACCCATAGAAGATAAATGACTAGTAATAGTTTTAAAATCATTTAAATGATCTATAATAGATCCACCTTTTTCCATTTTCATATTAAATAAATGCTTCATGAGAAATACCTTGTTTGAAGCGGAGGGCTTTTCATATAGTTTCACTAGGATTTGCATCAATTCTTCTGTCATCTTCACTTTTGCAATATTAAATGCCACTAATGGTGCCAAGAATAATTGAATGCTTCCAAGTGCCTTTCTATCTAAAATATTCCATTCATCATTTGACATAGATCCCTGATTCTTGGTTTTTCCTTCTAATGGCTTCGATAAATCCTTTTGATAAAGATAGTCTTCCATTTGTATCTTCTATAACTGAAAGTTCTACCCATTAAACCTATCAATCCTCAACTTGCCTTTGTCTGCCATCGCTCCCTCTCAACCATGCAGCTTCCACTCAACCATGAGACTTTCCTATAGAGGATAACTAAACAAAACAACCTCGCTTTGATACCACTTGTTAGGATTAAATCAAAGACAAAAATAATAATTATATGGACAAATATAACCAATATCCAAAAATAATAGATCATACAGAAAAGAACACAAGACACCAATATTTAATGTGGTTCACCCAATTCATGGGCTACATCCACCAAACAACAAGTTCAATATTATTATGATCCAATAATTACAACCTAATTACAATCTGTAATCCCTTACAACTCAATACTGCCGCAAGAACCAATTTTTGCATCACCATTATGAAAAAATCCCTAACCCTATGCTCTTTTATACAAGTATTTTTGTTGCTTTAATATTATAATTGATAATTACATGTTGGCCCAAAATCCCAATAAAATAGGGCCCAAATTTTTTTTTGGGGCGATGCCTTGATCCCAAAAGAATTTATGAAGTATGTATAGTACTTTCTAGATTAGTCACCACAATCTAACATAGAGGCCCCATTAGAATTTGTAGCAAACCACTCCAAAATACTACTAAAAGAGATTCTCTCCACATACTCCTTTTTCATTTTGGTTTCTTGAATAAGCATAAAATCTCATCTACGATCTTGAATCATATTTCAAATTACCTCTTATTTGTGGGCTCTATTTAGCCCATGTATATTCTAGGATATGACCTTCATCTCTTCTTTGCAAGGTAGGCCTCTTGGATGGTCTTTTGACTCCCATCCACTAGATTCTTTCTAGTTTCCTTTTTATTGTTTTGACTATTACTATTCCTTCTAGGGGTTTTAGGTTTTGCTCCAAAATCATCTTTCACTCTACTCCTGGTAGCAGTTGGGGAAATTAGAGAATGGTCTCTACTTTTCTTTTTCTTTCTAATTGTAGTCCACTCCCCTATCACACATATACACAGCTCGCAAAAAGAGCCTCCATTCTAGTTAATTGGCCTAGTGATGAGGATCTAACTATTGGAAATATTTGTGATAGGCTATGTTACTAAGAGGGGAGGGGTGAATTAGTAACCTATAAAACTTAATCCTTTATTAGTAATTAATCCTTCTTGTATATTTTGATCTAATTGCATGCGTGAAAAACTAAAAGCATCAAAACATTCATAACACTTTTTACACACAATATGGTGACCCGAAAACCTTTCAAATAGAAAGTAAAACTAGGGTGGGGATGATACCCACAAGCTTTAGTACTATAGTATAAAGTTTACCTATTAAGGCTTACAATGATCACTTTTGATGATCTACCCTATTAGGAGAAATAAAGACTACTAGGTCCACCTTGCAAAAGGATTTACAAAAATACAATGAAGTATGCACTCGGTAAAGAGATTTACAAAAGATTTTTAAGTCTACCTTGTGAAAGGATTTAACTGATCCACTTGTTATGATGAAATAGTGGCTGATCTTTGATCTGCAACTTGGTTTTTTGAATGAGATTCCTTTGAGTGTAATGATCACCTTGATGTGATAGATAAATCCTTGCTACTTCTTATACTATTGTAGCCTTTTGTACTTCACACTTTTTGTTCTTCTCTGCTTGTTACATTACTTTCATACTATATATTGAATGTGATACAATATATTACATATATATCAATCTAAATTACAATTCAACAAAGTTGGCTACAATACACAAAGTCAGTCCAATAGCAAGAACTCAGATTCTAATGACTATCTTGGTGAGGTTCTAATACTCAACATCTACTATCAATGCTCAAGATCATCATTGTTAGTGTAAATAATTATTCACTATTTACACTTGTTTAAGTTTACTTAGGTCAATGCATTAGTTTATTATTTACTAGTGAGACACTTAGGAGTTTGCATACTTTTATGAGTGGTCATGTTGACAACATAAAAGTAAGCAACTCTAATTAAGCACATGGTGTCTACAACATTATTTTGCATGCTACATTTTTGTAGGCTTATCCTCTCATCATCGCACTTACTCCTGTGCTTAATGGAGGATAACCCACACCTGGTGGACATGTACTTGGTTGTAAGACTTATTATGTTGCTAACTTCTAGGCATTCTAGAAGCATTTCATAGCACTTTATATATAGGCACTCCTAGTGTACTTTCACATTGAATTGGATGGAAACAAATCAATTGTGGATATTGTTATTCTGATTATATCTTGTTGATCTATTGTTGTGCTTGTGTTTTCTTGGGGGAATTTTTTCCTAAGGCAAATTCTTACATGGTATTAGAGCTATACCAAATTCTTACATGGTATCAGAGCTTGGAGAGATTATCTTCATGTAGTCATTTGAGACCATTTTTGCTTCAGCACCTCAACCTAGATCCAAAGTATCATAGTCATTGGAAGTGTCTAGAGCTAAAATAGACCTTGCTATTGTATCTAGAATGTCGATTCAATGAATTGACTATAAATTTACCTATGTTGGGCCATATGCAAAATTGAGACAACATTTTTTTTGCAAACTGGCAACCTAAAGGCCTGATTTGCAAATTTGGTATGATCATTTCGGATCTCTAAATTTAATTTTTAGATCTGCAATTTTTTTCATTTGCATATCTACAATTTTTTTCGAATCTACATTATTTTTTCAGAGAAATTGGCCATTAGGCCCGTAGGAGAGATTTTTTGCAGGTGAAGATTGAAGCTTGCTAGTGCAAATTAGATATTGACATCACATTTAGAAGGTCAAAAAATGCCCAAATCAGATTTTTTTCATCCAAATCAGACATCTGAGGTAAAATCTAGAGCAATTTGATTTTTGGAGGCACGATGATAGTGATTCAGGAATAATAATAATAGAGGTGATTTTCAGACAACGATATCTCCCTCATATGGACTCCTTTTTGCAAACAATTTTTTATATTTTGGGGTAGAATTTTGTGATCTACACATTGATACAAGAGGTTTGAGATCTTTGTTCCTGAATTTTTCTACAACTCGCAAATCCTAATTTTTTCCACTTCAAATGCTTAGTATGGGATCATCTTGACACATAATCAAGTTTTATTTTTTTAAAGTGCATATATTTTTTTCTACTTTCTAGATCTACAATTAGATTATAGGTTATGTGGAAAGAAATACTACTTTTAGAAGTAGGCCCTAAATTGGCTATTATAATTGTACTAAGTATAAAGTGTTCAAATCATACATTAGAGGGTGTTGATTGATTATTTCTATATTTTTGGGGGTGCATACATTTATTGATCTCATGGAGTCTTGTCACATATGTCAATCTGGTATAAGATTGAAGTTGACACGAAAGAACTATAAAAAATGGAGTGCTTTAATGTTTGGTCATCTAAGAGAACATCATAAAGTGTTTCCTTATCTCTATTCATTGCCACCACATTTTGATTGGAAACATACATTGAATTGAATAGCAATAAATCAATTGTGGATATTGTTATTTTGATCATACCTCATTGGTCTATTGTTGTGCTTGTGTTTGAGTTCCTTGATCTCGGGTGAATTTTTCCCTAAGGAAAATTCTTACATGGTATCAGAGCTATACCAAATTCTTACACTCATGCATTCAATAGAAGTAGAAGCTTGGTCCATACTGATCACTTTCAAGTAGTCTAAACTTGGTTTGCACTAGTGACATGGTGAATACTATGAAACTTGACATATAAATTGAATCACTTGATTCACACTACATAGGTTGGTCAACGCTATCACAATGGGCTCAGTATAAACTAAATCACTTCATTAACACCGAATGGGTCGATCAACACTAGATTCATATCATTGTAACTATGAACTCGGTAAGCACTACACAACTTGGTTTGCACTGAGGAACTCGACATACATTGAAATGCTCAATTTACACTGTTGATCACCAACTTCTTAGAAAATGCTCAATGCTAACTGGATACTATTTATTGAACTCATTAGCAACCATTGAACTTGGTAAAGCTTGAAATGATTGGTTAACATTGTTAACTATATAATAAGCTCGATAGATACTATCTGTCTAAATAAGTGTGTGTCACTAATAACAAACATAACTATAAAGTCAACACTAACCATTTCCATCACTCTTGAAACCTTCTTGGGGGATGCTACCTCCATATTGAGGTTGATAGTTTATTCCCTAGGGGATGGTCTACTCTTTTGAGTAGCATCCTCACATCCTTCAAGAGCCTAAAAGTTAGGAACTTGATATATGGCTTCTTCTATTGCATAATCAGTGCTTAAAATCCCTAACTCCCTAGAAAAATGATCCACCTTGAGATTATCCTCTATAAGATTTGAAATTTGAGGGATAAAATTATCCACAGATTCTTTTCTATGAGAAACAACCTTAGTGATAATCTCATCTATAGCCCACTACTGAACTACCAAAGGCTTAAGCATATCAACTTCCATAATGGAGATTCCTCTAGATTCTGCCCCTTGAACCACTATAGCTACCGAGGGTTGGAATCCCACTTTTTGATCTTATTATTTCTTAGGCTCTCCTTCATGGCTCACAAATTCCTTCTATTTCCATACCTTATCTCCTTCTTTGGTAGTCTTTATTTTGTCTTTGGAAATGCCCTTGGTCTTATTCTTATTCAACAATTATTTCCTAGCTTTTTCCTCTAGAGATCTAGGGCATAACTTAGCCACATGGCTTGCTTTCTTCCAATGGAAGCATGCAAAAGGGACACTTTCAAATTCCAACTTTTGAATATGTGTTCCTAGTTTAGAGGGCAGATACAAAATCTTCAGCATGTCTCTATCCTCATTGACCCCAATACATATTTGAGCATATGTTAATTGGCTTCTTGACACTGTAATGGGGTCAATAGATAGAAGCTCCCAAAAGTATTTTTCTATGCTATCAAGTACATCTTCATACCAAAACTGCATTAGAAGTAAAGGAAGGTGAACCCAAATAGGATCTTGAACAAAGAAAGAATCATTAAGATCCAACTTTGTGGTTCATTTCTATAGAGAAAGGCTGGATTGGCCAAAGGACCAAGACCCTGCGCATAGGATCTTTATGAGATGTTCTAGATAAGAGAACTTGAAGGAGATTAAACCCTTAGCCATAGCCATAATCTCAACATGACCTTTTAGGTCCCATTTGTTTCTAGCTTAGGTATGCACAATATCAATATTTGGCCTTGGTCCAATGACCTTCCCAACTAGAGAAGAGGCCATAGAAGCAATATTATGGTCTACTAGCTCATCAAAAATCTTAATAGAATATTTCCCCTTTTCCTTATCCTAGATATCCTTTATCTTAAGGAAAGGAAGACTTAAGTATGGGTTTGATACCAAAGAGAGAAGATCATCGACCAGTTGAATCCATATCGATGACTTTCTAAGTAGAGTGTAGGCTCGACATAGTCTAATTAGATCTCAATGCATCATTCCTAGGGTCCTTCTTTTGTTCACATGAGCCCTCATTCCTAGAGGCAGGCTTAGTCCCCCATTCATCCTCCTCTTGGTAGATCCCAAATCCCTTCTCAACACCATCCTAGACTGACCCACCTGAAGCAAAATTCAAATTTCCAATCTTTACAATTCCTACTCCTACTCCCACTCCCTCTCTGTACCCCATCATTAAGGTCATTAGTTTCTCT
Organism: Cupressus sempervirens; assembly: GCA_028749045.1. Taxonomy (NCBI): domain Eukaryota; kingdom Viridiplantae; phylum Streptophyta; class Pinopsida; order Cupressales; family Cupressaceae; genus Cupressus; species Cupressus sempervirens. The sequence goes on along the minus strand of CM053784.1, from coordinate 520,170,451 downwards.
TTTTGTATTGACGAAGGATGATCGAGATTGGTTTCCTCCAACTATTATGGACTTCAAGTGTATTCCAAGATAGGATTACTTATTATGTTACAAAAGATGTCTTCTACATAATGTAACAATGTAATATTCTCAAGCGAAGATAATTCCAAGGACTATATTTCTAATTAACTAGAACTTGATCTCATAACACAATACCATGAGAGTACTTGATAATCAAATCTCTTTTTTATTCTAGATTAAAATCCAAGATTACAAGAGGGAAAATTATGAAATAAATTAACTCTTGAAACTATACTATTCAAATGAATTTAGAAGTAGGAATTGAACTAAAAATAATTTGAATCTTATCACAATACTATACACCTTGTTCATAAGAGAATCTTTTCTATTATTATTAAAAATGGAATCTAAAACATTGAATACATTTCAATAAATCACAATGGAGTTTTGAATTCTTTCCTTCAACACACAAATACAATGGTACAACAAGGAAGGTATCACAATGGAGAAGCCTCCAACATAGGGTGTCTTAAGAACACCATCAAGAAATCCAAGATTTCTCCATCGTTTGAATCAAACCAAATCTACAAAAAGCATACATGACTAATCATGGAGTGTTCACCTCCCATCTTTGGCCTTAAAAGGCCACCCACCAATTTGGGAGAAACTATAACTGACTAGGTGACAACCAAATCAAACCTCACATCTTGATAAGACAAGATAAAAAAACCCTTCCAAGGCTTGTACAATTGGATTCAAATTGAACCATAACATAGGGATGAAGGTGGACTACCAACTTCGGAATTTATCAATGTAAAAACACAAAATATACATGTCCTTTCGAGGCTAGAAATTCACATAAACTTTCATACTTTCTCCTCCTTATCTCATCCCCCTAAAGTAAGATCAATGTCATTGACATACAAGGGCCCATACATCTTACATTTATTCTCTATCTTCACCATGAGAAGAGACTCTACATAATCTTTGTGTCCAACTAACCCCTTCTCCCATATATGGCCACTTTTTCCCTATCCAAGGGTGAGTAATGTCAACACTCCCTTAGAAGTCTTCCCAAAAAGACAAGGAAAAGAACATGAAATGGAAACAAGTAAAAACCCACAATACCCTTCCCTCACATGATAACAACACAAAAAAAACTCCAAAATATTTACACACACACTTAAGCAATGCAAAAAATGAACATATCCATGTTAATGGAGAAACCAACCTTCACAAAGGTTATGCCAAGAATGAGTTTTGAGATTAACTTAATCATTTCCTCATTTCAATTCCAAAACTTGAATTCTCTAAAAATAGAGAGTGTGTGAACAACCTCCAACTCTATAAATGGACTCTAAATAGATTCTAAACTCACCTACCTAAAATAGCAATTGTTCCAATTTTGTCTCTAAGCCTCCTTTGGTCTCACCACTTGTCCCTATCATAAAAGAAATGTCTTATCAAGATTGTTAACTTGGATAACCTCATGGAGATGATCCATTTTTGCAACAAAGTGAAATTGAGATATTTTAGGGGTCATAAATGTTTTGAGAAAGTTCTAGAAGGGTCGAAAAGGTTCCTAACCCATACCCTTACCACTTGGACACTTTGATTGCATTAAATTTGGCTTCTAGGATAAATTTATGACCTATACATGTGGTTTGAATATATTTGATCTCTAAAATCCTAAGGATGTAATGTTTCCACTAAACACTAGTCAAGGGAAATTAATTTATATTAATAACTAAATCAATCTTAGGTTAATGGGTTACATTAAAAACCCTAATTGATATGTCAGTACAGATATGTATATAACGAGTGTCAAGTGACACCATAAGATTTACTTTTACATAACATTCAATACATCATAGAATGTGGAATGGTACACATACATTCAGATTACAATACAAATTAAATACTTGAAAATTAGGTTTGAATCACTTTATTGGATTTAACCTTGGTCTTTTAGTTTGCACATAAGGTCTATTACTATTTCTCAGATTAATTCCATGGTTAAATTTCCTACACACTCAATGTGAATATCAATAATTTGATAAAATCACATTTATATAAAAACCAAATTTACATAATGAAATTGATCAAAACATTATAATTTTCATTTAAATAAACTTTTCCTATTTGTGCACATAAATTAATGTCACAAATCTCATAATTGAATCATCATAATATATTCATTAGTTCAAATTAAAATACTAAAATAATCATTAGATTGTATGTGTATACCCAAAGTATCATAGCCATCATCAATAGAGCATATTGAAATATTTGAATGCATATAACCTAATCATCAAGGTACCATAGTTAACACCATCATCATAAGGTAAAACACCTCATAGAATCATTAGTACAAGTCAATATTTAAAAAATCAAACAATGTAGTAAGTCTTGAACCATAAGGTATCAAAACATGTATGAATAACCTCTTGTACACAATACCCTAACAACCTTAACACTTCGTAATGTAATTATAATATTTAAAATCAAGCTACTTAAGAGAACTCCTAGTGATTTGATAATATTATTCTTTTAATTTTTAATGATTCAACAGAAGGTAATGATCAAGTTGTGTTATTGTAATAATCATCAAATCAATATACGTAAGATAGCCATAATTATCATAATGTCCTCTACATGGTTTCAAGCAATAACTATGACAATTTCTCATAAAGTCACATTATTGTGTTCATATATCCATTCAAATATCCTTTAAAGAATTTAATAATAAATTTATATTTAAATAAAAATATACGATGAGGGGTCTTACATAAATAATAATATTTATGAGTAAAGTGGGACATTTTCTATTAGATCTTGCATTTGTGTTGTGTTTCCACTATGTGGTTATTTGTAGTAATCAAAATTACCTCCTAAAGGGGTACCCTTGGATTCTTGCTCCATCAGGTGGTATCAGAGCATATTTGTTCCTAAGTGTGTAGATTGAGTACCGAAGCTAAGGCAGTTTGTATCAAGACTTGGGTGAAGACTGGAAGAGAAGATTGATATTGAAGAGCTAATTGATCTTCTAGATTTGTGGATTTATTGCTTTTCATTTTTGAAGATCTTGGAAGAAACCTCTAAGAATATTTGAACCTAGGGCTATTGATGATCTCTATGATGCAGTGGAAGAAAGGTTCTTAGAGAAGATGGCATTGATGAAGAGTGACATGATTGCTACTATTGTGAGTGCTTTAGGTGGTGACCTAGACATTCAGGTACTAAAGATGGTTATGAAGAGGTTGTTAAAGACTTTTAAGCTACTATATTGAGTGGTGAGGACATAACTGATCATGTGGAGAGACCTATGGAAAATAGAGCTAGTCAGTTTGCTACATTTGTATCTCAGTTAAAGTTGAAGAATAAGATGGAGGCTTCTAATTTCTCAGGTATTTTGAATTCTAAAGACTTGATTGATTGGATTGGTGGATTGGAAGACTACTTTAAGCTTGAGGATATTGAGGATCCACTCAGAGTAAGGTTGGAAAAAACTAAGTTGAAAGGACATGCTTCTCTTTGATGGAAATAAGTGCAAAGAGACAGACAGGAGGAAAGTGAAATAAAGATCACTTAATGGAGATTGATGGTAAGTAACTCAAAGGCTAAGTTCATTTCTTCTAATTATGAACTTGAGTTGTTCAAAAGTTTGTAGAATTTGAAGAAGAAAGATATAACTATGAAAGATTATAACAAGGAGTTCTACAAGTTGACTATTTAGTCTGGGTATAGAGAATTGTCAAAGGAGAAGGTAGCTCAGTACATTAATAATTTGAGATTCAATATCCAAGATTTGGTTGGTATGTTGAAGATTGATTTGGTTGAGGATGCTTATCAGTATGCCTTGAAGTTAGAAGATAATTTGAAGAGTAAAATTCAAGGTAATTCCAGAGGGAAGGAGAAGTAGGATAGGTTGGAAAAAGCTAAAATTAGTGTTGAAGATGAACCAAAACTTGTTGAAAAGGAGAGAAGGATAGGTAAAGGTGATTTTAAGGGTGCTTTCTATAAATATGGAGAAGTAGAAAACATATTTTATGAATGTCCTAAGAATGGTGACAAAAAAGTTTCTATTGTGAATGAGGTTGAAGATCGTGATAGTCAACCTGAGCAAGGAGAGAGTTTGCTAGTTTTGCGAGTACTGGTTTGTTAGAGGACACTTAACTCTTGTCAAAGGTCAAATTTCTTCAAAACTCATTGTATGTCTAGTGGTAAAGTTTACAATATGATTGTGGATGGTGGCAGTACCAAAACCTTGTTACTTAGGAGATGGTTTAGAAACTTGGTTTGAAGAGAATGAGACATCCTTATCCTTATAGGACTGGCTGGTTGCAAGGTGAGCATGCTTTGGAAGTGAGGGGGTAGTGCCTTGTTGATTTCTAGATTGGGCAGTATAATGATCAAGTGTTGTGTGATGGACATGGATAATTGTCATTTGTTTCTTGGTAGACCTTGGCAATATGATTATAGGTTTGTGCATGATTGTGTCTAGAATGTGTTTTCAATTATTAAAAGTGGTAGGAAGCATTCCCTAATTCCTTTGCATAATGAAGAGGTTAGTAGTAGGATCTTGAGTATTGGTAGCTAAATTGAATTGAAGGATTCTAAGAGGGTTAGAGATCAACATGGAAAGAAGACCTATGGAACACCAAGGATGGAGGTGAAGAAGAAGAAGAAGGTCAAGGGAAAGAGTACAAAAGTTGAGGACTTGGAGGATATGTTTGTGAAGAGCCAATTTGGGATTTATGTGTTGAATCCTAGAAGATATTCCTCCAGCTACTAATACCATCTTTTTGAACCTAAGATATCTAATGTAGGAGCATCCTTTCTTGGCTAGAAATCTTGCATGATTGTATGGTCTTACCTTGGAGTTGGAGGACTTAGTTAAAGAATGAATTGTGACTTGGTTGATATAGAGTTGGTTTGGTTGTTGTATTAATCAAGTGAGTTAGTTAGTGAAGATGTTCAATGATGCATATGGTACTCGATTTACATTGGGATCTTGGTTCATACTTTAGGCCTCGATTATGCTCGACTTTTGTATTGACCATGTAGCTGGGTCAAAGAAGGGGCATAATTTCTTTTGGAGGACTTGACACATATAGATTCTTTGTCAATGAAGGAACCTAGTTATGTCTAGTGAAATTCTAACACTCATCATGATTTTCTTTGAGAATCAATTTGGTCTTGATCCCTATGGTGCCTAATTTGTCTGAGAGATGACTTTTGGTATTTAATTTGTGTATCAAAAGACTTGTGGCTTGTATGGGTATTTAATGTAAGGGTCCATTTTAATTTGTAATTGGATAGGCTAACCTATGGCTTAGTTGTGCATAAGTAGAGGTTCTTATCGAGTCTTTATTCATTCAATTTTTTTTTTCATTTGGAGGAGTAAATTAGAGGAATAAAAATGATTCATCCAACTTGGAGAAGAGGATGACGTGGAGGAGAAAATTTTGATAAGGGCTAGAAGTTGAGGCTTGGAAAAAAAAAGATTTCATGTTGGGCTTGCAAGAACAAGTTAAGGTCTTCCTTGGAGCTTTCTACCAGAGTGTAGATCTAGAATAGCTAGTGTGGAAATTAGATCTTGAGGGATCTTGTAGAACTATTTTATAATTTATTTTTGTATTTAGCTCTAACCTAGAAGGCCTTACAACCAAGCATGTTCCATATAAATAGTTATATTTATGAATAAAGTGTTTACATTTGGTATCATATCTTGTATTTGTGTTGTTTTTCTATTGTGTTGTTGTTTGCATTGATCTAAATTACCTCTAGTAGGGGTACCCTTAGATTCTCTCATCATCAGGTGGTATTAGAGTACAATTGTTCCTAAGTGTGTAGACCAAGGGCCAAAGTTGAGGCAGTTTGCACTAGGACTTGGGTGAAAGCTAGAAGAGAAGGTTGATCTTGTGGAGTTGATTAATCTTTTGGATTTGTGGATTTATTGCTTTTGGTTTACAAAAATCTTGGAAGATGCCCCCAAGAAGATTAGACCCTAGGGCTATTGATGGCCTATGTTATGTTGTTGCAGTAAGGTTCTCAGAAAAGATGGCATTCATGAAGAGAGACATGATTGCTGAAATTGTGAGTGATTTAGGTGGTGTACCTAGGCATTCAGGTACTAAAGATTGTTATTAAGAGGTTTCTTAAGACTTTGAAGCTATTAGATCAACTGGTGAGGGCATAACTTGTCATATGGAGAGACATATGGGAAATAGTGTAGTGCCTCTCATGTTTGTAATCTATACCTTGTTATATTTTGATTCAAGAGATATTTTTACTCATGTTATGTTTTATATTTGAGATGACTTGAGGATTAGATTATATACCCTAATTTCAATATCATTGATGTTAGACTACTATGCTATTCAATTTATCATATTTGCATGATGATGCCATTTTTATATGACGGTATGTTTTGTGATGATATCTAGTTATCTAGTATTTGGATATATCTTTGATTATGTTATGTGATGGATTTAATGCTATGCTTATTTACTCTATTCTTGCTTCCTTATGCTTTCTGAGTGATGTAAATGAATTGTTCTAGTATAATTGAATAAATGTTTAAATTAGGTAATTTAATGCATTTATTGCTTCAACTATGTTATTATATGCAATTGCATTTGATCATGTGTGTTAGTGTGTAGGAATTATATCCTTAGTAGTGGCACATAGAGTTCATGATTAGTTGTTCATATTTGCCAATGTCATCCTTGTATGGTCGATGTATCCTTATTTAATTATTTAAATTAAACCTTTCAGGGATTATTAAATCTGAATTCATTTACATTATGTGACTAGACCTATGAATGTGTCTATGCATTTAGAGGTTTGCATTTGTCATAAAAGATGTTAAGGAATTTATGTGATTTTGGGTTTTTAGGCTTTATTCTTATTAATTTTAATTTTTGGCAGCTTTTCCATAGATAAATTCCTATTACTAGGAATAGCCTATTTTTGTTTTGGTTTATTCAAGGTTTAGCTAGGTTGGTTGGTTATTTACCCTAATCGACTATTCACTCGAAAAATGAATAAGTACTGAAAGAGGAAACTAATTCCTCACTTCTCACTTTTGGAAATTGAGAATTTGAGAGCTTTTTCCAAAATCCTCTTCTAGAGAATTATGTTTCTATTTTTTGTGAGAATAGTGGGCATGGGATCTTTGGAAGGTAAATCTTGTTCGATCTGGCTTGGGGAGACCTTGTTGTGCCATGATTTCCAATAGCTATTGTAGGTTATTTATTTATTATGTTGTTTCCTATTTCAACACCTTTTGCTATCAGGCAGGGCTCTCCCATTTTCTTTTTTTCAACTTAGTTTCTAGTTATGTTTCTAGTAGCCATCTGTTAGGAGGCTGAAAACTCGTATTCTCCTCCATTTTTGTTTGCTAGTTCTACCTGGTTGGTTAGATATTTTAATGTTTTTCCTATTTTTGGGATGAGGGTTCAAGGTTTCACACAATTATGCTAACAATTTTTGCATACATTGTCCAAACCCAATTTTTATTGGATTTTTGTTGCTTTTGTGCCCTAAGACCAAATGGGTTTTATTTTCAAAGTTTTCCAGTTTTGGGGTTTTTACCTTGTTTTGATTGTCACCCTATTTTCTTAGGTTTTCTTGGCATGATAATGGTCTTGACCTAGATCATCCATTGGGATGCTAGGTAGATCATTAGTTCACTTTTATGTTGCATTGGGATGCATATCACATCTGTTCACCTGAGCTTGTTTTCAATTAAGTGATATTTTTCTTGTGTTCTTATCCAGTCCTTGTGTTATGATCTTTGTGATGATAGTGTGCCACACACAAGTACGTGCACATGCATTTGTTGGGTGACTTGTGAGGACCAATCTTCCATGGTTCTTCTAGGAGTTACGATTATTTGGAGTTGGGTTGGAAATGTTCATTCCTATAGGGACTCATCATTGGATGAGCATGGGTAAGGTAGGGTAAATAAAACATTGGGTGGTAATAAAACTTAAGATAATAAAATGTTTAGTGCAAGAGCCTTCTATTTAGGAGTTGAACCACATGATCTAAGCTTGGGCTTTCTAATCCCAAGTGACTCTCCATGTTGTTAGCCCCTACATAGTAACCCATTGAGTGTCTAACCAAGACCTGTAGTACTTGCATTTTCTCATGTTCTTGGTTTTAGTCATCATTATTGTCTAGTGTGAGTGTTAGCAATGGATGTTTTTCTTTATGTGTGGTTGTGGTTGGGTCATTATTTCCATCAACATGATGGGAGTGTACCTATGGGTTTCACATGGTTGGGAGGCATAGCTACATTCACCACCAATGGGGACTAGTGTATAGAGACAGTCTATTGTTCCCGTATGACTATTTTTTGATGTTTTCATTTGGTAGTTCAAGTTCTAGAGTACTCTTTCTTGTGATTTATGCTTTCATTAGAATGCATGGATATCATGTTTAGATGATGTTATTTTATTTGACTCATTCCCTTATTGTGATGTTCAACATATGATTAGATGATGCAATTTTCTTAGTTGGATTATCTATTTCTTATTGATTATCATGTTAGATTTCTTATTATTATGATGTTATTACACTTTAGTAGTGACATACTCATAAGATAGCTCCAACTAACTAGTTGGTAGTTTGGGATGTTATGCACGAGGGATGGCTAGGACCTTTGAAGCCTCATGATGCTATTATAGTTGGGAGAAATCACACACTTAGTTTATTCTTTTGGCACATTGTGATGTTGATTTCAATTCTTTCCCTTATCTACCATGTTTAGATGGTTAGTTTTAGTTTCCATCTCATTGTTATATTGTTCGAATGTCTAACCTTGATTGTGGATCTGGTAATCCTGGGTGTAGAGGTGCTAACTCCTTGTTTTTTCCCTCTGTTTGTCCTTGGAGCATTTCTTTCTTTTCCTAGGTGAAAATGTGTCAACATTGGGCAATACTTATAAAGTATTGCATGCCCAAAGTAGAAGAATTTTATGATATTGGAAAGTATCACATGCCCTTAGGAAAACTATTATACGATACTGGAAAGTATCACACTACCTTTCAGGAATCATCATATGATATTGGTAAAGTATTACACAACCTTTGGAGAAGTGTCACCTAGACCTTGAATGTATCACACATCCTCTTGAGAAAGGTCATATGATATTGGAAAGTATCACACAGTGCGACATTAAAGTGTCGCTTGGGTATTTGGGAAAACCTGTTTGGGTTGACATCGAACTCTTTTCGATTTGTCTTAAAATTTTTGAGAGGTTTTTTGACTACCCTCTATAGTGTTCTTGATTGCCTTGGTTTTGGATTTTGGATTCAAAATGTTTCACATTCAAAATTATTTGCATCCTTCCATGGTTAGTTGTTTTTGGTTAGCAGTGGTGTTTGGAGATCTATCGGTGTTGGATGGTTGTTTAGTCTTTTGTTGCAAATTTTTATGATCCTTGTATGTTGATTTTAGTGTGCATCCATACTTGTTATATATATATATATATAGGCTTATATTTATCTTTTTTTCCAAGGATCTCTGGGTGGGGCATTACAAATAGGGCTGGTCATTTTTCTAGACCTAGATCTCAATTAAAGTCATAAGATGGAGATTTCTAATTTCTCAAGTATTTTGAATACTAAAGTCTTCATTGATTGGATTGGTGAATTGGAAGACTATTTTGAGCTTGAGGATATTAAGGAAATACTCAGAGTAAGTTTGACACAAACTAAGTTGAAAGGACATGCAACTCTTTGGTGAAAAGAATTACGAAGAGACATAGAGGAGGAAGGTGAACTAGAGGTCACTAGATAAAAATTGATGATAACTTAGTTCAAGGCTAAGTTCATTCCTATTTATTATGAACCAAAGTTGTTCAAATGGTTGCAAAATTTGAATCATAAAGATATGACTATGAAATATTATATTGAGGAGTTCTACAAGTTGACTATTCAGTCTGGGCATAGAGAATTGTCAAAGGAAAAGGTAGCTTGGTACATTAATGTTTTGAGATTCAATATCCAAGATAAGGTTGGTATGTTGAAGATTGATTCAGTTGAGGATGCATATTAGTATGCCTCGAAGGAAGAAGATAGGTTGAAGAGAAAAATCTAAGGTAATCATAGAGGGAAGGAGAAGTTGGATAGCTAGGTAAAAGTTAAACGAAGTGTTGAAGATGAACCATAACCTATTGATAAGAAGAGAAGGACAACTAGAGGTGATTTTAAGGGTAATTGATACAAATATGGAGAAGTAGGACATAAATTTTATGAATGTCCTAAGGATGGTGATAAAAGAGTTGCTATTGTGAATGAGGTTGAAGATCATGAAATTCAACCTAAGTAAGGAGAGAGCTTGCTAGTTTGGTGAGTACTGGTTGGTTAGAGGACACTAGACTCTTATTAGAGGACTAGTTTTCTCAGGACTTGTTGTAAGTCTAGTGTTAAATTCAACATTGTGATTATGGATGGTGATAGTAGTGATAACCTTGTTTCTGAGGAGATGGTTAAAAAACTTGGTTTGAAGAGAATGTGACAGCCTTATTCTTATAGGATTGGTTGATTGCAAGGTGAGCATGCTTTGGAAGTGAGGGAGTAGTTCCTTGCTCATTTTCATATTGGGTAGTATAAGGATTAAGTGTTGTGTGATATTGTGGACATGAATAGTTGTCATTTTTTTCTTGGTAGACTTTGGCACTATGATTGCAAGGTTGTGCATGATTGTGTCAAGAATGTGTTTTCAATTGTGGAAGGTGGCAAGAAGCATTCCCTAATTCCTTTGCAGAATGAAGAGCTTGATAGAAGTAACCTGAGTATTGATGGCCAAGTTGAGTTAAAGGTGGCCAAGTTGAGTTAAAGCATTCTGAGAGGGTCAAAGATTAGTATTGAAAGAATATTTGTGGAACACCAAAATAGAGGTGATGAAGAAGAAGGTCAAGGGAAATAGTGTACAATTTGAGGACTTGGAGGATATGTATATGAAGAACCAAATTGGGATTTATGTGTTAAATCTCAGAAGATGTTCTTCTAGCTATTAAGAACATCTTTTCAAACCTCAGGTGTTTGATGTAGGAGCATCATTGGTTGGCTATAAATCTTACATGATGGTATGCTTTAACCATGGAGTTGGAGGACTCAATCAAAGAATCAAGTGTGACTCGGTCGATATTGAGTCAATTTCATTATTTTATTAACTGAGTGACATAGTCAATGAAGAAATTCAATGATGCTTATGGTACTCAACATACACTAGGAGCTCATTTCAAAATTTAGGTCTCAATTATACTTGGGTGCTATATGGACCAAGTAACTTGGCTAGTGAAGGGGCTTAGTTTCTTCTAGAGGGCTCAACATATATTGGTGCTTGGGCAATGGAGGAACTTGGTTATGTCTAGTAGAATGCTGACACTTGACATGGTTTTCTCTTACAATCAATTTGTTCTTGATTCCTATGGTGCCAGAGTTGTCTAAGAGACAACTTTTGGGATTTAATTTCTATATAGATATTTAATTTATTTAGTAGCCGACTTGTGGCTTGCATGGAAATTTAATGTAAGGGTATATTTTAATTTTTCATGGGCTAAGAATACCTATATCTTAGTTGAGTATAACTAGGAGTTCTTATGGAGTCTTTAGTCATTCATTTTTTCCATTTGGAGGAGTGAATAAGAGGACAAAAATGATTGATCCAACTTGGAGAAGAGGATGAAATGGAATAGTGAATTTTGAGAAGTTCTAGTAGTTGAGGCTTGAGAACTAAGAAGATTTCTTGGTAGCCTTGTGAGTACAAGTTTTTATCTCCCTTGGAGGTTTCTACCAGAGTGTGCATCTAAACTAGCTAGTGTGGGATTGGATATTGAGGGATCTTGCAAAATTGTTTGTAATTTCTTTTTGTATTTGGCCCTATATTGAAATGCCTTACAACTAGGCCTCCTGCATGTAAAAAATTATGTTTATGAATAAAGTGTTGCATTTGGTATCAGTTCTTGAATTTTTTTTGTGTTTCCACTATGTGGTTGTTTGCATTGATTCATATTACCTCCAATAGGGGCAACCTTGGATTCTTGTTCCATCAGGTGGTATCAAAACATAATTTTTCTTGAGTGTGTAGACTAAGTGCCAAAGTTGAGGCAATTTACAATAGGACTAGGATGAAGGTTGGAACAGAAGGTTAATCTTGTGGAGCTGATCAATTGATCTTTTGGATTTTTTGATTTATTGCTTTGGTTTTGCAAAGATCTTGGAAGATGCCTCCAAGAAGATTTTACCCTAGGGCTATTGATGATCTCTATGATGCTATGGAAGAAAGTTTCTCAAAGAAGATGACATTGATGAAGATTGAGATATTTTTGAAATTTTGAGGGTTTTAGGTAGTGTACCTAGGTACTTAGGTATTGAAGATGGTTATGAAGAGGTTCTTGAAGACTTTGAAGTGGCCAGATCAAGTGGTGAGGAGATAATTGATCATGTTGAGAGACCTATCAGAAATAGGGATGGTTAGTTTGCTAGACTTGTATCTTAGTTAAAGTTGAAGCATAAGTTGAAGGTTTCATTTGAGTTGATTGATTTAAACATTCATTGAGTTTCAACTTCTTCATAAGAAAATTGTTTGTCTTGGATAGCCAATTCCATTCTTCTTTTTAGGGATTTCTTCAAATCTTGTCTTGCTTTATCAAGTTTCTATAGTATGAGTTGGATGTCAATCACCTTATTGTCAATGACCTTATCCAATTTAAAATCCTCCATCTCCAAGGTCCGATCTCCAAGTGATTAAGATTTTTTGAGAGAACTAGTGCTTTGATACCAATTGTTGATTGATGGAAGTATAAATAAGATAACAAGATACTAAGAGGAGGGGGTTGAATCAGAATCCTTAAACACTTTTACTTTTCAACCATTCATTTACACATTCACCAGTTATCTTGTGCATATAAAACTTGTAATAATAAACTTGTTGTAATATGTAAATCTAATTTATCACATCCATGAAAATAAGCACATATGACAATATTTGTTACCCAGATCCCTCTAAGGTGAAGGTAAAACTGGGGTGGTGATGAAACCTACAAATCTTCACTACCATGGTAATAAAATTAATCTATTAGGGTTACGATGTTTAATCATAATATATGATCTATCCTATGTGGGATCTACTCTATTAAAAGTGTTTGAGACTATTAGGTATCACCTTGTTAGAGTATTTAACACTTTCAATAAACTAAGGACTCTATTAGGAGATTTACAAATATTTGTTAAGACCAATCCATTAAGAGATTTACCATGATTCAAGTTAGTTAGAATTGATTCAGTCCCTAACTCTTGATGTGCTTTGTAAGCTAATTTTGAGTAGATTCTCCTAGTAAATTGATCCTCTCTTTTGATCTAAGAAAAATTTTCTCTCCCTTCACTACTCTAAATAGGCCACTTACTCTGCTAAGAGATAACAAAACACTTCTATTAACTTTTGATCTAACCTTGATCATTCACTTCACCATTTTCATATTACTCCTTGTTCATATACACTCTCTTCTCCTCTCACCCCTTCATTTCCACATGATCTAGGTTAAAATCTTCTCTATTTAAAGATTTTTATAAATATTTTTCTAGATACTTCCATATTTTACCTATTCATTTGAATTGTTGATCACAGAACATAGGGATCTATGATCCACATCATAAACATGTAAATATCTCTATAACAACCTCTACATATATTAAATGTTCCTTCCATGTTGGCTTGAAAATGATTTACCTCAAAATTTGTACCATTCTTGATTTTTATGTATACTCGTCATTTCTCACACTTACTATTTTTCAAAACTTAGTATTTCTTGGCCTTTACTATTTTCTGATGCTTGGCATTATTGATGCTCAATTTTTATTATACTCGGCACATACTATGTAACTTGAAATTTGTATACTTTGAACTAATTGGTAGGTGTTGAGCTCAACTTGTATAGAAAATACTCAGTGGCCATACACTTAATTGTCTCTTATAGAGCTTAGTATATATATACTTATTTACATACTTATGAACATGACTCGGCCTATATAGAGTAGCTCAGTTGTAGTGATGATTGTCTAACTTTTCCTTGACAATGACTAAGTGTTTAATACTAATTAAAAAAATAGTTAGAGATACCAACAATGCTAACTTAGGGTAAATATATAGGATGTTGTCCCTACATTATTAAGTAATTATTTCATGACCGAAATAATTCCTTAACTCTTTATTCCTTTGTATCTACTATGCTTTGTTCTACTGAGTTTACTACCTTTACTAGTATTTTATCTCTAACTTCATCTATATTGACTGTATTGATCTACACACTTAGGTACGTCATCATGACAACTTTTTCTACCGATTACCATTGTAGACTTTGCAATACTAAAGGTTCCTTTGAACATATATCATAACTATCTATTACTTAGACAATCTATTTTCTCTAATCATGGATTCTTTAGATGTAAGACCTACCTTCTATTCTAGAATGATATGTTACCATAAATGACAACCCTTAACCTTACTATCTTAACCACATTTCCAACAATCTCCGCTTTGGCATTGATGACAACATATGGGAAAATTGGCTAAGTTCCCAAAATGTTACATTTTTTTTCTCAAAAATACAAAATTGTGGATCATTATATATTATCATCTTTACCTTGTACCTCATAATACTTTATATAATTTGTCTATATACTTTATACCAATTGTTATAAATAGATAATATTGAGAGAGGTAGGGTGAATCGGTATTCTACAAACTTTTTCCCACAACTAGATATTATTAATTACTTTGTAACATGCATATGAAAGTAAACCAATAATGTTGAATAATAACCATACATAAAGAGAACTCATAACACAATATTTTGTCAACTAGGGAAACCATGGCCAAGGAAAAAACTTAGCAAGGATCACACCCACAAAATGATCCACTATTTACAAAAGAATCTTCTTAAGGATATTGATCTTATTAGGAGTCTATTAATCATATATAGTGTCTTAGTCCTTGTTAGAGGGCTAGGCCTTGTTAAAAGCCTCAAAATTATTAGGAGTTGGTATTCCAATTACATATGTATGCAAGAAGATCCCACTTCCCAACCATCCAATTATACAATTCAGTGTCTTAAGAAAAATAGGATAGATACAATAACCTCTAATTTGCTGACTATTGTACTTTGCATATCTCTAATCTCACATCAGAATTCACATCATAAATCTCTCATACAAGTTTGCATATACATATTATACTTCACATTCACACTATCTCATACACATTTACTTCACAAGTAGTGACTCTTTACTTATACCCTTTTCTTTCACAAAATATGTGTGCAGTCGGATTGATGCTTACACAAGTTATGCTAACTTAGGGTAAACATCTAGGATTTAGTCCCTATATTATTAAGTAATTGTTTCATGACCAAAATAATTCCTTAACTCTTTATTCCTATGTATCTAATGTGATTTTTTTGCTGAGTTTACTACCTTTACTAGTGTTTTATCTGTAACTTTGTCCATATTGACTGTACTGATCTATGTAATTAGGTACATCATTATGACACTCTATTCTACCTTTCCTTATGTTTAATAGTTTTAAAAATAACCAAGAAACTAGACAAATGTATCTAAGGCTAGAAAATTCCTATGATTAATGTGCCTGACTGCAGTCTTGGGCCAATTATAAGGCATAACTCCTTCACTTCAGTTTCTGTAAGACCTAGGCGGGTTAACCTTGAGGTTCTAAGATATGGTACTAGTGCATTTAAAACATAAATCTGAACCTATTAATGTAGATGAAAACCCCTTATATCTCCTAATAACTCATGCAATAACATAGATCTACAATAGCTATATGCATATCTATGAAATTCACAAGCTGAGTGAGGTTAATTCTTTTCAGCCCACTACAAAACATGAAATACTAAACTGATTTTGAATAAAAGATTTTATGCAAATGACATCCATATCAGCTCACATCTGATTTAGTGATCAGTGCCTTATCCATTGAAACATAAAGTCATTACTAGCAGGATGACCTAACTTGTTTGCATTACAATCAAGTTTACCAACTAAAATCCCCAAATCCCATTCTTATGCAATATCCCCTTCATACACCCAGAAACCCTATTAGAACACTAAAGCATTTACTTAACTCCTTGAGTCAAAAGCATCAATAGATCTGACATACAACTCATCCAAGTTGCCTTAAATCAAATGAACCTTATCCATTTAATCTCAAAGTTAATAGCACATGAAGAATTAGGAGATAGAATTAGAGAACTCAGATAATTCATGTAAATCCCCTTTTATATTCATCCATGGAAAGAATGAATACATTAGACTAGTAAAACTAAATGAAACTCAAGATACTTCACATAATCTAGCATCAATTTCTAGTATCTCAAAATGAAAATACATGACATGAAATGAAAATCTGCACATAAATAGGTGTGTGGCCTGCACTGCTAGAGCTTAGCTCAATAGACAAGAAGAAAAACCATCAACAACCCTAGTTTCAATAGTAGAATTAGAACCCTGCTAGTATTACCCAGAGCCAACTACCAATCATTACAATGAGAAAGAATAAGAAACATATAGAAGATAGATGAATTCTCGGATCTATTATGCAACTGACATCTGTCCACTTGAAATTCAATCCCTTGCAACTGAATAACCTCTTTCATCTTTGTACCCCTTTGATCTGATTTTGTTTTCATCATTACTTGTAACTAATCTTGAAATATCTCTATTGAAATGATGAAAACTTTTTTGCACCGAAAATATTTGATAACTCATGAAAATGCTAGTGAAATCCTGATTCAACTGACTTGAAAGTGGTTACATTCGACCCCAAATTGCATTTTCACTACTTTTTAACCACATTCAAGTTATTGCCATGTCAAAAAAATAGTTCTAAACTTCATTACCAAAACACAGTTGCAAAAGGAAACCTGAGAGAAAACCTCTTATAGCTCGAAAAATATACTTCATGTGCAGAAACTAACTACATAATCAAAAAATTTAGATTCTCCTGATTCTGGTGATATATAATATCTCATATTTTTCTTATCAAGAACCCCTTAAATCTTGATTTGAAAAATAGCCCTTTGTTAGAAAATTCAGGTCTATCTGCAACTTTGAATTTAAAAAATTCAAAAATTTAAAATAACCTAAAGTTGAAACTTTAGTTTAAAAGCCTTCCTGAATTTAAAATGTTTGATGTACACTTCTGTGTGAGAAAAATAATTAAAATCACTTATTATATTCTTCAACCTTTTATTTTTATTTTCCTCACCGGGCCCATTAGGTGCCACTCGGGCTGCCATATGGCAGCCCCTGATAGGCTGGCCTCTGCTACATCACCACTTGGACGCACCTTCCATGTCATCATCTTTCAAGACCTACTTGCTGCCACCATGTCATCACCATGTAGAACCCGTCATCATGTTAGCAAGGTTACTATGTCACCATGCATATCAATCGAGTAACTTCCCTTAGCGACATAGCGACAATCACAAGATCGTCCATGTGTCATGATCTGGGCACAAGTTTCCATGTCAGCATCTTTGTCATTGCATTCATTGTCTGGCTACCACTTGTCATTCAACAGTTCCCTGATGGAACTGTGCGGGCCCCATGACAATTCCTGTTGGATTCCAAGGTTTTTTGGTAGGTCGCTATGTCGCTACCAGAAAACCTTGCCATTTTTTGATGGCGACATTGCACCTTGCCAGATTTTGCAACCTTTTCGGTGAGTTTGAAAGTGCTGACATCATTAACCTTTGTTCACGTATTCATTCAAAATTTATTATCTACTACCAACTAGCCAGTCGAACCCACCACGCGAGCTTGGCTTTCACAAAAGCTTGTGTCTTAAGACACTCTATTATGTATGTAAAATGGTATTTAAAGAGTTTAAACTTTCAAAGCCTGGCAAATGTGGAATAATTCATGCTTCATGACCTTCTCACTATGGCTTTTTTCTGTTCCCTTCTAGCGGGTTCTTCCTCATGCCACAGGCTTCGCTGTTTATTGCGTGAACTTCAGGTTTAGCTGTTGCTTTGACTATCGTTGCCTTGGCATGAATGCTGGTGTCTTCTTTTTGCTCCATGTTATTGTCTCAAAAATGATTCTCCTTGATGCTTGGTGACTTCTCTTATTACCTGGGAGTTTCTTCTTCATATATGGGCGGCATTTCACTTATCTATTTAAAGTTTTTGCAGAGGCTTCCTATGCTTGAACTATGCCTTTTTCTTGAGTTTCCCTTCAAGGATCTACTCTCTGTCTTTTGGTGGCTTCTAGATGGTTGACTCAGCTAAGAAGGTTCCCCTTCTTGAAAACTACAACTTCTATTCACGTTTGTTGCTTGGCCCTGGGTCTCTTTAAACATGCATTTTCTTACTTTACAAAGTTGTGGGCCATTCCCCTAACTTGACAACATCTTCCTTATGATTTGACTACTTGGGCAAAGCTCCCTACCGACCATGGGTTCCTTCAGGCATGAGGGTGGTCTTAAGCTGGTTGTTCTTTTGCTTGTGTGGAGATAGTGCCCCTCCTTTACCTTAAACTATGACACCTTCCCTTATTAACGTGGGCTTTCTTTTTAAATTGCATGGATGGCTGCATTGATTCATAGACTGTCGCTTCTATTTGAAAAGCTCTCCCACTTTCTTTGGCTGCAGGTGGCTTTGAACTGGCATGAAGCTTCTTTTATTTTGATGATCCCTCTTCTTAAAGTGTGGACCCCTGCTCATTCTTTCCTTTCACATAATACTTTCAGACAATCTTTTATCAAAACCCTTTCTGTTTCTCTCTAGTATCTTTGCCTCGACCTCTTTTGTATCCATTGATCTTGGGCTTTCTATAAGGAATTATTCCCAAAATACATCATTCACTCTAAAAGGGGCTTTAACACTAACTGTATCTTTATTGGCAGTCCCATCATTAATTATGTGTCACCTTGCACAAATGAAGTTCAACACATTCATTCAAAAATATTAGGGATTTAATTGCAGTCACACTTACTTGATAAATCTTTTCATACCAATTTGACCTGCAATTATTCCCTCATATTAAAATACCCTCACCTTTAAACACCATATCAATCTGATAGGATTAGTCAGGCCCCAAAGTGAGCTTGGCTAAATTTCTTTTCGTTCCTAGACAACTAAATCCTCAAACTAGTCCATTAGCCTTTCAATATCTACTGGAATTGATTTCGAGCATTAATTTGATCATCAAAACTCATTTAACCTTTTTTTGCAACCTGTCACTTTTGCACCAGGAGGTCCTTTGACTAGCCTTAAAAACTGACCCAAACCTCTGACTAGGCTCTGAAAATTGGCATGTTGATTATCTGTTTCGCATACTTCTACCTTGTCAAATCTCGTCTCATGAAAAATTCAAGGTCAAAAGATATTGACCATCAAATTTGACCTCCTAGAATTACTTGCAAGTAAACACGTCAAAAAACCATAAATTGGGTTTGGATTTGGCCTAAAAAACTGGGCAAATGAACACTTGGGAAGATGAAAACTAGGGTGTTGATTCTCTGTCATGAGGACATTATAAATTTGCAATTTGGGCTTATGAAAAATAACTGGGTGCAAATGGCGAGCTGTCAAAGTGGGCTACTCAGATTTTGCAGATTGAAACAATGGTAGGAAATCAATTTTTGCAAATGGAATGGACTTGGAAAAGTGTGCATATGGATTTATCAAGACCTAAAAAATGACAAACTTGGAGTATTTTTAGTGGACAACACGATGGTACAATCCATTTGATCCCACCTATCACAGATTAGGAGTTATAATATCACGAACAGGGGTCCTGACAAATCTACAAATGCGGACACTAGTAAAAGATAGAAATTCCATTTGGAAACATGTTTGAAAACTGATCAAACAGATTCGTTATGAGCTGAAACTTGAAACATAACAAGTCTCTAACATCTACAATGTAACGCAAAAGGAATTTTAGTACTTTGGTCAACTGGGCCAAAATTACAACTTGTCAAACAGGGCTTCCCAGAATTTTGAATTAATTGCAAAAGAACGAAAACAGTAAACTACCAACTTTGAGGGATTCAAAACCTAGTCAAACAGACTCAAAAAAACTCAAAATTTGAAAAATACGCTCTTAAGTATGGACACTAGATACTCCCAAAGTGGCAGGTCATGACACAATACTGGGTGCAAGATATTCAATCACAAACATAGCCTCTTGTTGTTGTTTGACACAGGCGAAAATGCAGATTTGAAACTAGCTCAAAATGAGACTTCACGAAATGGCTCGGAATCTCAATTTAACTTCATGAAACACTTAAACACACTGAATGGAGGTTGTTAGAAACATTAAACACCTTAGGAGCCTCAAAATACAGTCGGGTACATATGCATTTATGGGCATTCATAGGGGTTGATTTTCTCAATGGTACTCAAAATCAGGAAGGCAATTTTGAATCCCAACACCTTATCTATGCATGTGTTTATTACCATCTCATTCTTCACAATACTAAATTTTCCTCGAAACAAATATCAAAATTGTCTATCACTTAGACAATTTCCTATCTCTAATCATGGATTCTTCAGTTGCAAGTCTTGCCTTCTATTCCAAATGATATGTTGCCATAAATGACAACCCTCAACCTTAATATCTTATCCATATTTTCAACAAGGTTCCAACATAATTGCTAAGAATATTTTGGAAAGAAGTCGCATGGAGACATGGGATAAGTTTACGACTACCAATTTTACTACAAGTTGCAAAGTAATTTGAAAAGTTACTTAATTTGAAAAGTAGTTGTCCTTTGAATGTTCAAATTAGGAATTGTGTGGATTATAGGTACACATCATTTTGAATGTGGTTGAGTCTATAGGAGAATTGACTTGCCCAGCCAATACCTCCATTTCCTAACCATGCTATTTGTTGAGATCATGTCATCCAATATTTGATGAATCGAGACTTTGTGGTAAAGATTCCAAAAATTATACTTGTAGATGTGCTTTCATCGTCTCAAGCAAAAATATTCACATAATCAATTATTATTATTATATGTATCTCTATGGAAGATTTCTCACGCCACTATTGAGAAGGCACTTGAATAAAATTGTTTCCCCAATTTTCTCAATTGTTGAGTTGTTGAGCTAGGCCAAATTGATGGTAGCAGTTATTATTATTCAGCAAATTTGTCCCATGGCCATTGTTCCCAATTGGAAGAAGGTAGCTGCTCTAAAGGCTAAATGCCTTCATTCACCATGGATTGAGAAAGTGCCAGCTAAAATCTACATCATCATAATTGACATCATCAATTAAAAGGAGAATGATTTATACTAAAATTTACATATAGAAATAAGGTGGGTTTTAAAAAGAGTATTCATTGCACATTGATTAAATCTAGTTAGAGTAGCTATCTATGTTATTGTTGTGTTATATTATGTTATACACCTATTCATTTTATTTTTTAAGGGTTTTTGTTACTTTTTTTGCTTTGAAAATGCATTTATTCTTTATTACTAGTCTTCTTCCTCTTGATAAGACTATATATTAGGAAACTTGTCTATATATTCCTTCTCTTATGCATATCTAAATACTATAACACATTATTATAGTAATTAATATTTGGATATATTAGAACTATTAATTAATATATATTATATTATAGATTTAATATAATAGTATGATACACAAAGTTATCATATATTGTTAAGTCAAAATATTAATATTATTTCTATTAATTTTTATAAATATGAAATAAATAGAGTTTTGAAAGATAAATCATTTAGGAACAAAAACAAAACAGACCTCCAAAAAGAAACACAAGAGCTCACACACATAATTGCTGAAAAAAATAGCAAACAAACAACACTAGGAAAGAAAAAGGACAACACAAAAGACAAAAAAGAACCAGCTACATGGCCTTAATCAGGTCTAGAGCCTGATCAGCAAACATTTGCATGTTTTTCGCCATAGCCTTCACCTCATCCTTCTTGGCTGTATCATCAGTCTTTTTAAAATGGGCCATAGTGCGTTTGCTGGGACCTTGGCTATCAACCACCAGAGGAGAGTCCTAGCCTTTATCCATGTCCAGTTTCTTCAACAGGGTAGACACATTGTCAGCCATTTTCTTAATTAACTTCTCAAGGTTGCACATCTTGGCTTCCATCATAGTAACCTTCTCCTGATTCGCATTGAAGTCTCTGTCAATAGCCCTGTTCTTAGCCTCCAGTTGCGAAATATTTTGCATAAGATTTTTAAAATCCTTAGTGCTGCCAACCATATCCATGAGCCTATCAATATGTTGGCCGAGGGTGCGCTCACCACGTGCAGTTTTACTAACATGCATGACAACCTTCCTAGGTTCCTTCATGTCACTGCCAGGAATTTGAATTTGGCTCTTCATGACCCCAATTTCTTTCAGTATAGCACCTGGGTTACCATGCATCCCTTTCATAGGCTTAGGGGTACCTTCATCTCTATTCTCCCAACCCTCATGAATCCTTTGTTCCTGGGAGTCCTCATCACTGGAATCCCCTTTATCTCCTAACTCCTTATCAGGGTGCTTGGATGGGTATCTTTTCTTTTCCAAGCATCAAGCTAGGGTATCATCATCATCAGAAGGGGACAAATCCCTCTTCCCTGGATTATCCTTAACCCTCTTCCCATTTATCTTAGACTTCTTCTTATAAACCCTTAGCAGATCTGCACAAAATCACTCTCCTTTTCAGATTCAGAGTGACCTGCGGCTCTCCTTTTCTTATTAGATCTATTTCCAATTCCCTTAACCACATAAATCTCAGCCCCATTAGCCTCATACTGGGTTTCAGAGTCATAGCCCTTCTCTTGGGTACTCCCTTATGTTTCATAGTTAGCATCTTTAATTCGACCCCTGCTCCTCACTATTCTTTTGGCCTTTAAAGTATTCAAAATAAGCACCATTAGATCCTCATGGAAGACATGTTCACCATTTGGGTCTTTTTGTAAAGCTTGGATAGAGATAGTGAGAGACTACTTCAGATAATAGGGGAAATTAATTTTCACATTACGCCTAAAATGGTTGGCCAGCATGAAGTGGTAACCATAACACTTGGTAAATCTCTCATCCAAAGTTAAATATTCCATGATAACAAGCATGAGAAACTTCCATGGGTGGGATATTGAAGCCGAGTTGATGAAGGACTTACCAATTTTAACTAGGCAAGCCTTCTCAATTTCAGAGTCCACAAAATCATCCACGGCTCTGTTAGATAACTTCCACTCCCTGTAGAAATTGAGACCCTCAAGCTCCAAGCCTGTACCCTCAGAAATCACCTCCTCTGTGATCTCCATGCACTGGTTACGCACCATAATCGAGCCCTCTTTCTAGGTTTTGAGAAATTGTTGCATGATGGTAAGATTGCCTCCATTCAATCTCTCCATAAACCCAGTGAAATTACCCCTTCTCAAAATCTCCCACACCTCTTCCTTCTTCATCCACTCCATACAACTTCCTGGTTCAACTCATCTCCTCTACCTCCCATTTGCAAAACACCAAAAATCACAGTGAACTTCGTCTGCAACTCCCAAGTAAAGAGGGCCTCACAAATGATAGTGAACAACACTAAGGTGAAATAGACCCAGAATCCATGTGAGATTTTACATAAGAATTAAAGCACAAAACCCATGGTCACATACCTTAGTATCATACTCCCGTACTGACATATTCATTATTAGAAAACCTTTTGAGATGACCTCCATTTATCATTATGGAAAAGAAGTCGAGCCTCCAGTGGTAAGGGGTCATGAGTATCCCAAATAATAATTTGATCATTTCTACATGCCATATTCGCTGCCCAGTCAGCCGTTCCATTAGCCTCTCTGAAGTTATGGGAAATGGAATAACTAGAGTTATATAACTAATTACTAATCAATTAATATTTTTTCAATAAGAAATAATATCATAATAGAAACATAATACATAGCAATACTAAGATTAGTACTATAGAAAATAATTAATTATTATCCTATAAAATGTATATATACTCCATTAATATATCATTATAATATAAATGAATTGGTGCTATACATTAGGATACCTTAATTATAGCTCTGTCAATGAAATAACTAGGATTATATTTTATACTAAAAGGGTTTATAATTAAATGATATAAGATTATACAAAGAGACTAATATCTCTTCAAAAATGAAGATTCACAAGTTATATTTTTGTATATTGTACTTTCCTTCCTTTTCATTAACAATCCTCAAATATTAATTAACTTTATAATTTTAATTTACCTTTTTGTACATATTACTTACTTTTCAAAAAAAAAGCATATTTTAAAATCTTGTATTTTTAAGTCACCTATGCATATTTACAAATTTATATTTTCGTCTCCCTTGAAATTTCTTTTCTAGGCATTCTATGGAAGCATAATACATTAGATTACCTATTTTGTGTATTTTAATATTTTATTAATATCCAAAATAAAAAAAACTTTACTGAAAAATCAAAATAAAATTTAATAAATAAATAAATAATAATAAATAAATTCTAAATAAAATATATTAAAAAACTATGTTTTAAAATATAGTGGAACTTTTTAGTAAGATGTTTCAATGTATGTTATAGCAAGGTTTGAAAATTACAATGAGCTACAATGGAACTAATGATTGCAGAATTGTACCAATAGCTATGATATGCCTAGGTAGTTGAAGGGTATTTCGGCTAGATAGTAGGTTTGAAATATTGTTGTAGACATGTATGCCAACTAATATAACTTATTTCTTGTGATTAGAATATGAAAGATTGTTTTGTCTTTAATTGCCATGATCAAATATTTTTGGGATATTGATATGGAACTTTGGGGATTTTTTATAAAAGTCTGATAGTTTTTAAAATTTTGAACCAATAGCTTCTGATTAAGATTGTGTATGGTTTTTTAACATCAACATTTCACATCACACTCTGTGATCTATCATCATGATGCAAATGAAAGAGATGTATAAAATAATAAGAGTTGTCTATTTTATTTGTTAAGAATACATTGCTGAATTTGATTTGAGATTCGTTAACTATTTGAGCATATTGATAAGGCATTACACAAAAGCTAGTTTTGAAAAAAAAAGGTTTACTTTTAGTATGTGTTTGGAGGAGATCCACACATAGAGTACATGTAAAAAGGATATTGATATCCACAACCACTTCTATGGTGTGAACTTAATATTCCAGGATCTTTCATAAAGATTCCATTATAATTACTCTCTACCTTTTTATCTTGCATTTTTCAGTATCTAGTCTCTTCACTTGTCGTTTAAAAAATGATGGGGACACTATCAATAATGTTAAGGAGAATGAATTATAATTATATGATTAATTTAAACTTTAATTATTTTTTATTATAATAATTATAATCATTAAAAATCATAATTAATCTTTTTCTCTTTTGTATAATAAGTAATAATATTTTGAAGCATTTTATATATGTAAGTTATTCATAATATTTTCAATTTTAAAAATTAAGATTTTTATATATGTAAGTTTTTTTTTCAATTAAGATAATAAAGTTTAAGAGATTTAAATTTAGATTTTATGAATGTATTCTTCTTGTTCATAATAGCAGAATAATATAATATATAGTTTTAAAATTTTGAAATTATTTTAGATTTTACAAATAAATTTTATCATAAAAAATTAGAAAAAAATATACAATAGATTTAATTTTAAAAATATATAAATTTAATATACTTTAATTAATCATGTGAAAATTTAATATAGATAAGTAAGTTCTATTGGATGTGTTTGATAGTATATTTTAGAGTTTTAAAAACTATTAATAAATTGAAAAAATGAATTAGAGTGAAAATAATAAAATAAAATAAATTATATATTTTATAATAATTATTGAAAGTTAGTATTGAAGAAAAAAATTGAACTTATATTTTATTAAAATTTATTATATTAAAAATGATTGGAAAAAAATGTGTTAGACTTTTCTAGTAATTATTTTCAATATTTTTAGGTTAAAACAATAATGTATGCATAAAACCTTCTATTTTTTAAAATTAAATAATATTTTATATTTAATCATATAAATATAAATAGTCTAATGAGTTGATATATTGAAATTTAATATAAAAATTTACTTTCAATTTGTACTTTATTTAAGCTTAAGAATACAATGTAACGCTTATTTTATTGAAATGGTGTATAAGGTGAAATGTGAAGCAATCACAAAAGGTCTTAATGACTCAACATTTCGGGTTGGGGTTGACCTCATACCTCAAAGGGAATTTATGGAGATTGATCCTTTCAATTTCAACTCTAAGGTAACTAGATATACAAAGATCATTGTAATCTAAATGATGAAGGAGAACTAATACAAACAAAGATCTAATGATTATAGAATTAGAGAAATAATGCAAGATCCTTAAAATCCTAATGTAGCAAGAGTTATGAAATACAATTAAAAATATAGAAATAAAAAGAAAATGTGTTGACATGAATAAAGAAAATAAGTGACTAAACTTGAAAAGTGAATGCAATATTGGATTTGATTTTCTGCTCTTTTTACTACTTCAAACAATGAATAAATATGGTTGAACACATAAAATTGCAAGATCTGCAAAACTAAAAAATTGTTCACATTCAAGTTAGAGTCAACCTATAGAGGCAATGTTAATCTAGGACATGCTCAATCTATAATGGGCAGGGACCGTGTGTTTCTAACATTCTATGTCTAATCACAAAATTGATTTCAAATCTCTAAAGTTCCAAAAAAAGGCATTTGAATCTGCACTTTACTTTTCTTTTTGAGATCTATAACATATTTAGGAAAAAATGTTTTGTTTTGTTTATGGGGGGTTTTCCTTGTCAAACCCCTAGTTTAGGAATCAACATTGAAATAGAAACAATTGCAATGCTGAAAATGTAAAGGAAATGAACAAATTTACCTTATAATAATAGGATGTCTTAATCAAATGCAATAAGCTCACTTTCACAAGTTGATTTGGACCATGAAGGCATGAATGTAGACAGATGAATATTGAAGATCCTCTCTTGATAACAAGCTCCACTATCACCAATGAAGGAAGCTAGATCTTGAAAGGTTGTGGCATGCGCATGGAAGATAGATGATGAATCCCCTAAATGAACTTTTTTGAAGCTCCTTGAAATTACCTTGAATGCAAGAGATCTCCTCTCTAATAGATTTCAAAAGGATATCCTTAAATACACTTGAAGATGGTATGAATACTTGAGTACTTGAAAACTTAAATGCTTTGATGGATAGCTCACATGTGCATATGAATGATGGATTCATGTAGATGGAAAACAATTTAATTTTCTTATAAAGGATTCAAAATAAGCAATCTCTCATTGACTGACCAAGCAAGGAAAATAATGCCTCATCTCAACCTCAATACAAGGGTTGAGAAGGGGACCCAAAATATGTCTAGGATTATGGGCACACTGCATCTCTAAAATGGGTAGGGACACACTATGTCCTTCACTTGGGGTAGGAATGCACTACATCCCTAACCTAGGGCCATAAAAAGCTTTGAGATTCTCCTAGAGTCCTAGGATAGATGTCGATCTTGTAAAATTTTATGCAGATCTTGAGAAAAACGTGCAAAAAAGAGATTTTGGTCATTGGAAGATGAAAAAGGAGGAAACCAAGAGGATAGCTCCTACATCAAAAAAAATTCAATACAATAGGAACACTAAGGAGGATCCATTAGATCCTACTCCAGTTCTATCTAGGAGGAATAAACAAAGGTACGAATAAATGGGAAAATTCAAACTAAATAAAACATATGATCAAATCACATCAAATGGGTGCTAAACTATCATTAAATTGAAGTGCTTCCAATTTAAGATGATATATTTAGCCCCTACAATTTAGCAAGAGTATGGTCTCCACCCAAACTCTTGGCAAAGTGTAGCATAAGGCATAAGTACAATCTTATCATAATCAAGTGAACAAAGAATCCAAGGGATTGAGTCTTTACAAACCAAAAGATCATAATAAGAGAGAAATCACTGATAGTGGGAAGAAAAACACAAAAGGGTGTGATTAGCTTGTCTAATGAGAAGTGTACACCTTGCTATGAATTGCACAAAAATAAAGCTAAAAATGCTTTATCCATGTATGTGACTTATTATTTTGAATTTTTGAATGCGTTACCCATATATGGGATTCAACATATTAATGTTTAGAAGTAAAAAATGGTTGGATTAAATGGTTTAACAATTTTGTGTGTCTGATAGTCAATCCTATAAATTTTGCATCTTGCACAACAACTTTACATTGCCATCATATAGTGGTTCTATACCATGATAATTGTTTTTGTATGTGCTGTGATAGACCAAATGGTTTAGAAAGTATATGTGGCATACTAAATGAAGTAATGAAAAATAATTATTTACTTTAAAATCTAAAGGAAGTAATGAAGAAGGACATAGCAACTTAAACATCAAGATAGTATCCATAGACAACACTCATTCTAGACCAAAGAGGTCACAGCTCCTATGGTGTCATGAAAGGGTAGAATGTGATGAGACACAATGAAAGAAGCAAAAAAGTAAATCTTTACAAAGGATAATGCACTATTATGAGTGTCTAAGTTAAGTAATCTATTTACTATGAAAACCCAACTGCAAAAGATATAAGATTGGATGTCGCATGATAAAAAGACAACACACAACCAAAGGAATAATGGATCCTTGAAAGAATGAGAAATATGGATAGGATTCCCTTGCTCCATAATTGTATGAACAAAGGACAAGTAAGAGGACCTATTATAATACTCACAAAGAGAACCATACATGAAAATGAGTCCCCAAGAGATAGGCTAACAATGTTACATGGAATGGACCAATATAATGGACACTTAGATATTATTTAAAGAAATCAACATTTAAATAGAGACCATCATAAGGAGATATGTGGATAACCTCATCATTAATGAGTTGTTGAATCTTGAAATGTAAATTTTTCCAATCATTAGTAGATTGATCATAATAATGGTGATACATGAAAAATAAAAGATTCTTATGGTTTTTAATTTGTTTACTTTTATGTTTAGGTCTAGTAATCACCTAAGAATGAAGAAGTTTAGGAAAAACATTTTTTTTATTAGTAGAAAATGATGTGTTAGATGATGAAGGAGATGATATAGATAAAGAATGAGATTCAATACTTTGTTTCACACATCTTAATGTATGATTGACAGTGATGTTGAGATAATTCTCATGCTCCTCAACCCCCTTCCCTAAGGGCATGCACTTTTATTTTTATTTTTGTTTAATATATCCATTCTCCATGAATCCATGTAACCCAAGACCATAACAAGAATCCATATCACTAGGTGTAAGATATTTATCATTAGTGGAAGTAGAAACAAAATTATTAGAAAGAGGATTTGAGTGAAATTTCATGAATGAAAGATCATTAATTCTATATTCTCCAAAAAATGTTGGATTAAAATATAATGTACCCCAATCATCTTTGGATAGAGAGGAGGAGGAATGTTCTCCTATCTTTTTAGGTTCATTTTTACTCTTAGGCTCCTTCACCTCCTGTGTAGGAGGAGAAACCTAAGTATATTTCATGTTTAAACATGAACTAGGCACATCATTGACATAAAGGGTAGAGATAAGACTATTACACACAATCTTAACCTTGTGATAAATAGTAGAAGGGAAAAAATGAATAGTATGTAACTAAGGTCTTTCAAAGATAAGGTTATAATTAAGAGATACATGCATAACATGCATGTGAGTATTCAATATAATAGGACCAACTTTAATAGGAAATGTTATATAATACCCAAACTTCTCTTGGAAATGTTATTTAATCCTCAAATAATTTTTTTATCAGGATAGATAGATATAAGATCACCTTTTATACCCTTTAACCTATCCATACTAAAAACACTCAAACTAGATTTGTTATCAATAAAATTCTTGCATATGATATTTTTATTAATAGACAACTTGTTAGAAACAATAGTCCACCAATATAATTGAGAGGGGGGGGGGGGGGGGGGGGGGTGGTGAATCTGTTATATGAGAATATAAAACACTCATTCTGGTAAACAATCTTGACCATTCAACCAAAGTAAACAAAAATCATAAAGAGATGCACATGAACAATTACACCAAATATGTTGACTAGGGAAATCCTTGATTAGATGGAAAACCTCGGTGAGAATGATACCCATAAAATGATGTACTAATATGAATATTCCTTGTTAGAGGATGGACCCTGTTAGGAGTCTATTGTACAACATTTAGTACAAATAATCCCTATTAGGAGACTTTTAATCCTTGTTAGGAGATTCCAACCCTATTAGGAGTTGTGGAAGGTAGCTAAACCCACTATCCAAATAGCTTTAGGATTAGATCAATGAACCTACTATCCAAGTGACCTCGATACTATTCCTTTCAGAATGATAGATGTGTAAAAAGCCTTCACTTCTTTCCTCTATCTAGTATGTTGGACTTCTTTACATTTAGATCATGCAATCAGATCTAGAAATCTAAATTCAATAACAATAATCCTTAAGGTCACTTACACACATAGATAGGTCACTCTGCTTTTGTATCGCTTTGCTACTCAATAATTTGTAGGTCTTCTCTTGTCATCTATGTATAAAACATGGAATACATCTTTTCTTTATAACATTCTTAATAATAAATCCTTGAGTTGGCTTCCACATGTTAATTAAATGAAATACACATTTAATTAATGCTGTTGGCTCACAATTATACACAAACTTTCACACGTGTAACTTTTGTACATGCACACTCTTTGACATCATCAACAATTAGTATAATATCTCCAGTTCACTGTGCAACCCTTCACTACAATTATAATGAACTATAGTAATCATACAATAAGAACTAGTTTCCTAATACTCTATTTCCTTATAGTTCTCTATGAGTCAATCATATCTTTCGTACACTATCGATTCAAGTTCTGTGCACTTAACCTTATAACAAATACATAATGTAGTATGCACTGGTAACTGGGCATCATCAAATAAGTAATATAATGTTCTCAATACAAAAATCTCAGTCTACTGCTCTATTAGTCTTTTAAAAACTTATTACTATGTTGTCATCAATGAAAAACATAGTTATAAATACATCATATCAATGTTCTGCAATGCTCCCGCATAGTATCAACATTCCTGCTAACAATCTCCCCTTTGGCATTGATGACAACATAGATGAAAATCATCTAGTTCCAAGAATACCAAAAAGTCTTTTCAAATCCTCTTCATCAATCAAATCTTGCTTCATACAAATCCTTTATTGCAATACTTCTCCCCCATAGGGAAATGTTTTTCATCCCATACTTCTCCCCCATTGACATCAATGTCAAAGGTTTTAGCAACCAACATCTCTACAAAAACTTACTAGCTCAAGTGTCAAAAGACACTATTCACAATAGTATCAACAAGAGTCCTAGATGATTCTATCCATCACAAATAATCCCCCATATAGGAAGCATCAACATTCAGTCTAGTTCATCAATGGTGCTCTATTCCCTAGATTGATGCACTTTTGCATCTTTTATTCTAAACTAGGTAGGGGTATAACCCCAAGCATACCTCTTAGGTGCTCAAATGTATCCTTTGGTAAGGCCTTTGTAAAAATGTTTTCAATCTATTCCTTAGTGTTAATGTACTCTAGTCTATTTTCTTTCTCAACAACTTTCTCTTTCAGTACATGATACTTTATAGAGATGTGCTTAGTCTTAGAATGCAAAACAATTTTCTTAGACATGTAAACTATTCTTGTATTATCAAAGTAAATAATAACAAGTTCTTTGAATGTAATTCCAATATCCTTCATCATCTACTTCATCCATATAACTTGATTACAGTTGTTTTCTGTTGTAACATATTCTACCTCTGCAGTACTTTGTGAAGTGTAATTTCTTGTTTCTTGCTTAGCCAAGAAACCAATCTTCCACCAAGAAAGAATGCTCCTCCATTGGTTCTTTTTATATCATCCATATATCTAACCCAATCAACATCAGTATAAGTGCAAAGAGTAAAATTATTACTTTTTTCATACCAAATGCCATGATCAAATGTCCCTTTCAAATATATGAATATCCTTTTTACTGCTGCGTAGTGATATTCTTTAGGATAAACCTGAAATCTTGCCACAATTCTAACCGTGTTTGCTATATTAGGTCTACTATGAGTTAGATACTGCAATCCTCCAATCATAGATTTGTACTTCTTTTGTTCAACAGTAGGTGTCTCATCCTTGCTTGATAACTTGTGACTAGTTACCATAAGAGTTCCAATAGGTTTACAATTTTCTAGTCCAAATCTTTTCAGAAAATCTTTCAATGCAAGAAGAGCCCACTACCCTAACATGCAACTATACAATTGAGTTCTTCAAAGGAAAAGATATACATACAAAACTAGATCACTTGTTGTACTTCACAATTCTTCTAATTGTTAGTTCTTCATACAAGCATTTGGTAGATTGTAGACAATCTTCCTTCCTATTCACTCAATGTCATAAGCAAGGATTTACTATGCATATGTCAATTTGCATCATATCACTCACATTTATATTCACATATATATTCCTCACATTTAACCTCACTAATGATGTCCTTTACTTATACCAATCATATCAATAAATCCTTCCTTAGTCAACTCCCATATTATCCTTAGAGTTGGCTCATCAAGATTTAGTAATCAAAATAATTTTGTAAGTCGTACACCTCAATTTATTAACATGCTCTATTTTGCATAATGAAGTATCTGCAACAATATTTCCTCCATAACTTGAACTCAATTGACTATATAGACATGTGCATTTGTCTACATCATCAACATGATGTCATGCATCTATAGTTAAGTGCACAAGAGGATATTCTAAAGGAATATTCCATTATTAGTAAATCTCATCGTGCATTGTAACATTGTCTAATACTTAGACAATTTTCCATCACAAGAAAGCATAATTATACAATAAAACATATGTTTCCATAAATGACAACCGCATATCTCATCTTATTTGATTGGTCAACCATATTGCTAGCAATCTCCCCCTTTGGCATTGATGGCAACATTTTGGGAAAATTGGCTAAGTCTCAAAAATAATGTCATACCAATCAAAGTAAATAACTATACATAGCACAGTAAAAAGATTATATTCGTGTTTTGAAAAAGATTACATCCCTTATAACTCTGATTACAAAGCTTGCTTAAAGAAAAGCTTACTATTATATGTCAAAGTACAGCTATAACTTACAATTACAATTGTCCTTATTTCTCCCCCTTTGACATTAGTGACAAAGGTGTCAACAAGAAGAAAATCCTATCAAAATCTGAAAGCTACACCAAAATTTGGAAAAACAATCACTGAAGTCAGTCTTCAACTATGCAAGATGTTTCTTCCAACTTTCTTTCAGTGCATTTGACACAATTATTAGTGCACACAAGGAGTATGTGGCTAACTATGTTACATTCAACTCTGTAGTCACAAACTTGTCATATGATGTTTTACCTGCCAAGCATTCCTCCAACCGATTTTGTAGCAGTGTAATTTGTGGGGATAAGTAAACTTTTAAAAGAATAAATCTTTTTAGGGCTTTCTCTTTTTCTGCATGAATATCCTAGGTGCTATCATGGATTGCTTCCATTGAATGCTTAAATTTTTCTAACTTATAATCTTGTTTTAGAAAGTTATCAGTAATTGTCTATAGCTTAGTTACCTTTTCTTTGATCTATTCATCAAAACTATGAAGGTGAAGGTATGCCACGTTGCACTTAGCATATATCTACTTCCCTTCCTCTATACTCTACCTTAATAACTTAATGCATATTTTTAATGTTTCTATATCATTTCTTATATTTGTACACATAGTATTTATAATTTTAACATCATGCTCAGTCTGTGCTTGAATTGTAGCAACATTGGTAAGAGTTGTAAACTCATTATCAAAAGTTTTGTACACAATTTCTACTCTTTGTTGAATTTTTGCAAATGTATCAACAGAACTTACTGTCTTCTCCAATCTATCCAAAACTGAAGTAAAATCTTCTCAATTGACTTAATTGATTTCTTCTTTTCAAGGAATTTACTTTAAAAAGATATAAGATTTTGTGCTTCATCTTCATCATTTGACTATACTGCTGAGGTGATCACTGCCACTTGTGTAGGTGGTGTAGAGGGTTTCACTATTACTTTTGCTAAGGGAACACTTGTAGTAGCTACCTCAATGCTAGTTGACATAGTTTCAAATTTCTTTTCAGAAGATACATCTTCTTTCTTTTGTTCTTGCTCTTTTTCTTCATCAAAATAGTTATTATAGTCAACAATATTGCCAACAATGATAGAAAAAAAATATTTTAATGGATCTTCAATTCTATCCACTATTACATTTGTGTTATCTACTTGCATGGATTTACTATCAATGGTAATGTGTGGTGAATCACTTGGAATTGAAGTTTTAGCTAGTTTCTTAGAACTATAAGGTGGACTAACTACTACCATAGTAGGGCTTGTCTTCTCTAACTACACACTCTCCTTAGTCTCCTTAGGAATAGTAGACATGTATGTGACTATTTCCTTTTGAGTTTCCCCATTCAACTTGTCATAATTTCCTCACATAAGAAGAATAGATCTCTTCTTATTCCTTATCAAGGGTGCTATTCCTTTTAGAAATTCCTTAACTCTTCCTCATTATTTACTATACATATATTTTTCACCATATTTATCCTTATCTACTTATCTTCCTCAATTAATCTACTCTTTATGTTTCTCAATCTATTATATAAATCTTTAGGGATTTGACTTTTATGCTATCAAACCTTTTATCTTTCAGAATCATGTTTCTAACTACAACATTCTCTAGTTGTATCCTATCCATATTATTTTACAGGTCATAATAATTATTCAATTGCACAAAATTATTGTCATTAATAATTTTCATATTAAGATTTTCTATCTTAGGCTTCTATGCTTTCCTTCCTATTGAAGTCTTTACTTCCTGATCTGCAAGCTCTACTAGTCTATCACTAGTTTCTTCTTCAGATTCTTGAGGAATTGATCTGCAAGGTTTTCCTTCTCTTACTTGGTTCACTTGTTGTTTACTTAACTCTCTTCTCAAGAGTGGGGATTTGTACGAGCTTTGTTTTCTCAAACCTTGTATATTTTCTTAGCACTGATGCTTCCTCTATTTTCTTTTGATTCCTTAGGGGTTACTATGGTGTAATTACTACATATGGCACTGTAGATGCTTGTGCACTTTTATGTGCAACTGTGACCTCTATAGTAGGTCTAGCCATTGCAATATGTGTCGAGGTTAATAGATTAGTTTGACCACTAGCCTTCATTTTTTAGGCTATCCCTTTCACCTCTTCAAATTCATTTCTAGACATCCCCAATTCTTTTAAGATGGGATCAATTACTTTGTCTACTTTCTTCTTGATATCCTTGTCCATTAAATTTGTTTTGAATTCTTTCATCTTTTCAGTAGATTTACCCCATCTAGGGCATCCATAATCAACTTTAGAGTGTAGAATTGTCTTTGCATAGCCTTCAATTAATTCAACACTCATTTCATAATCCATAGATTCAATGAACTTCACTTGAGGAACACTGCCTCCATGCATGTGAAATCTATTTCTACCATGAAATATAGTTCATCCTTATATTTTTCTATTAGTGTAGGAGGTATCCTATACCTTTGCTTCATTTCAGCTTGGAATGATTTCATCATTCTATCAATATCATTATCCCTGACTATTTTTGATTTAGATCTATAAGCGCGAGTGATAGTTTGCATCATACACTTGCTTCCATCCTAACTTGAAATACAAGAAACTTCTTTGCTACATAGAAGAATATATGATTTAGTAGGGATTCAAACCTAAAACTATGCTCTTAGACTTCTTTATTTTTGATATGTTATCCAACAACTGAGTTCGGATAATATCACATAGATTAACCTTTACTACCATCACATAAGCTACAAGAAGAAATTTGATAGGGACTAAATCTATCCTAGATCCATGGTTGAATTTATAACCCAAAATTTTCCTTAGGAGTCTTACTCCATCATCTAGAATGGTATTAATCTTCATGTTTCTAACATCAAAACTTGTGCTGAGATTTGTTTCAAATAATCTGTGCATATTCTTTATGTTCATGGGATTGCATCCTTCATTGCTCAAACCTACGACCTTGTGAATTAGGTCATTATTGATGCATATAATTGAATCTCCCAACCATAAAATATCATCATGAATTCTTCTCAAAATGATTCTAGTCCATTCGTGGTTATCAAAGTCCGGATAAAACATGTACTTAACTAGGTTAAGTTGTTCTAGGTATACATGTTTTGGTTTTAATGATAAATAATTGTTGCAAATTTTCTCCAATTCTTTATGGATCTCAGTATCTCCTATTCTTTCTATCTTATAGTGAATGTAACTTCTTATGTCCTCGACATGAAGAATATTTTTTGGTACTTGCAAAATACTCCAATGGAGTCATCCAGTAGAGAGATAAATGGGTGTTTCTTGAAGTTATATCTATGTTTATTACTAATATCAAACACTCCTTGTGCTTCCATTACTGAAAATATGCTCAAAAAATTCAAAAAATACCTCAATTTTGTGTTTTAGGGTTTTTAGTGATCACACATATCTGCAAACTTCTTCAGTACTTCAAATCTCTATTTAATCTTGCATTTAAGATTTCACACAAGAAAATGATGTTCGTAAATCAATTTGCATCCTTTAAATCTTTTATAGTATGTACTTTCCATTAAATGTGTATTTGCCACAGATTAAAATACCATCTCTATGTAATAGAGAGATTGTTTTCTATATATCCTCATAATGATCATATCAAAAAAATGTGCACTTCACTGTAGACTTTTCTTAGTGTCTAGTGTATACTACTAACTGCACAACTTGTGGTATTATCTCTAACATCAATTCTTATTAAATGTTGCACTATTTTACTAAGAATGCTTAATGCAGGTAAGATGGGTCACAGACAATAAGTGACTTTACTATCTTATCAGGTACATTAGGATGTGCTTCTTCCTAAACTATATGAGAACTTCTAGTTTCTTTTTCCTTTACAAATGTCTCCTTAAATTCTTTTGTCAGCTCCTTCATTTCTTCCTTCAAACTATCATCATTTCTTCTATTATTCCTTCTATAGTTCTAATTCCTACTAAGGTTTCTTCTATCCATTTTGCAAAACTTTTCTATGTGTCCAAAGTTATTACATAATTGACATATGAGTACATTCCTTCTTTGTTCATTATTCTAATTTTTAGGTGCTTTGCAATTCCATGTGATGTGTCCAAGATTATTGCATCTGTAACAAATAATTTGTCTTCTTTCTCCACTTTCATTGTTGTGAGATCTCCTTCTGTTTCCTACATATTTAGTGTTCCTAAACATTCTACTATTTGGATTATCATTATCAAATTTAGGTTTCTTACAATCTTCTACATGATGTCCATATCCATGACAATTATGACAATAAAAATTTGAAATAGGTTTAAAATACTTACCTTTGCAATCATCTCTAGTATGTTTAGGTTCATTACACCTAGCATGAGATTCCTTTCTTCTATTATCCTCATCTTTATCAAATTCTTTAGATTTCTTAGAGTGAGTAAAACCTTTAGATGTATCATTTAATTTTCATACATTTAGATCCTTTTCAACTTCAAGAGTATTAGGTTCTTTTCTCTCAATAGCTTTCTTGGTAGATTTTCCAAGGAAGAATCCAAGTCTAGTCTTATCATAACTAGATCTTTGTATAGATATTTCTTCTTCAATCTTTTCACTTCTAGTATATAATTTCTCAAGTTGTTATTTGGTTTGCACTAATTCACCTTTAACGATAGTTTTGTATTTCTCTAATTCTACATGCTCCAACTTGATAGATTCTAATTGAGCTATTACTTTGCTTAATTGGGATCTTAGATCTACATTTTCAATTTTTATTTCAGAGTCATTCTTTCCTCCATTTTTCTTAAGACTTAGCTTGAGTTCAACTATTTTTAACTCTTGTTTTAAGATTTCATTTTCTTTCTTTAGATCTTCAATATCATCATCACTAGTTTTCTCACTAAGTCCTTTTTGCTTTAGGTTATCTATTTTGTCCTTTAGTTCACCAATATAAGCTTTTGCATCTTTATATCTATCTTTTAGGCCATCTCTTTCATCCGTAAGGAGATCAATTTATTCAAGAGCTTCTTCAAGATTCTTCTTCAACTATTCCATATCCATAGGGATATTATTCAAGCTATTAAGCCTCTTCTAAATAAGTGATCTCTTATACCAATTGTTAGAAATATATGATACTGAGAAGGGGTGGGGGTGGGGGGGTGGTGTGGTGAATCATTATATTCAATCTTTTTTCTCACAACTAGATATTAATTACTTTGATACATGCACAAGAAAGTAAACCAATAATGCTGAATAGTATGAACAACCATACATAAAGAGAGCTCATAACACCATATTTTGTTAACTAGAGAAATTCTAGCCAAGGGAAAACCGAGTGAGGATGAAACCCACAAAATGATTCACTATATAAAGAATCTGGTTGAGGATATTGACCTTGTTAGGAGTCTATGAAGAATGATTTTTGTCTCAAGTCCCCGCTAGGATACTAAACCTTTTTAGCAGCCTCAATTCTATTAGGAGTTGCTTCAACCTTGTTAGGAGTTGGTGAATCATATACAAAGGTGTACAAGACAAGCCTACTACCCTAACATGCAACTATACAATTGAGTTCTTCAAGGGAATAGATATACATACAAAACTAGACCACTTGCTATACTTCACAATTCTTATGATTATCAGTTCATCATAAGAGAATTTGGTAGACTATAGACAATCTTCCTTCCTATTCACTCAATTTTGTAAGCAATGAGTTATTGCGCATATGTCAATTTGCATCATATCACTCACATTTATATTTGCATACATATTCCTCACATTTAACCTCGATAATGGTGTCCTTTACTTATATCAATAATATTAATAAATCCTTCCTTATTCAACTCCCATATTATCCTTAGAGTTGACTCATCAAGATTTAGTATTCAAAATAATTATGTAAGTCGTATAACTCAATTTACTAACATGCTCTATTCTGCACAATGAAGTATTTGCAACAATATTTCCTCCATAACCTAAACTTGGTTGAATGTATGAACATGTGCACTTGTCAACATCATTAGGATGATGTCATGCATCTATAGTTAATTGTGCAAGAGGATATTCCAAAGGAATACTTCATTATTAGTAAATCTCATTCTGTTGTTGTAACATTGTCCAATACTTAGATAATTTTCCATCACAAGCAATCATAGCTATATTGTAAAACATATGTTGCCATAAATGACAACCACATATCTCATCTTACTTGACTGATTGACCATATTGCCAAATAATATTTCCCTATCATGATCAAAATAATATTTTTATTTACGCTATATTCCATTTTCTATCATGGTGATGAAATGTTGAATCTATATTGTTAAGTCAACCAACATGAAAATTAGTTTTGAATACATATCTTAGGTCAAAATCACCAAAATACAAACATCATGACTAGTATGCTTTGATTTAGTATAGTTTGATTACTAATAGTATCTCATTATCATTATGAGATAAAACACATAATAAGGTGTATCAATTATGTTAGGTAACTCAGGGGGTTGCATAGTCACATAGTTTTCAAAATCAATCCTAGAATAAACCTATTGTATTTTACTAGGCCATAAAACCTGTCCTCATGAATATCAACATATCCACCTAATACTACTTGCATAATAATTGGATTATTGCATTACATCATATTGAGTTCTACCATGTAGACCCTTGTCTAATTTTGATAACAATTTTCATCTGTGATAATTAGCAATGTTCACAAGAGTGTATGTTGATTTATCTTTCCAAAATTATATTATCCTAATAGCCCATACTATATCATGAAACCATCAACATAGTTTCTAGGTTATGACATCTCGAGCCTTTATTCCATAGGTCTTAGCTTATCAACCTAATGTAATTCTAAATAATATACTTAATACAAAAAAGACTAAAATTTATATCAGTCCCAATAAGATCTTAGGTTCATACTGGTAAGGAAAATGTCAGTCATGGCATACTCAAATCCCATAACCTACTTACCATCATTCTATTATAAGCTGTATGATAATAGTATAAAATTCACATTCTATAGACAAGAGGTAGACACATGACATTTCATCTTCTGAATCATCCTATATCTAATAATATTCATGTTATTAGGATTTATAATAGGGTAGTAGGGAAGGGACCTTACACCTTAACCCGAGGAGAGTCACTTTTGTGATCGTCAATCAAAGGCAGATCAACAATAATCACTTTCTTGCTTTTCATAGATGCATGGTAATTAACTAAAGTGAAAAAGTGACCATTTGACACCTATTCCTATGAACCCCTCTTTGGTTTCCAAGTAATATAAAATAATCCATCTTCCAAGCCATCAAATATTAGGAGATCAAGGTCTATCACATTCTCTCTTTTTGAAGTTGTGTTATGGATAACCAAAGTGCAAATGTGAGCATTTGACATGTGGACATAGTTGGACCAAACTTAGTTGTGTGATGCAAAAGGACATATCTCATAATTATTTCTCTAAATGGAAAGTTCTAGTTGGTTAAAGGTGCCAACTGTGACAAAAACACTTTAATTTTATAGAAACTATTGATCAGATATAAATTGATGGTTGTCACTTTCTTACTTTATAGAGATCCATGAAGATTAGCCGAAGTGAGAATGCAAGGTAATGCCACATTGAAATGGTAGGGTAGGCCCATGCTATGAGTTGCTAAAATTTGTTGTCAGTACAAGGCTCTAGATGGCAAGTTTTAATTTTCTATAGATCTTAAACATAAGGAAAATTATTGCTTGGTCATAGTCATCAGATCTTAGAAGATCGATGCTCATTGCATTCTCACTTTTTAGAGTTGCATGAAGAATAACCAAAGAAAGAACGTGACCTTTCCGCATGTGTCCTAGTGGGCACCAATTCAAAAAGAAATACATATATAACTAGGATTTCTTAGGATTGTCAAATCAAA
The DNA here is from genome assembly GCA_028749045.1 of Cupressus sempervirens. Classification (NCBI taxonomy): domain Eukaryota; kingdom Viridiplantae; phylum Streptophyta; class Pinopsida; order Cupressales; family Cupressaceae; genus Cupressus; species Cupressus sempervirens. Next base: position 520,129,326 of record CM053784.1, on the reverse strand, counting down.
AGAAAATTGATGATTGTCGCTTTCTCACTTTATAAAGATGCTTAAACTTTAGCTAAAAAGAGAAAGAGACAAAGTAACACATGTCCTACTTTCCAAAAAGGTGATGCCATTTCTTTTAGTTTAAAATAGAACTGTCTGATCTCATCAAATTGACAACTAGATTTCACATTTTCGGCATTGCCTGAAAATTGATTGTTGGAAAGATTAATGTTGATCAATGCTAGTTTGTGTGAGGAAATTTTTTCACAAAACAAACAATTCAATTAATATGGAGTATCAAGTGATAAATATTTCAAAGCATATCAAAATTTAGAGCTCTAATTTCATTTTCTCAACTCGTGAATTGTTACAAATATAATTTTTCCATGGAGAAAGACAATTTGTTTGGGTAAGTACAAAAAAGCTCTTGCTATCTGAGGAATTGCAATTTTAATTGTGATAATATAAACAAGATATCTCCATAATGATTTTTTTTTGGGAAAGTGGACTCTTAGCTGAGAAATCTACATGATGATTTTCTAGAATAACTTCCTCAATCCACTAATGAAGTAGCTAAGGGGAAAGAATTAGTTCCAAGAACCCCTAGGTTGCATATAGTGACATTTTTTATGATAAAGAAAATTGGTTGAGAGATGCAAAGACATCAACCAGAGGTTTGGATTTATTTAGAAAACGGTTCTCTAAAAGAAATCATGACAATCCTCTAAGCAATATCTAGCAATTCAACATTAGCAAATTAGTAGTTCCTAGTGTGTTCTATGATGATGACCTCCTAAAAATGATAGCTAAAAGATATGATTATGTGTAGAGGGTAGTTAAGAACCATGTAAGGAACAACCTTTTTAGGGTTACACAACAGGTGATTGAGAAGTTTTTAGGTTAAACCCTAACCTTGTAGTACATGAGAAGATAAATTTGAGGGGTTTTCAATACAAGTATGATGTTTAGAAAGTATATCTAAGGAGGGGTTCAATGCAAGAACACTTTTTCAAGATAGGTCATTTTCCATTGATGACAAAAAAATACCCTAGAGCCACTACTAACAAAATATTTGAATCCTAGGGCACAAGTATTATACCTTTCCCTCTTTAGAATCTTTGGGATGGATCAGAAAGATCACATCTAAGGGTCTATAGTTTTCATCATTGCTCAAACATTACAGTATGGTATGATCTCAGTTTTTGACTTTGCTACATTTTAGTGAAGGAAATCCATAATGTATTAATAGGCATAAAAAGAGATAAAGTTCTAATTTTTTTTTTTTTGGTATTACATGCTGATGTACATATGTTTGTTCAAAGGTGTTTCTATTTTCTCTAAAGAGATGAAATTGGAGTTAGAAAAGGATGGAGGAAAAATACCTATTCAGTTGTGGAGTGCAAAAATGACTTGGGAAGTCACTGATGTTAGTTTTGTGAGATTTGATGGATACTTTTCTTCCAAATTGAGGATTTTATTAATTGGAGATAATCCTAGAATACCTCAATCATTGATAGAATTTATTAGGCCCAAAGATCATGCCAAGGGATTTAAGGTAAGCCATAATTGGGGGGGATATTTAGTCTCTACTATGTTAAAGGTCTATGGTTTCTAGGGGAAGGCCACGTCTTTCCCTATCAACTACCACTTAAAGTTGGGATTTTAGAATTCCTACAATAGGTAGGAGGATTAGAAGAGATGGGGCTCCTTGGAAGATCTAGATGTACATTTTTTCCCTTTTCACTATTGTTCACAATTTTGTTATTATCAAAGGGGAATGGAAGCATTTGGGATTTTGTTTTATAGGTATCAGATGGCTCAATCCCATGCACATTTTAGTGACCCTATGGGATATTATGACATGTTTGAGGAGAGGAAAAAGGCTAAATCTTATGAACATTGTGTTTATTTTCCTGACATAATTAGGAATGAATTCTCTTTGCAAGAGCAAGAGATTAGGAAAGAAAAGTGGAAAGTGCATAGAAAAATTCTTGAATTTATAAATGATTTAGAGCCTAAATATTATCCCCCATCTGATGAAAAATATTGGTGAAATAAGGTTAATATGCTTATGAGTAATTTTGTTGGGTTCATGCAAACCCTAAATGAGAAGAAAATATTTTTTGCTCAATCCTATACAAACTAGGTTATTAAGATAGAAAAAAGATTGGCTAGTAGAGAATTCATAAGCTCATGCCAATACACACTATAGAAAAGAGCTAGGTATGTTGTGGTAAGAAGTGTACAATATGTGCCCCTCTACAAGAGACAACTTTTAGAAAGTGCACCCATTGCACCTACTGCAAAGAAGAATAAATTAGAATAGGGCTCCTCATCTAGGGTTTAGGAATATTCCCCTTCATAAACCCCATAGCTATAGATGATGAAGACTCCTTGAAGGAGAAACTTAAACAGATGAGTGGCCAAGGGAATATTATCATCACTATAGGAGAGGTAGAAGAGGGAGCGCCTATAGAGTGCCCCATGCCAACACTAGCTCTCATTGTAGAGGAATTTAAAGGAAGTGAAATTTATCTCATGATGGAGTAGGCATTAAAGAAATTTTTGGATGATGAAAGCTTTGTTAAGTCAAGAGCATTCATCCAAATTCTATGGAGGAATAATATAAACAATTTTGAGCCTAGATGTAAAAAGATCAAGGTAGAGCAACCTAATAGGTAGGACTTTGATATTGAAAAGGAGATCAAGGCCAACCTCATGGAAGAGTTTGGAAAAATAACCCTCAAGGGGAGAGGACAATTTTTAAAGGATTTAGGAATCATGATATTGCTTGAATGGGACATTGCTAATGCAATGTTTTTTGAAATAGTTAGAAAGGAAAAGGATACCTAGTTTAGAATTGAGAATGAGGTTTTTGCAGGCTCATAAATGAGTCAAATGTAGTGATGACCATAAACCCCTTGGTCATGTGGCCCATTCAAAAGAGAGACAAAGCCAAAGTTCAGGAAGTCTCAGATTTTGAGTATATAGGTAGTCTCATGGTCTATAGAGTTGAAGAGGTAGATGGTGAAAAGGTGGTCTTAATAAATAAAAAAATGGATAACTTTAGTGTGGTAGTAGTAACAAAAGATTAAAAAATAAATTTGGAATTAAATAAGAAATTTGAAAAGGTGCTAGAAGCATATGATGAAAGGGTTAGAAAGATTGACTAGATGGAGAATAAAATTGTACAATATGAAAGTAATTCAGAAAGAGAAAAGAAGGAAGATAGTTAAGCTAGCTCAAAATTGCTTCTCCTACTCCCCATATGCCACCTTTTAACATAGTGCCAATTGTGGAAATTCCTATCACACCTCAAAAGCTAGATGCTTACACATTTGAAGAGCTTGAGGAAGAAAAGGCCAAGATATGGTCATTACATGTTGAACAAGGCATTCAACAAGAGGATATAATCAAAGATACAATTTTGTATCTAGTAGACAGGGTATGTTGGCCCTTATTTTACTTAGGATCATCAGTATTAGTGTAGATTTAGAATGAATTGATTAATAATGAAGAAACCTTGAGGCATATTTTGAACAAATGGATCAGCTTGGATGATGCCATCACAACCCTTTGTTGTTCTATAATTGATTTTTCTAATGAGCATATTGCAAAAACTTTTGATCAATCAAATGATCTCCTATATTTTGATCAGAAGAGGATGCACTCCAAAAAGGAATGAATAATTGCTTTATAAAGTATATTGGTAAAAGTTTTTATCTATTTTCACATGCACTTAGAGGATAGGTAAAATAAGAGAGAAAGAAGAATGGGATAATGAGTTGAAGGAACTAATGAGCACAACATTAAATAAGGTATTAAACAAAGAAAATTACATATGGTTTTCCAATAGTATTGAAGAAGTTGTACAAGTGCAAATGGATTTTGACTCTTTCAAACAAGACTTCACTGAGATAAAAAGGATGGGAAAAGATATCCTAAAAAGAGGGCAAGAAATATTAAATTTCATTTGGCCTGATGATGCAGTTTTTGACAAGTGGATAGATGACTATTCACAAACAACATAGTTATTGCAAATGGTAGTTGAAAAAGAAAATGCGGACAAATCAATTGCCATAGAAAAGGTGTAGTTAGTTTATGAAACAATTCAAATAGAAGGGATGGAAAAGAAACAACAAGCTGCAACAGTGGATATTACCAGTCAAACTAATGATCTGGTAGAAGAGAAAAAAGTTATAATAAATATTACACTATAGAGCTTGATACAACATGAGCAAGCCAAGTGATTCCACACCTTGGAGAGAAATAGATGGATAAGGACCAATCATTAGATGTAGCAAATCAAAAAGAATTTTCTACAACAGAGCTGGTCCCGCCATAAGAAAATCAATAATAAAGTCATTTTGTTACAAAAGGAAAACAAACATCAAATTTTTTCTTTTTCCTAAGCATTTTTGTAGTACTAATAGTTTTTCCTTATGTAAATCTTTTTGTTCCAAGGACAGATGTCTTTTCTATTGGAAGCATGAATTTGGATGATATTCCTATGGGGGAGTATTGTAGAAACATGATTAGACTATTATCATGATGATATGTTACATTCATGACTATATTTGTGGTTGATGTCAACATAATATTTTTTTGTGGTATCTAATAGAAGAACAACAAAAAGATTAAGTTGGTATGGATATACAGTTAAGCATTTTTCCTAAGTGAGGTTAAAGAGAGATACAACTAAGTGTCTAGTATATGTAGCTAACCTTGGAAGTATAAGATATTAATTCTTGAATAAATTATGCAAGTTTCGGTGAAGACTATTCTAAGATGGATTTTATAGAGGCATGCTCTACTAAACTTGTTAGATCTCTTAGTAGATTTGTTATTCCAAGAAGCTAAACTTATAGATGTAGAGATGATGTATCTAAGATTGCTTGTCATAATTATATGTGTACAAAAAATTATTCAAGTTACAAGGTGAAAGATTAATGTTATAGCTAAGTGTAATATGTTCTTAATATGGTCCTATAATAATTAATTGAGAAGGTGTAATAGCTGACTCAGGGAATTGTTTTATTGATTCGGTATAAAGGAAGGAAATTTTCCTTTATCATGTATGGAAGATGAAAAGGATTGTAAGAAAGAAAAAGAACAAAATGCAAAGATAAGCAGAGCAAAGGGAAGGTGAAGGAAACTTTGTTTCTTTGGATACTTGGATCCGAGGTTTGTGACCTAGTCTACAAGGTTAGATAGTGATTGGTCTAGTTTACAAGATAGAGGAAATAAGTTAAATTATAGTACATACAATTATTCTACAAGGAATATTTTAGAGATTAGTTGATAGTGAGTGCGATGATCTTGCCCTAGAAGCTATTTGGACAGTAGGTCCTTCTATCTTTTACAACTCCTAACAAGGTTGGCACAATTCCTAACAGGGTTTGAATATTCTTAAAAGGATTCAAAGTATCCTAATAGGGACCCATATGTACTAAATGTTGTAATATAATCCTAACAATGTCCATCATCTAACAAGGAATATTTATATTAGTACATCATCTTGTGGGCATAATTCCTATTGGGGTTTACCCTCTGATCAAAGGTTTCCCTAGTTAACATATCTAGTGTAATTATGTATGTGCATCTTTGTATGGTTGTTGTTTATTTTGGTTGAATGGTTAAGATTATTTAAGGTGGATAAATATTTTAATTATTTGATAACTGATTCACCCAGCCCCCCTCTTAATTATCTTGGTGGACTATTATTTCTAATAATTGGTATCAGAGCATTAGGTACTTGAAGATAAAGTTTAACAAATTTGGGAGATCCATGCTAAATATATTCAAAAGGGATAGTCTGAAGTTTGATGGAATAAATTATTACAATTGGAAGGAAATGATGAAGACACATCTGCTATGTATGGGTCTAGGATATTGGATTTTGACAAAATTAGAAAAGATAGTCATTAGTAAAAAAGATTTGGAAACTTGTACTGAGGAAGAAAGATAACTCTTCATGTACATCATGAGAGCTAGAGAAGAAATATTGCCTACACTTCTTGAAATTGAATACAACTAGTTAAAGTTAGATGTTACTTCTCCTATGATTTGGAAAGCTTTGGAAAATAGTTTTGAAGGTGATAAATAGTCTAAGAAATTGAGGTTACAAAGATGGATTTGCGCATTTCAAGATGCTAAAATGATGGAAGATGAATCTATAAGGACATATGTGGACAAGATATTAGAAATTATTGCAGGTATTAGATCTCAAGGAGGAACCAAAGAAGATGATGAGGTGATATGGAAGATATTGGCCAGTAGTTCAAATGATACAATTTTTGATCTCTTGTATCAAAGATTCCACAAAGGAAACATTAATTGGAAGACTTGAAGTAGCTGAGAATGAGCTTAAATAGTCTAGAGAATTGACCAAAACATAAAAAACTTTCAGTACCATGAATATTTGACCTAGTTTATCAAGGAGCACAAGTGCTAAAGGAGACTTTTCTAGTACTAGAAGATCTGATAAGGATAGAAAGATAGAAGAAGGAGTAGCCCTTCTAGTAAGAAGAGAAAAGGATGGTAAGAAAATCTTTAAATGTTGAACTTGTAATGAAATTGGTCATTATGGATCTAAGTGTCCTAAAAGAGAGAAAAAGTATAGAGGAAATTTCAAAAATAGAAGAGACAAAGAATTTTTGTATGTGAATGAAGAAGATGATTCTAATGAACAAGCAGTAAGTGCTAGTGATGATGAAATTGAATTTTTAGATATCAAAGAAGAAAGTCTAGAGAAAATGTCTTTGGTATCATAGGCTGAAAAGAAATCTGATTGGATAATTGATAGTGGTTGTTCACATCATATGACTAGTGATATGAACAAATTTTTTAACTTCAATACTCATGATGGAGGTATTATAAGAGTTGGAAACAATGCAACATTCCAAGTTAAAGTGGATAAAGGTTATCAATTGCACTTCATAGAGAAGACATGCATGATCAAAGACAAATATGGAAAGGTAATTAGAACAGGAACTAGATCTAGAGGTAATATATTCCAACTGAAGCCTACTGAAATGGTTGGAAATGTAAGAGAGGTAACTAAGAGAGGAGGGGTGAATTAGTTACTCCACAAATAAATCCTAGATCCCTTAAATGTTAGTACAATATAAACTCTGAAAATTGAATACTGCTGATCCTTGAGAAACACATACAAAATGTTTTAACTCAGCAAATACTAAATATGCTCAATAAATAGAAACCCATTTAAATACTTAACATGCAAACTTTAGATGTTATCTATGATTACTATTAATTTGTCTTAGTTGCAAACACATAAAAATAAATAGCATGAACACATTTGACACCAGGATTTAACATGGAAACCCAATTTGGGAAAAAACACCAATTGTAGCTTGTTATTGTTTTCACTCTTCTAAATTGAGCCCTGTTAGGAGCCAAACTTGTTAAAGGTTAGAAAACACATTGTAAGGTGTGACCCTATTAGAGGATTTAATCACCTTGTTAGGAGTGGCCTTTTTAGAGGTCTTTAGACAATTCAATAGAACTGCCAGCTTTTTTAAGGATTTATATTGTTAAGTCAACTCTATTAAGAGATTTAGATAAATACTACAATGGTTAGAGAGTAATGATGAGATGACCTAATTTTTGATGCAACTAAATTTCTGATTATAGATCTCTATTTTAGCTTGTACTTGATCCTTCTTGATCAAATATATCTTTTCAGGTCCACAAGGATATTCTTCTTATCCTTCTAATTCACTTCCTCTTTCCATCATTAAATCTTCAATACATTCACAACTATTTTTCATACATTCACATTGTCAAGTCGACCAAAATACAACTTAGAATAACTCATATTCATCTTCTTAGTTGACTAAAACTAGTAGATAAATCAATTAAAATTAGTATGAAAAAAAAAAATACTTCGTTAGCCGACGCTACTTGATATATACTAACTTAGAAATAATTTCCTGTGTTATCCAACTAAAGCTTGGTTAACACTGTATACTCACAATGTTCCTTTGTTAACCGAGTGAGCTTGGTTAACACTAGTTCCATCCAACTTTTTCTTCATTAGTCAAGTGAGCTTAGTTAACACTCATTTTCAATAGACTTTCCTTTGATTCCTGATTGAACTTGGTAGACACTGCTTTTTAAACTAGATAAACTCTAGAATGCTCTATAGACATAGAAAACTGTCTTCATTTCCTTAGTGAGCTCAGGATACATTGACTAATATTGATATGAAATTTGTGTAGCGCCAAAGACAATACACAATTAATCAATTGTATCAAACAATATCCCTCTTTGGCATTGATGGCAACACAATATGTCATATCATAATGAAATTTTACAACAAGAATAAAGTAGGGAACATATCCTTAGTTTCATTTTGATTCTTATCCATGAGAACTCTCTCTGTCAATGTGAACTCTTTCTACCTTCAGTTTCTCTCTCTGTTAGAAAAATTTTATTTGCAACAACTTATTATCATAGAAAACTTCTCCCTCTTTTAGCAAACTTCCTCTTCAATACAATTAAAATTTCTATGAGATATGATAGTAAACTTCTGCATCTTTGACAACACATGCCAAATACAAAAAAATTGTTATTATCAATGTACCTCAAGTACTGATTCATTTGCAATATGCCCATCCATTTTGCACCTACTAATTGATCTTCAACTTGCTTTGCTTGATGCATCACTAAACTTAATTTAGTGAGCTTAAAATAGGGAAATGACCCCTAGCTTACCTCTTATATATAGAAATGCATCCTTAGGTAATGGCTTGGTGAATATGTCTGCAATTTTCTCTTTTGTATTTACATATTCCAATTTGACTTCTTTGCCTTGCACCAATCCTCCTAAGAAGTGATATTTAATAGCAATATGCTTTGTTTTGGTATGCATCACTAGATTCTTTGATATATTGATTGCATGAGTGTTATCACAGTATATGACTATTGGATTCTTGATCTCTATCTTCATTCCTTCCAACAATAGTTTGAACCAAACAATGTTAGAATGATTAACTACTACTATCACATATTCTACCTTTGCTATGGATTGAGAGATACAATTTGTTTTTTACTTGTCCAAGACACTAGTCTTTTACCAAGGAAGAATGCTCCACCACTAGTGCTTTTTCTATTATCAAGACTTCTTGCTCAATTAACATCAGTGATTACCTTTAAGCACAAATTGCCTCCAAATTTGTACCATAAGCCATAGTCTTCAGTACCTTTCAGATATCTCATGTTTCTCTTGATTGTTTTCATGTGATTTTCTTTGGGATTTGTTGAGAATATTGACACCATACCAACTACTAATATAATATCAAGCCTTCTATGCACTACATAATATAATTTTCCAATCATTGATATGTATGTGTGGTCTAATCTACCTCTTTGGAATCATCATTCTTGGAAAGCTTATGTCTAGTAGACATAGGGGCTCCAACTGGTCTTGAACCATCCATTCTGAGTTTCTTTGGAATTTCTTTGATGTACTTAGATTGAGTAATGTAGATACCATTTTTTTTTTGCTAAATTTGTGATCCAACAATGAATTTTATCTCACCAAACATAGACATTTCAAATTCTTTACTCATTTCTTCTGAAAATGCCTTAGACAAGTCATCATTTCCTGTGAATAAGGTATCAAAAAAAAAAATTCTACTAACAAAATCTTCTTGTCTTGTCCTTCTTTGGTATATAGACTAATATTATCATTTGTTCTTTGGAAGCCAATCTGTATCAAGTAATTATGAAGTCTTTCATACCAAGCTCTTGGAGCTTGCTTAAGACTATATAATGCCTTGTGTAATTTGCAGACTATGTCTTTTGTGCTAGGATCTACAAAACCTTTTGGTTGTTTAATGTAGAATTCCTCATAGAGAATTCTACTCAAGAATGTAGATTTAACATCCATTTGATATACATTAAATCCTCTATGTGTTGCATATGCTAGTAATGTTCTAACACCTTCTAATATTGCAACAGGAGCAAAAGTTTCACCATAGTCAATACCTTCATCTTGAGAATAACCTTTACATACTAACCTTGCTTTATTTATGGAAACTTTTCGATCATCATTCATTTTGTTTTTGAACACCCACTTTGTGCCAATTACATTTTTATCCTTGGGTCTAGGAACAAGAGTCAATGTTTTATTCTTCTTTATCTGTTCTATTTCTTCATTCATTGCTTCAACCCAACTTTCATTATCCAATGCATCTTTAATATTTTTTGATTTAAATTCAGCAAGTAAACATGTACCTTTCAATTTGTTTCTTGTTATTATTCCATCAGATTTGTCTCCAATGATCTGATCAGGAGCATGATGCCTTCTGAGATATCTTGCTAACATAGGTTTCTTGGATTTGGAACGAGTTCCACTATTTTCATCATGAACTTCACAATCAAGATTGAGTCCCACTGTTTATGACTTGGGTCCTTTAGACTTAGTTTGAACTAGCTTGGTAGCCTCCGACTGCAACTCAAGTCTTTTAGATTGTAACTTAGGTTGCACTATCTGAAACTTAGTAACTATTGGAGATTTTGGGCACTCAAGAGATGAAGCCTCCTTTCTTTTAGATATATTTGGCATAGCATCAAGTTTATAGTAAACAAATCTTCTATAATCCTCTAGCTCTTTGTTTCTTTTTTCTTCACTCTTTTAAGAAAACTCATCAATTCTCACATGTGCACTTTCTATAATTTTATGAGTAGAAAAATTCAAACATTTGTATGCTTTACTTCTGTAGGAGTATCCTAGAAATCTGCCTTCATCACCTTTTACATCAAATTTGTCTTTTCTAGATTCTTTTAAGATATAACATTAGGTCTGTAGCCATACTATAATTGATAAGGAGTTTGATTTGAATCTTTCTTCAACTATACTCTATTCTAAGTTATGAATTCTAGTGTTGATTACTTCCTTCGAGTATTTGATTGCAACATTATTTTCTATCATCAATGTCCTTACACAATCCACGATGGATTTATTCCTTCTTTTAGTTATACCATTCTATTGAGGGGTACCAAGGGTTGATACTTGTCTTTTAATTCCTGTTTAAATGCATAAATTATTGAATTCGTTGGAGATGAATTCACCACCTCTATTTTATCTCAAACATTTCAATCACTTTCTAGTTTCTTTTTCTACTCTTGCCAGATACCACTTGAACTTTTGAAAAGCTTCTAATTTTTCTTTTAGATTCATTACAATCATCATTCTAGAATAATCATAAACAAAAAGAGTAAAAAATTTTCTCCACTATAACTCTCTATTCCAATAGGTTCACATAAGTCTATATGCACATGTTCTAAGGAAACTAGTCTTTCCCATTTTACCTTTTTGGCAATTTTTACATAGACCCATGTCAGGCTTCTTCAAACTAGGAATACCTCTTAGTCTTTTATGTTTGCTTATCTTAACTAGATCATCAAAGTTTACATGACATAGTCTTTTGTGCCATAACCAACTTTCTTCTGCTTGAGCAATAAAACATGAACTTTTTTGAGATCAAGATAAAATAAATAACCTTTTGTTTGCTTGCTAGATCTAGTCAAATTTCCTTTTCCATCTAGTAATTTGGAATTTCCATCTATGAATTCTACCTTGAATCTAATTTTATTCAACTATGCTACACTCAGTAGATTATGCTTTAATCCTTCAATCGAATAAGTATTTTCATATACACATTCTTTAGTCAAAAACATACATCCTTTTCCTTTTATGTTACAAGGTTCATTGTTTCCAAATCTCACACTACCTCCATCATAATATTCCATATGCTCAAATTTTGTTTTATCTCTAGTCATATGATTTGAACAATGGCTATCAATAATCCATGTACCATTTTTGCTAATATGAGAGATAAGTGTCATTTTATCTCCTTCATCATCAGATTTGTCTTTTACTACAATATATACCATTGCATCTTCACCGTTATCAAAATCTTTAGCTATAAACTAAGATTTCTTACCTTGGTCCTTGTAGTTCTTTTAATCCTTCTTTCCTTTGTTCTTATTGCTTTTCTTTTCATCTATGTTTTCTCTTCTTGGACACCTTGCAACAATGTGACCAACTTCTTCACAAGAAAAGTAGAATAGAAGAAGTTTGCCTTTGTACTTTTCTCAACCTTTAGAACACTTTCTTGCAAGTAGGGATTCAACAACTTCAAGATCACTGTTGGAGATTTCTTTTGATTCTTCTTCTTCACTTCTTGATTGATTGGCCTTTGATTTCTTACTCTTTTTCTTGAGTGAGAGTTTAGCTGCAAATGCAGACTCAATACCTTTTGAACTAGGAACATAGTTATCAAGTTATCTAATTCAAAAGCTGCCAATCTTCCAACTAAAGCATCCAAAGATATTTTATTATTTGGATCACATCTCACCTCTTGAATATCAGAAACTCTAATTGCATAAATAGAAAGAAGAGTTAGTACCCTACTTACAACTATTTTTTCATCAATGTCTCCTCTAGATGCTTTGATTGCGCTCACACTTGCTTTGATTCTTTCCACATATTTTGCAATGTTTTCATCTTCTCTCATTTTGATCTAATCAAAATGATCTCTAAAACTTTTAGCTTTAGATCTTCTTACATTGTCATCTCCTCCATAAATGTCTTTTAGTTTAGTCAACATTTCATGAGCAGTTTTACAATCTTTTACTTGGAGGAAACTCCATAGTTAAGCATGCTCAAGCTAGAGTAGCATTGGGATGGGTGACCTCCTAGGAAGTCTTGGTGCTTCACCCCTATGAGCATCACCTAGATCTAATGAATGATAAGTGTTCTATTTATTCTCATGAGAGATGGATTCATGTTGAATCACTACTCATGAAACATGGGTCAACGAGTTTGACTCAAAATTACATAGTTAAATCCTGATAGCAATATCACAAATTGACTTGCTATGGAAATTATCTTGTACTTATTAGTTGATGTGCTTAAGGGGCTTTCTAATGAATAGTTCATATGGCACAACACTTGGTCAAGGTTTTGCAAATGGGTTTTCAAGCTTTGGGTTTAGCCATGGAGGAAACTTCGTAGTTAAGTGTGCTTAGGCTGGAGTAGTACTGGGATGGGTGACCTCCTGGGAAGTCCCAGTGCTTCACCCCTGTGAGCATTACCTAGATCCAATGAATGCTAAGTGTTTTATTTATTCTCATGAGAGATGGATTAATGTTGAATCACTACTCATGAAACATGGGTCAATGAATTTGACTCAAAACCACATAGTTAAATCTTGATAGCAATATCACAATCTTTTACTTCATCAAGTTTAGCATAACTGAGAGCAGATGCAATATCAATAATCATGATGTTATGATTCTTCTTTTCAGTGATGTCTTCAACTGATAATGTTCTGGTGGAATTCTTGTATTCAATATCAAGATATTTACAACTTGAATCACTGATAGTAGCCAAATGTAACCTCATAATTCCTTGTGATGCTATAAAATTATCTTTGTTTAGCTTTGGAATCTCTCTTTTGTAAGAAATCCTAATCTTTAGCTTAGGTCCTTGAAACCTTCTCTACAAGCACCAAAAGCTTTGATACCAATTGTTGGAAATATAAGAGGAGTAACTAAAAGAGGAGGGGTGAATTAGTTACTACAAAAATAAATCTCAGATCCCTTAGATGTCAGTACAAAATAAAATTTGAAAATTGAATACTGTTGATGCTTGACAAACACACAAAATGTTGTAACTTGGTAAATATTGAATATGCTCGGTAAATGCTTAACATGAAAACTTTAGATGTCATCTATGATTACTATTACTTTACCTTAGTTCCAAACACATAAAATAAAATAGCATGAACACATTTGACACTAGGATTTAATATGAAAACCCAATTTGGAAAGACCACCAGTTGCAACTAGTTACTATTTTCACTCTTCTAAAGTGAGCCTTGTTAGGAGCCAATCCTATTAAAGGTTACAAAACACACTGTTAGGTGTGACCCTATTAGAAGATTTAATCACCCTATTAGGATTGGTCTTATCAGAGGCCTTTAGATAATTCAATAGAACTACCACCTTCTTAGAGGATTTACAAATAGTTGTTAAGCCAACTCTGTCAAGAGATTTAGATCACTGCTACAATGGTTAGAGAGTAACAATGAGATGACCTAATTTTTGATGCAACTAAATTACTGATTATAGATCTCTATTCTAGCTTGTACTTAATCCTTCCTAATCAAATATATGTTTTCATCTCCATAAGGATATTCTTCTTATGCTTCTAATTTTCTTTCTCTTTCCATTATTAAATCTTGAATACATTCATAACTATTTTTCACACTTTAGCCCACAACTTGACCTTATACTTATATCTTTTACATTGTCAAGTTGGCCAAAATAAAACTTACAATAACTCATATTCATCTTCTCAGTTAGCTAAAACCAAAAGATAAATCAATTAAACTTAATATTTCAAAACAAAAAAATCTGTCATTAGTTGACCTTGCTCGATAGATACTAACTTAGAAATGATTTCCTATGTTAACCAACTAAATCTCAGTTAGCATAGAATACTCACAAAGTTTCTTTGGTAATCGAGAGAGCTCGGTTAACACTTGTTCCATCCAAAATTTTCTTCATTAGCTGAGTGAGCTTGGTTAACACTCATTTTCAGCAAACTTTCGTTTGACACTTGAGTGAACTCAGTAGATGTTGCCTTCTAAACTAGGCAAACTCTACAATGCTTGGTAAACACAAAAAACTATCTTCACTGCTCGAGTGAGCTTGACATACATTGACTGATAATGATATATCATTTTTGTAACATCAAAGACAATACATAATTAGTCAATTGTATCCAATAGAAATGACATGTTTGGTTGCAAATGTAGATGATAGCTAGAGGTTTACATGTTTGGTTGCATAAGATATTTTTTCATATAAAATTTGATAGCATTGTGAAGACTAGTAGTATTTTTGTAGCTAGAGGTTTGCCTAAGTTTGTAAAGCCTACTAAGACAATTTTCAAGGAGTGTGCATTGGCAAAGAATAAAAAAACTTCTTTTCCTAGCAAGAAGTTTACTACTAAAAAATAATTGGAGATTATACATACAGATCTTACAAGAACTAAAGGATTCTATGGTGAAAGGTATTTCATGATTTTAGTTGATGACTTTTATAGAATGATGTGGGTTGCATTTCTTAAAGAAAAAATTGAGGCATTTGATAAGTTCAAGATATTCAAGAATAGTTTTGAGAATGAGTTGGGTATGAAAATTAAATGTTTCAAATCAGATAGAGGAGGAGAATTTACTTCAAATAAGTTTAACATCTTTTGTAAAGATAATGGAATCAAAAAGTAGTTATCAACTCCAAGAACCCCTAAACATAATGGCATTGTGAAAAGAAGAAACAGATTAGTAACAGAAGTAGCAAGAGCTATGTTAGATGAGAATGATGTACCCAAGATGTTTTGGAGAGAAGTTGTAAATACAATAGTCTACACTATGAATAGAGTGCAAGTCAGGAAATACAAAACTAAGACCCCTTATGAACTATGGTTTGGTCACTCACCTACACTCAAGTATTTTAGAATTTTTGATAGTAAGTGCTATATCAAAAGAGATCATGATATTCCAGTAAGTTTGATGCTAGAAGTGATGAGGGTATATTTCTTGGTTATTCATTGAAAAGCAAGGCTTATAGATGTTATAATCTAAGAATTAAGACTATTATGGAAAGTGAAAATGTGAGATTTGATGAGAAATTCAGGAAACTAGAAAGAATAGTTGATTACAATTTAGATGATGAGAATGTTGTTACTAAACCAAGGAATGATGAAGTATTCTTTGAGACTAAAAATGATTTGCAGAATGAAGGAGAGACAAGGCAAGAACAAAGCTTGGAACCTTCAACAAAGCTAAGAGTTGAGATAACAACTCCTACTTTGGGTAAGAGTATAACAAAGAATCATCCACTCAAAAAAATCATTGGAAGTAGAGATAAAGGTGTGATGACAAGAAGAAGAATCAATGAAGAGCTATGTTTTGTATCCCAAGTTAAACAAAAGAGTGCAGATGAAGCATGTAAAGATGAATATTGGATAAAAGCTATGAAAGAGGAATTGGATCAGATAGTAAATAATGAGACATGGGAATTGGTCCCCACACCAAAAGACAAGAATGTGATAGGAACAAAATGGGTTTTTAGGAATAAGATGAATGAACAAGGTGAAGTTGTAAGGAACAAAGCAAGACAAGTATGTAAAGGTTTCTCACAATAAGAGGGAATAGACTATGATGAGATCTATTATCCTATGGAAAGAATAGAAGTAGTAAGATTATTCTTAGCATATGCAACATATAAGAAATTCAAAGTATATTAGATGGATATCAATTCAACATTTTTGAATGGAGAACTTAAAGATGAGGTATACATTGAATAGCCTAAAGTTTATCCTTAGATAGATGACAAGGACATAGTATGCAAATTTAAGAAGGAGAGTCAAGGTAGGAACAAAGCTTGGAACCTTCAACAGAGCTAAGAGTCGAGATAACAACTCCTAATTTGGGTAAGAGTATGACAAAGAATCATCCACCCAAAAAAAATCATTGGAAGTAGAGATAAAGGTGTGATGACAAGAAGCTGAATCAATGAAGAACTATGTTTTATATCCCAAGTTGAACCAAAAAATGCAGATGAAGAATGTAAAGATGACTATTGGAAAAAAGCTATGAAAGAGGAATTGGATTAGATAGCAAAGAATGAGACATGGGAATTGGTCTCCACACCAAAAGAAAAGAATGTGATAGGAAAAAATTGGGTTCTCAAGAATAAGATGAATGAACAAGGTGAAGTTGTAAGGAACAAAGCAAGGCTAGTATGTAAAGGTTACTCACAGTAAGAGGGAATAGACTATGATGAGAGCTATGATCCTATGGAAAGAATAGAAGTAGTAAGATTATTCTTAGCATATGCAACATATAAAAAATTCAAAGTATATTAGATGGATATCAATTCAACATTTCTAAATGGAGAACTTAAAGATGAGGTAAACATAAAATAGCCTAAAGTTTGTCCTTTGACAGATGACAAGGACATAATATAAAAATTGAAGAAAGCATTGTATAGTCTGAAGCAAGCATCCAAAACCTAGTATGCAAGGTTGGATAAGCATTTGACAAATCTTGGATATAAAAAAGGTATGGCAGATAATAATCTATATTGGAAAGACATTAATGATGGATTGATGATCTTGGTAATATTTGTTGATGATATCATATTTGGAAGAAATGATTATGAAAGTGGTAAGTTTGTAGAAGAAATGAAGAGGGAATTTGAAATGAGGATGATACAAAAAATGAAATATTTTCTAGGATTACAAATTGTGCAGGATAAAGAAGGAATCTTTATTTCCTAGACTAAGTATTTGAAAGTTTGGCTAAAAAGGTTTGGTTTGGAATCATGTAAACTCATTTGAACACCTATGGTAACTAGACAAAAGTTATCTACAAAGGATGAGATGCCTACTATTAAATAGAAGAAGTATAGAACTATGATCAGAGGATTGCAATATCTAACTCACACAAGGACATGTATAGAAAATGTAGTTGGTATTGTTGCAATATTTCAAGCTAACCCCAAAGAATCACATTATGAATTAGTTAAATGGATATTCAGATATCTAAAACTAACTAGGTAGGTAGTATGGATGACAGAAAGAGAACCAATGGTGGAGCCTTCCTCTTGGATGAATATTGGTTTCTTGGCTAAGCAAGAAGCAAGATTGTACCTCAAAAAGTATAACAGAAGTTGAATATGTTGCAGTAGCAAAAACTTATAATCAAGTTATTTGGATGAAGCATATGTTGAAGGATATAAGGATAGAATTCAATGAACCTATTGTCAAACATTGTGACAACACAAGCATAATAAATATGTCTAAGAATCCATTGTTGCATTCTAAGACTAAGCACATTTCTATCAAGTAGTAGATGTTGAGAGAAAAAGTTACAGAAAAGGAAATTAGATTGGAGTATGTAAGCACTAAAGAGTAGATTACAGATATTTTAACTAAGCCTCTTCCCAAAGAGACTTTTGAGTATTTTCAAGGTATACAATGGCTTATGCCCCTTCCTACATCAAAGTAGATGATGCAAGAGTACATTAGTCTAGTGTAACAGAGCACTATTGTTTGTCTAGATTGAATGCTAATGCTTCCTACATGGGGGAGTATCTATGATGGATAGAGTCATCTAGGACTCTTATTGGATGTTATTTTAATAGTGTCTTTGGACACTTGAGCAGGTCAGAGATAGTTGTTGTAGAGATTTTAGGTTGCTAAAACCTTTGACATTGATGTTACTGGGAGAGAATTTTAGCTTGAAAATTAGCTCAGAAATAGTAAAATAATTTGGAAATAGTTTGGTAGAAGAGAAATAGTTGAGGAAAAGTACAATAGGAGAAGTACACCATAAAAGATAGTTTAACATGGAAACTGGTTTGGGAGAAGTAAAACATGGAAGAATGATTGATGAAGAGGATTTGAAAAGAAAGGTTAATAGTCTTTTGCAGTTGCTATTCTTGGAACTAGATGTTTTTCATCTATGTTGCCATACATACCAAAGGGGAAGATTGTTGGATGAATGAATCCTAATGATATTCCTATGAGGGAGTTTTGTAGAAACATGATTAGATTATTATCATGATGATGTGTTATAATAATGTTTGTATTTTTCATTGATGTCAACATAATAATTGTTTGTGGTATCTGACAAAAGAATAATGGAAAGATCAAGTTGGTATAGATAGACAATTGAGCATTTCACTAAAGGGAGATAGTACTAAGTGTCTGGTATATGCAGCTAACCTTGAAAGCATAAGATATTAAGTCTAGAGGAATTTATGCAAGTTTTGGTGAAGATTGTTCTGAGATAGAGTTTATAGAGGCATGTTCTGGTAAACTTGTTATATCTCTTGGTAGAGTTGCTATTATGAGAAGCCAAAGCTAAAAATGTGAAGAAGACACTCTAGAGATGACATAGGTAAGCTCACTCATCATAATGGTATGTGTATGGAAAGTTATTCAATTTACAAGGTAGAAGATTAATGTTATTGCGAAGTGTAACATGTTCTTGATGTGGTACTCTAATAATTAATTAAGAAGGTGTAATAGTTGACTCAAGGAATTGTTATATGGATTCGGTATAAAGGAAGGACACTTTTCTTCATCATGTAAGGAAGATAAAAAGGATTGTAAGTAGCACGAAGAGTAGAATGTGAAGATAAATAGAGCAGATTGAAAGTCAAGGAAACTTCATTATTGAGGTTTTATTATGTGATTTGAAGTTTGATACTTGGATCTGAGGTTCATGACCTAGTCTACAAGGTTAGATAGTGATTGGTCTAGTTGATAGGATAGAGGAAAGATGTTAAAGTATAGTACATACAATTATTCTACAAGGAAGAGTTGAGAGATCAATTGGACAATGAGCTCAGTGATCTTATCCTAGAAGGTACTTGGATAGTGGATCCTTCTATCTTCTACAACTCCTAACAGGTTTGGCACAATTCCTAAAAGGGTTAGAATCTTCTGACAAAGATTCAAAGTTTCCTAATAAGGAGTCATATGTACTAAATGTTGTAATAGAATCCTAATAGGGTCCATCCTCTAACAAGGAATATTTATATTAGTACATCATTTTTTGGTCATCATTCCCATCGGTTTTTTCCCTCTGATTAAGGGTTTCCCTAGTTAACATATCTGGTGTAATTTTGTATGTGCATCTTCTTATGGCTATTGTTTACTTTGGTTGAATGCTTGAGATTATTTAAGGTGGATAAATGTTTTAATTATTAGATAACTAATTCACCCCCCCACCACCCCCCTCCCCACCCCCCACCCAAGTTATCTTGGTGGACTATTATTTCTAACACTTGTTCTTCTATGCCTGAAGCTTGTCGCAATTCACACTATATAAGTGAGTTCCCAAGGTTAGAGATTGGTTTGAGTTTCATTCTTAGTATAAGTCTTTGTAATTTTTTTAAGTAGGTCCATGTATACTGTAAATAAATTCAAAAATTGAATACAAAGTTATACTCACTGGTCTATTGTGTTATTTTAATGGAGATGATTATTGAATTATATACACTTCAAAGGAAATGAATACAAATATGAAGAGTAACATTCATTCAAGACCTTGTTCTCTGAGATTTTGATAGAAAAAATTATTGAATTTTAGTTGTAATTCACTATGAATTTTATTTTATTTTTCTTTTGCTAATGATCTAATTGATTTTGTAAATTCTTATTGTAAATTGAAAGAACATTATGGTTTTTGGGTGAGGATATCATAAGTATGAGATCTAGAAGTGAATATAGATAAATATTTAAGCACGAAGTGTATAGATAGGATCTAGTAGTAGGTGTTTTGTCTTTATGAGTTTATCCCAGTGGATAAGGCATTGGCCATCCTTGTGAGTTAATCTAAATAGGAATGTCTTGCATAATGAAGAATATTATAATCAATCAATCTTTTATATTTCTATTAACCAAGTGTGAAAATCTCAGCCTATACTCTATTCATGATGCCCATGGTTTGGTAAAATAGCTGGTTTCCAATAACTCACATCATTGAATTAGAAGAAACAAGGCTTAATAATATGTTGTTATTAGAATTCATGTTATAAATCTTGATTTGAAGAATAGAAAAAAATGAATTTCTAAGGTAAACCCGCTTGAATCCTACAAAATTCAAAGTGGAGAAGACTTTGATGTTTTGTTAGTTGGCCCTTTTTTTATTTATAGATCACCTATAATGGTGTCTAGCTAATTCATAAGTTTTATCACATCATAAAATGTAGTTAAAATTATTGTTAAATTAGGAGCTAATAAAATGGAGACTCTACTAGGGATTCTGTAAAGAAAGTTATTGAATAACCTACTGTAGTCTCTAGTATTATTTGTATGCTCCTAAGTCTAAGTATCAGTCATTGTTGTTGTCTATATATTGGTATTTTTCTAGTGAAAAACCTTGAGAATTTGAGAAATTTCAATACAATAGGAAGAGCACAACGTGGGTTGTTTCTAATGGTGCCTTATCTGCCAACTAGAATGTATATCCCCAAAAGTGTGCAGTCTTCAAAATCTTTCTAATTGGCATGTTGTGTGAGATCTTCTTTCAAAAAAAAAAAATTCCCATATTTTTTCCCAAAGTCCTACATTTTAAAATATTTTCCCTCAAAAAGGGTGGTGACTCAATTAGAAATCTTTGTAGCTACTACTATATATTTCAAGGAATTTTAAGAAAAATGGTAAACAAGAGGAAAAGTACATGAAAAACCTCATGGGGGTAGGAACAACCAAGAAAAAAAGAAGATAGACCCTAATCCTACCAGGAAGCCTAGAGGCAGTGTATAGCTCATTCTTAATACCAACCTATGGTAGAGAGAGAATCTTTTTCCATAAATTTAGATTTAGAAACCACTAGACTTTTTGTAGGAATGTTTACCACCCCATTACAAGAAGAAAGGATTTATCATTATAAGAATGTCTCCTTTGTAGGGAATGTTGCTTTTAGACAAGATGTGGTAAAAGAAATGAACCATACGTTGGGATATAGGAATCCTCATAATACCAATTTTAACCCCAGAAGAATACCATATGTTGAAAGGAATCTTATGGATTTGGATGAACCGATTGATTCAAAGGCCACCTCTATAGACCTAGAATAATTATTCTCAAAAATTTCAATCCTTAAGAAAAGGGTTTTTGAGGAAGAAGCCAAATGCATGCATTTGGATAAAGAGAAAGAACAAGTTACTATGAATAATCTCATTGAGAGAGATAACCTACTTAGGAGAATGAGTGCTTTGAAGGAGCAAAACAAAAAGTTAGAAGAGAAATCTTCCAAATTACATCCAAATGTTTTTGGAGATTTAGAAGCATTAAGGTCAAAATTTCAAGAACAAGAATGCCTCCTAAAAGAAAAAGAAGGGCATGCCATCTCCCAAATTCATCTATATAGCCAATTGAACCTGAAGTCATAGATCTAACCATGAAGAATCCTGATAAAGGAAAGAAAAAGGTAGTAGGGATCCAAATTAATGAGCTTCAAGTTCCACCTAAACCTACTATGTCTAAATTTTATTTAGATTTAGAGAAAGCCAAGAAAAAAAAAAAGAGTTGGCCAAAGAGCTTGAGAAATTTGAAAATTAATCCCTTGAAAATTAATCCCAAGCTATTGAGACTAGAACGAAAATACATTTTATTAAGTCCACTTCCACCTTGGCATCTTGGACAAACTTGTCCTCACAAGCTGCACCCTTTGTTCCAACTTCTCCACTAGTAGTGGCTAACTAGAGTATGTCTGAGTCAACACCTATTTTTTCCTCAGTAACTACCACTAGTCAAATATTTGATGTTCAACAGCCTCAAATCCCTATATAAAACCAAGGAGCTAGACTGAGCACATCAAATATTGAAAGTTTTTAGAGAAGACATATCTATATGGAGAAATACAAAAAAATGTATTTCATAGGCATTCCTAGTTTCCCTAATCTTATTTCAAATTATTTGAGAGAAAAGGTAATTAAATTTTTAGGTAACAATGTTGTGACTGGTGAAGAGAACCTAAGAAAATCTATAGACATGCTAAATGATTACAGGATAGAGAATGAAGATGTATTAATGAAATTGTTTGTTTACTCTCTTACCAAAGACATTAGGGACTAGTTTAGAAGACTTCCTAATGATAGTATTGGCTCATGGAATGACTTAGAGAAGCTCATTAAGGAGCAATATGTTGACAATACTAATGCTAGTTTTATGTTGAATGAGTTTAACAACATAAAGAAGAACCAAAATGAGTCTACATTTGATTTCAATGTGAGATTCCAAAAGGGGGTGTATAAATTGTTTCAATTAATGAGATTGGGGAAAGATGTTTGTCTCACAAGTTATTTTAATGCTTTTGATAGTAATATGTCAAATACTTTGAGGGAAAAGGATCCTATAACTTTGAGGGATGCCTATATAATGGCTATAAATATTGAAAATAATAGAAAAGCATCTGGTAAGTTGGGGAGAAGGGATGAACCAAGAAAATTTAATCCAAGGGGAAACAAGAAAGAAGGTGACAAATCTATTACAAGTAAGAAGCCTGAGGATGATACAATGGGCCAAGTCTTAAACTAGCTAAAAAATTTGAATCCATAAGCAATTCATGCCAATAAGAAAACTACTAATGATAAACCTTAGTTTAATACCCATTAGAAAAGATAGCCTAGGATGCATAACTATCCTTATACCACACAATGGAAAGATGGAAAATCTATTCCTAATCTTGTTCAAGGCACTAAAGATAAAGGTACACCAGATCCACTACAAAGAAATTATGTGAATAGTATAGATGATGTGTCGTGGTGTGTTGTAAGCCAATCCTATCATTCCCTTGACTATTGTGTTGTTGCTCAATCTTTTTTTGCAAATCAACATGCACAAAATGAAGGAGAGAAAGAAAGGAGTCATGAAGATGTAGGATGTAATATGATAAATTTTTGTGATAATGGTGAGGAATATGACCTAGAAGACTTTAAAAATAATGTTGTAAATCAAAGAAATGTTTATTAGTTGTATCATCAACAAGTGTTTTCTAATAACAAAGATCAAGATGAAGACACGATGTGCAATATGTTGTCAAGTGTGGTTCACATGAATTTGAGGAAACCATGAAATGAAGAGATTAATAGGATCACTCTAGAAATAATAGCCCAACTACATAGTATTTACAATCTGAACATTTTTGTTGCAAGTACGCCATCTAGTATTTTCGTTAAAGACGTTACTCATAAAATGAATGATGAAAATAAAATGGACAATATAGTGATAATTAAGATCAAGGATAGTAAGAACAAAAAGTGGGAACCAAAAAAGAAAGTAAAATTTCAATGAGTTGAAATAGTCAACGTAAGTATGCCAAAATAGAAAACTAATTCTAATATTACTAAACAAGTAGCCTTATATGAGATGTTTAGGATAGAAGAACACAAAAATAAGGTTTTGTCTTGGTTAGGTGGGATTGGAAATACTAATGTTGTTGAACAAAAACCCACAGTCATGTAATAGAAATCACTTAAAATAAAAGAAAAATAAGACAAAGGAGTCATGTCCAAAATATCCTAGATGTATTTTGACAATTCATCTATAGCTTACATAGAAAACGTTGATCCTTTCTTTCTCAATTTAGTCATAAATGGTAGAATTTTAAAAAATTGGATGATTGACTTAGGAGCATCAAATATTGTTATGCCTTTCAAAGTTATGGAAGCCCTTGGTTTGGAAGTAGATAGAAAATAGGGTAGGTGTCAAGAAATGGATGGAAGGGAAGTTCCTGTCATCAATACAATCAATGCCTTACCTTTTAGACTAGTTGCCTACCCTGATGTTGAGTTAACTATGTCTTTGCTTGTAGTTGATATTCCTCCACATTATGGAATGTTAATCTCTAGAAAATGGAGTGCTTCAATCAGAGGTAGCCTATAGTGTGACTTGTCTTATGCTACTTTTCACATAGAAGATAAAGCTATCAAATTTGATAGAGAACTAAAGGTCACTCATATGTTTGAAGATAATATTGATAAAAATGCTACATGTTTTATGGACATTGAGGTTAATACTTTTAGAGCCAAACTTGTCATTCAAGAAATTGAAAAATCACCCCCACTAATTTCACAAGAGCTAACAAGTTGTATGGATTCACAAAAAATATGGACTATGTACTTTGACATAGCAAATTCTAAAAAAGGATCAGTAGCTGGAGTAGTTTTTATATCTCTAGATAAGAAGACTTTTAGGTATTCATTTACATTAAATTTTACATGTACTAATAACAATGTAGAATATGAGGCACTTTTACTAGGATTAAAAGTGGCATTGAGTCATGAAATTAAGAAACTGCATGTTATTAGTAACTCTAAGTTAGTTGCATCTTAGGTTTAGGAGACATATGCTTCCAAGAATAAAAGGATAAAATAGTATAGGAATTTTGTTTGGGACCAAATAGAATCATTTTATTCTTTTGCCATTTTTTGGATGGACAGAAGGAAAAAAAAAAAGATGGCTGACCTATTAGCTAATGTAGCAACCAAGCTAGATGACATATCATTTCTTGGTGTGTCTAAAATTCAAAA
Source organism: Cupressus sempervirens (assembly GCA_028749045.1). Classification (NCBI taxonomy): domain Eukaryota; kingdom Viridiplantae; phylum Streptophyta; class Pinopsida; order Cupressales; family Cupressaceae; genus Cupressus; species Cupressus sempervirens. The sequence continues at coordinate 520,104,198 of CM053784.1, read as the reverse complement.
GCAGAATAGGCCATCTATTCCTAACAATGTAGAGATTTGGAAAATATTTTAAGATGATAAAGACATCTTGAATTTCCTTCTAAGTGAGGATAAGTATTATGGCCAAGAGCTGGACTATAGTGCTTTGGTTGAAATAACAGATAGAAAGAAAACTATTTTTGGTCAAGAGATTCTAAAGTTAAACACAAATAAGGTACCTAAAGGACTAGTGGTTTTAGAAAGTATTTTTGACAACTAGGATAGGGTACATTTAGAAGTCAAAGATTAGAAGTCATAGGAACTTGAAGAGATCAATGTTGGCACCACTGAATCTCCTAAAAAGGTATACATTGGTAAGACTTAATCCCCTACAATTAGGAAGTCTTTCATTAAGCTGTTGAGAAAATTTAGGCATGCTTTTGCATTGTCATATGATGACCTTAAGGCTTATAGGGAAGATCTTTTTCAGCGTATAATACCTCTCAAAGAGAATGTTAAGCCATTTATACAAAAAAGAGATCTACAAATTCTATTCTAGCCCCTAAAATGGAGGAAAACTCAAGAAACTCGAGAATGGGGGGATAATTAAACCAATCAAACATTCTTTATTGGTGTCCAACCTAGTACTAGTTAGAAAGAAGAATGGGGATATTAGGTTGTATGTTGATTTTAGAAAACTAAATATTGCATCCTCAAAAGATAATTATGGATTGACCAACATGGAAGCTATGTTGCAACAAGTCATTGGCTGAGAGTTCATGCCAATGATGGACATTTTTTTAGGATATAACTAGGTCCCTATTAATGTAAAAGATCAACTCAAAATAACTTTTACAACTCCTTGTGGAACCTATGTGTATGTCAAGATTCCTTTTGGCCTAATAAATGCAAGAGTGACATTTCAGAGAGCCATGGATGTAGCATTTAAGGAATATATTGATAAATTCATGGTTGTATATCAAGATGATCTCACAACATACCCAAAAAAGGCTAAAGACGATTATAGGCATTTGGAAAATATTTTCATCAAAACCTTAGAGTATGGGGTTTCTTTAAACCTAAATAAATATACTTTTGGAGTGACAAAAGGAAAATTGCTTGGTCACGTATTATCTAAAGGAGTTAAGATCAAGCCTAAAAGAGTGGCAGTAGTTGATAAAGTCCCTAATCCCAAGACTATCAAAGGAATTCAGAATTTATTTGGATAAGTAAATTTCTTGAGGAGATTTGTCACTAATTTTGTTGAGATCAGCAGACCAATCTTCAAGATGCTCAAGAAAGGAGCAACCATCAGTTGGGAAGGTGAGCCTACTATAGCTTTTCAAGAAATAAAAATTTCTATTAAAAATGCACCAGTCCTTAGGATACCAGACTATGAGAATCCCATGCACATTTTTTCTTATAAATCTTTTCATACCATAGTAGCAGTTTTGTTATAGAAAAATGAAGAGGGTTATGAGAAACCAATTGCATTTTTTAGAAAATCCCTCTAGCTTGTAGAGTTGAAATATAAAATTAATGAAAAGTAGGTCTATGCTCTAGTCAAAGCTATGAAATCTTTTATATTCTATTTAGTTGGTGACATTATTATTGCATTTGTTCCAAGTGTAACAGTCAAGGATATTTTTTCTCAACATGAGGTATTTGGAAGGAGGTGCAAATGGATAGAAAAGATTCATGAATTTAATATTGACATTGAGATCACTAAGTTAGTGAGAGGGCAAGGGTTATCAAAAGTGATGGCTTAGTCAAATTTAGATGTTAACTAAGTAAATATTGTATGTGAAGACCTTTAAGTCAAACACCTATGATATGGATCATTGTGATTGGTACAAAAATGTGATATATTACTTGTAGTGTACGAAATCCCCACCTCATTTGATAGAAAATGAAAGATGAACTATTAAATTATATGCCATCAAATATGTTATTGTTAATGGAAGTCTATGGTGGAGGAATTTTGAAGGAATACTCTTGAAATGCACATTGATCAAAAATATTCTAAAAAGGTTTTAAATGACATGCATTCAAGGATATGTGGGGGTCATTATATGGAAAAGACTACTGCCCATAAGAAAATGAGAGTTGGTTTCTAGTGGCCTAATTTATTCAAAGATGCACATATTTTGGTCAAAAAGTGTGACTCTTGCTAGATATTTGTAGGAAAGCTAAAATTCTATGAGAAAACTCCTTTGAAATCAGTGAGAGTATAGGCACCTTTTTAGCAATGGGGTATGGATTTCATAGGTGAGATTTCAACCAAATCCAATAGTGGTTACTCATATATACTGGTTGCAATAGACTACTTTATAAAATGGGTAGAGGCTATCCCTACTAGGAATGCTACTACTGAAGTGGTGAATAACTTTCTATTGAACAACATCATAAAAAGGTTTGGGTGTCTTCATAAAATTGTGATTGATAATGCCATGTGTTTTAGATCAAAAGAATTTGTTAAGTTTTGTGAAAAATATGGTATCTTAAGATCAACATCATCCCTATATCATCCACAAGGAAATGGACAAGATGAATCTAAAAGTAAGAACTTTTTAAAATTCATTAGGAGGACTTTGGATGATAATAAGAAAGCATGGGATTCTAAGTTACACTTATCAATATGGGTTGACAGAGTGACTATCAAGAAGGTAATAGGTGTTTCACCCTTTGAACTAGTATATGGAATCCAATGTAAGGATGCCTCAAAATAATTTGATATGCCTATATAATTACATCTAGATGTATGATGATGTTGTTGTTTATGACATGTAGGAGAGGATGGATGAGCTAGTAGGACTACCAGAAACCAAAAAAAAAGCCTCTGCTAAGAATATAAAACTACAGTTGCAAGCTAAGCTCTTATATGACAGGAAAGTAGTGGCAAGGAAATTTGAACCTAAATATCTAGTTATAATGTGGATTTCAAGAATTTAGGGAAAATTTGATCCTATTTGGTTATGCCCTTATTTGATTGATTATGCCTGGGGTGAAGATTCTTATATTTTAAAGGAGCTATCAGGTGACATTCTCGAATTGTGAGTTTATGGAAAAGTCTTGAAGACGTACTTATGTTGAGTGCACTTTTCTTTCCATGAACAAGAGTATAGAGTTGTACATTTTGTGAGCCCCTTGTATATGTGTGTTTTATCTCTATATATACATGTGTTCCCTAGTTTAAGTGCTACTCTTTAAAGAAATTGTTAGCTTTCTCAAGTATGTGGTCTGCTTCTATCATAAATTATAATCCCTTGCATGAATTTTTTTATATTCATCATCTCCAGATAAAGCCACTATTGGCCTAGTTTTTACATCTTAAAAAAATTGCAAAATTATAGTAAAAAACTAGGTGAAATTAGGGTTTGTTTATCTTTTAATTTAACGGTGCTCTAAAAAAGTCCCTAATTTTTGTTTCCCTAATGTCTTTGTGCCCTATGTTCCTAAAATTTGGTTCATGTTGTTTTTATTTTCTGAATGTGTGCAAGAATTTTTTCAAATAAAGCCCTAAAAACCTTTGAAATCCTTTTATTATATAGTTTTGCACAACATTTTTGAATATTTTTGCAAAAACCCACCTTACCCTAGTGCATGATTCCTTTTCAACCCTAGATTTGCCTATGGTTAGCCTACCATTTCTTTTATTGTTAGGTCCTTAACCCAAGGAGGGTGACTTTCATGATTAACCATCAAAGATAGATCGACATTTATTGCTTTCTTGCTTTTTAAAGATGCATGGAAATTAACTAAAGTGAGAAAGTGACCATTTGACACCTATTCCTGCGGGCCCCTCTTTGGTTTCCAAGTGATATAAAATAATGTATATTCCAAGCCATCAGATCTTAGGAGATCAATGTCTATCACATTCTCTCTATTTGAAATTGTACTATGGATAGTTGAAGCAAAAATGCGAGCATTCAACACGTGGGCATAGTGGAACCAAACTCAACTATGGGCCATAAAAGAAAATATGTCAAAATGAGTTGTCTGAATGGAAAATTCTATTTTGTCAAAGTTGCTCCCTGTGACAAAAGAACTTCAATTTTATAGAAACTATTGATTCTATGCAAATTGATGGTTGTCACTTTCTCTCTTTATAGAGATCCACGAAGATTAGTCAGATGTGAGGTAACACCACATCAAAATGGTAAGGTTAGCCCATGCTATGAGTTTCTAAAAATTTCTATGAGTATGAGGCTCTAGATGGAAAGTCTTAATTTTCTATGAATGTGAAACATTAGAAAAAGTATTGCTTGGTCATAACCATCAGATCTTAGAAGATCGATGCTCATCACATTCTTTCTTTTAAAAGTTCCACAAAGAATAACCAAAACAAGAATATGACCATTCAACATGTAACCTAGTGGGCCTCAATTCAAAAGGAAATACAGGTATAACTAGGATTTCTTAGGATGATCAGATCAAAAATAGATCAACGATCATCACTTTCTCACTTTAGAAAGATCTAAAGTAAGATAATGATGAAGAAACATGTTTCTTACTTAACAAGATGGTAACACAGTCTCTTTTAGTTTAAAATAGAACCATCTGATCTCATCAAATTGATAACCAGATTTCAAATTTTTGACATTGCCCAATAATTGACTATTAGAATGATTAATGCTAATCAAGGCCAATTCATGTGAGGAGAATTTTGCATAAACATGATAATTCAATTTGTATTGAGTACCAAGTGATAAATATTTTAGAGCATAGTAAGATTCAAAGCTCTAATTGCCTTTTCTCAACCTATGAATTATTACAAACAAAATTTTCCTGTAGAACAAGAAAATTTATTTGGGTAAGTATCGAAAACCTTTGGCTATCTAAGAAATTGTAGTTTTAATTGTGATAATATAAATAGGATGCTTCCATGATGAGATTTTTTGGGAAAGTAGACTATCAACATAGGAGTGTACATGATGATTTTCTAGAACAACTACCTCAATTCACTAATGAAGTAGCTAAGGGGAAAGAACTAGTTCCAAAAAACATAGGTTGGAGATTAGTGAGGGTTTATATAATAAAGAAAATTTTCTCAGAGATGCAAAGACATCAACCAGAGGTCTAGAGTTGTTTGGAAAATGCTTCTCTAAGAGAAATTATGACACTCCTTTGAGAAATGTCTAGCAGTTCGACATTGGAAAATTAGTAGTTCTTGGTGTGTTCTTTGATGATGACCTACTAACAATGATAGCTAAATAATATGATCCTATGCTAAGGATAGTTAAGAACCATGTGAGGGAAAATATTTTTAGGGTTACACCATAGATGATTAGGGAATTTTTAGGTTAAACCCTAACCATGGAGTGCATGAGAAGATCAATTTGGAGGATTTGCAAGCCATCTATGATGCTCAAAGAGTATACTTGAGGAGGAGGCCTCTACAAGAACACTTTGTAAAGATATGTCATTTTCCATTACTAATAGAAAATACCCTAGAGCCACTACTAAGAAAATATTTCAATCCTAGGGCACAAGCAATGTACTTCCCTCTCTTTGGGATGGATGAGAAAGATCACATCCAAGGGTCTATAGTATTCATCATTGCTCAAACATTGTAGGATGGTAGGATCTCAATTTTTGACTTCGCCACATTTTTAATAGAGGAAATCCATAATGTATTAATAGGAATAAACAAAGCTAAAGTTGCAAAACCTTTTTGATGGTATTCCATGCTAATGTACATATGTTTGTACAAAGATGGTTCTATTTTCTCTAAGGAGATGAAATTGGAGTTAGAAACTGATAGAGAAAAACTACTTGTTCATTTGTAGAGTGCATATATAGCTTGGGAATTCATTGATGCCAGTTTCATGAGATTTGATAGATACTTTGCTTCCAAATTGAGGATTTTATTAATTAGAGATAATTATGAGAAACCTTAATCATTGCTAGAATTGATTACGATCAAATATCATGCCAAAGGATTGAAGGTAAGCCATAACTGGGGGGACATTATCCCATATCTAATATCTATTGTATTTCAAGTATATGGTTTTCAAGGAAGCCACATATCTTGCACTATCAAGTGACACTTAAAGTTGGGATTACATATTCCCTATGGTAGGTAGGAGGATTAGAAGAGAAGGAGATCCTTGGCAAATCTAGAAGTACATTTTTTTCCTTTTTTCACTATTGCTCACAATTTTATTTTAACCAAAGTGGGTTGGAAGCATTTAGGAAATTTTTGGGATAGGTGTCAAATGATTCGATCCCATGCACATTTTAGTGACCCTAAGGGATTTTATGACATGTTTAAGGAGAGGACAAAGGCTAAATCTCGTGAGCATTTTGTTTATTTTCTTGAGGACATAACTAGGAATGAATTCTCATTGGAAGAGTAGGAGATTAGGAAAGAAAAGTGGAAATTTTATAGAAGATTCTTGAATTTATTAATGCCTTATAGCCTAAATATGATCCCCTAGTTGATACACAATATTGGGGAAATAAGATTAATATGCTTATGAGTAATTTTTTTGGGTTCAGGCAAACCCTAAATGAGAAGAGATTAATTTGGCTCAAGCCCATCTAGACCACAATATTAAGATAGAAAAAATATTGGGTAGCAAAGAAATCATAAGAGTAGGCCAATAAACACTACAGAAAAGGGTTGGATATGTTGTGGCAAGAACTGTACAACATGTGCCTCTATATAAGAGACAACTTTGAGAAAGTGCACCTATGGCAAAGGACTAAGAATTAGACTAGGGCTCCTCCTCCAAGGTTAAGGAATATTCCCCTTTATAAACTTGCATACATATAGATGATGAAGAGTCCTTGAGGGAGAAACTTGAATAGATATGTAGCTAAGGTAATATTGTCATTAAAATAGTAGAGGTGGAAAAGGGAGCACCTATAGAGCCCCCCATTCCATAACTAGCTCTCATTGTAGAGGACTTTAAAGGAAGATAAATTTATCCCATGGTGGAGCAAACATTAAAAAAAAATTTGGATGATGAAAGCTTTGTTAAGTCAAGAGCATTCATCCAATTTTGTGGAGGAACAATATAGACAATTCTGAGGCAAGGTGTAAGAAGCTCAAGGGAAAGAAACCTAATTCATAGGACTTTGATATTGAAGAGGATTCAATGCTAGCCTCATGGAAGAGTTTGGACAAATAAACCTTGAGGGGGGAAGGTAATTGTTAAAGGATTCAAGAATCATGATATTGCTTGAATGGGACATTGCTAAAGGAATGGTTTTTGACGTAGTCCAAAATGAAAAGGAAATACAATTTAGAACTGAGGATGGTTTTGTAGGATCACAAAGACGTTAAATATAGTAATGACCATATAGAATTGGTCATGTGGTCTATTCAGAAGAGAGACAAGTCTAATATTTAGGAAGTCTTAGATTCTAAGCATATACACAATCTCATGGTCTATAGAGTTGAAAAGGTAGACACTAAAAATGTGGTCTTAATAAATAAAGATATGGATGACTTTAGTGTGGTAGTATCAACCAAATATAGAAACAAATTTTTGGAAAGAATAAAATTGATCTATATGAAAAGCATATGATGAAAGGGGTAGACAGATCTACCAGATGTAGAATAAAATTGTACAATATGAAAAGCAATTTGGAAAAATAAAATTAGGAACAGAGTCAATCCAGCTCAGAATTATTGCTACTCCTCCCCCCCCCCCCCATGCCACCTTTCAACACAATGTCAATTGTGGAAATTCCTAGCACATCTCACAAGCTAGATGTTTACACAGCTGAAGAGATTTAGGAAGAAAAGGCCAAGATATGGTCATTACATGTTGAACTAGGCATTCAACAAGAGGATAGAATCAGATATACAATTTTGTATCTAGTAGACAGGGTAGGTTGAACCTTATTTTACTTATAATTATAAAGATTGGTAGAGATTTGGAATGAATTTATTAATAATGAAGCAACCTTGAGGGCTATTTTGAACAAATGGATCAAAAAGGATGATGCTAGCAAAACCCTTTATTGTTCAGTCATTGATTTTTCTAATAAGTAGATTGAAAAAACTTTTGATCAATCTAGTGATATCCTCGATCTTGATCACAAGAGGAACATGCTCCAAAAAAGAATAAATAATTTCTTTATAAAGTATATTGGTAAAAAAAATTGATCTCTTTCCACATGTACTCAAAGGCATATGTAAAATAAGAGAGAAATAAGAATGGGCTAATGAGTTGAAGGAACTAATGAGCATCAAGTTAAATAAGGTAATAAAAAAAAGACAATTTTATCTAGTTTTCTAGGACTACTGAAGAAGTTGTATAGGTGAAGATATTTTTTGACTCTTTCGAACAAGAATTCATTGGGATAAAAAGGATGGGAAAAGATATTCTAAAAAGAGAGCAAGAAATATTAAATTTTGACTAGCCTAATAATGCACTTTTTGACAAGTGGATAGCTAACTATTCACAAACAACATAGATGTTGCAAATGCCAATTGAAAAAGAAAATGTGGACAAATCAATTTTCATAGAAAAGGTGCAATTAGTTGATGCAACAATTCAAACAGAAGAGACAAAAAATAAGAAACAAACTACAACATTGGACATGGCCACTGAAATTGATGATATGGTAGAAGAACAACAAGTTACAATAAATATTCAGATTACAGAGCCTCATAAAACATGATCAAGCCAAGTGGTCCCACAACCATGAGAGAAATAGATAGAGTAGGACCAATCAACAGATGCAATGGATCAATAAGAAGTTGCTACAATAGAGCTAGCCCCACCACAAGAAAATCAATAAGAAATTCATTCTATTACAAAAGGTAAACAAACACCAAATTTTTTCTTTTTCCTAAATATTTTGTAATAATGATAGTTTTTTCTTATGTAAATCTTTTTATTCCAAGGATAGATGTCATTTTCCCTCTATGCATGAAGTTTTTTGCAATTCACACTATATAAGTGAGTTCCCAAAGCTAGAGAAGGGTTTGAGTTTCATTCTTTGCATAAATCTTTGTAATTTTTAAAGTTAGTCCATGCATACTATAAATCAATTCCAAAATTGAATAAAAATTTCTATTCACTAGTATGTTGTATTATTTTAATGGAAATGATTACTAAATTGTATACACTTCAAAGAAAATGAATACAAATACAGAGTAAAATTCATTCCAGACCTTATCTGTTTCTTTGTCTCTATCTTGTTCTTTAAAATTCTAATAGAAAATTTTATTGAGTTTCTTTTGTAAATTACTATGAATTATATTTCATTTTTCTTTCACTAATGATCTAATGGATTATGTAAATCCTTAGCGTAAATTGAAATAACATTATTGTTTTGGGTGAAGTAATGATAAGTATGAGATCTCAAAGTAAATATAGATAAATATTTACACAAAGTGTATAGATAAGATCCAATAGTAGTTGTTTTGTCTCTATGAGTTTAGCCCAATGCTTAAGGCATTAGCCATCCTTGTGAGTTAATCTGAATAGGAATGTATTTCATAATGCCAAATACTATAATCAATCAATCTTTTGTATTTCAGCCTATACTTGATTCATGATGTGTAGGGTTTGGAAAAATAGCTAGTTGTCATATCTCACATCATTGAATTAGAAGAAATAAGGCTTAATAATATGTTTCCATTGGAATTCATGTTATAAATCTTGATTTGAAGAATAGAAAAAAATGAATTCCTAAGGTAACCCTACTTAAATCTTGTAGAATTCAAAGTGGAGAAGACTTTGATGTCTTGTTAGTTGTCTCTTTTTTATTTTTAGATTACCTATAATAGTTTCTAGTTAATTCCTAGGTTTTCTCACATCATAAAAGGTATTTAAAATCACTATTAAATTAGGAGCCAAAAATCACCATGGTTGCATGCATATGTCATGCCCTAGATGAGTCGACACTTTTTGTCTAAAGACCACATTCCTTTCTTCCACAGAGTCAAATAGGACTAGAAAAAAGTCATGGGACTCATAGATGAAGAAGACTTGGCAAAATCTCGTCCATTCATTAAAGATTAGATCTTTCAAGTAAATAATATCAAAGGTTTTGTTTTAGAACTTAAAAATTATGTTATGAGCCCTAAGATCTAATGATGCATGGAGGATTTGGTTAGTAGGAAACATGATCTCTTCAAAGTCCTAGTGGGAAAGCCCATGTTCTTGAAAACAATAAACTTCATACTTTTTTTTACCCATTTCTTAGTTGATTTGTTATGAGGTTGGTTTATTACCTTTGGTTTGTTGGGGGCTCCAATGTTGTGGCAAGGGGTCTTCTTGGAGGCTTCACCCACCTTTGAGGGGATGATGTAGCTCATTCATGGAGTTTCTTTCTCTTGAAAGAACAAAGATCTAATGATCAGTTGAGCTCCCAGGATTCCCTCCCAAACTATTGAGTGGGAAGGCACACAATGTTTGAGTAGCTAGCTTGGTTTGTTCATAACAACCATAGGTTGCATGCCTAAATATTTTCTAAAAGGGGCTAGGAAGAAAATACCTTTTCAATTCTAATTCTTCACCACAGATATCAAAAATTTATGTTTGTTGGAGATGCTTAGATTTTTGGTTCCTTGAGTAGGACTTCTTACAAATTGGTAGAATAATCAAAATTGATTTGAAAATATGAGAGATCCCTAGCCTCTTTGAGAGAGAAACCCCCCACTAGAATTTACTGAAGGACCAAAATCAAGTTGATCATACCATGTATGTCTAAAGAAATTGCCACTTTGTGTGTCCCTTCTATGTGTTTCTCCACCCTACATGCCACCTCAGATCATGCATCCTTTATGTGAATCTCTATTGTGGGGCTATCCTTTGTATGTACCACCTTTGTACACCATCCTAAAAAAAATCTTGCCTTTATGCGAGAGTTTAGTAAAGGTTTTGAATTCAAGAAAGGATTCTTGATTATAATTGTAGTAAAAAGAATATTAAAATATTGATAATAAGAGTGTTGAGGAGGAATTAATTTATAAAACTAACACTGATTTGTAGACTAAATTATATGGAGAAATATAGAGACAAGATCCTAAATATAAACACAAAGCATACCTTAGAATTAAGAAAGTGAAACCTAATAGAAATGTAGAAAAAAAAATCAATCTCTACAAAAAAGTGTTGGTAGTGTAAAGAAAGGAGTCATTAAATAAATAAGGTTAGAAAAGAATTATGTTTAATTTCTAAAGTTGAGCCTAAGAATGCTGATGAAAATTGTAAAGATGACTATTAGATAAAAGATGTGAAAGAGGAATTAGAGAAAAATGAAAGGAACAAGACTTGGGAATTGGTTCCTAGGACTAAAGATAAGAATGTTATTAGAACTAAATGGGTATTTAGAAACAAGATAAATGAACAAGGTGAATTTGTGAGAAACAACGAAAGACTAGTTTGTAAATGATATTCATGGTAAGAAGGAATTGACCTTAAAGAAATGTTTTTGCTTTTTTGTAGATTAGAGGTGGCCAAAATTTTTTTAGCCCATATATAGCTACCAAGAATTTAAAGTTTATCAAATGGATGGTAAGCCAATTTTTCTAAATGGAGAACTTGAACAAGAGGTATACATTGAAAAAATTGATAGATTTCCCTTGAAACATGAAAGATATATGGTTTGTAGATTGAAGAATACATTGTATGGATTGAAAGAAGAACCCAAAGATGGGTATAAAAGATTGGATAAGTATTTGGAAAATTTAGGATTTATGAGTGACAATGTTGGTAGTAATTTGTACCTAAAAAAGAATGGAGATGGTTTTCTCATTATTGTAGTATTTATGGATAACATTATTTATGGAGGTAATGATGAAGCAACTAAGATATTTTTAAAAGAAATGAAGAAATATTTTGAGATAAGTATGATTAGAGAGATGAAATTCTTATTGGGATTGAAGATTTTATAGAATAAAGATGAAATTTTCATATTAAAACCTAAGTATATTAGATATTTTTTGAAGATATTTGGATTGGATAATTGTAAAGTTGTTTGAATACCTATGGTAACTAGATATAAGTTATCTAAAAAATATGAATCCCCTAGTGCAGAAAAACAAAGTACACAACTATGATTGATGGATTGCAATATTTGACTCATACTAGACCTGATATATCAAATGTAGTTGGAATTCTAGAAAGATTTCAAGAAGATCCTAAAGAGACACTCCTTTTAGTAGTAAAAAGTTTTTTTAGATATTTGAAAGGAACATATGATTATGGTTTATGGTATGATGGATTGTTAGAATTCTTTAGAATAACTGAGGGGGGGGGTGGGGGGGGGCGGGTGAATCAGTTATTCAAGGTCCAAATGCCCTATTAATACCCTTTTCATATGTTCAAACTTAAATCAGTCATATAAGAAAATTACTGTAAATCAACATGCAAAGATAAACATTCAAGATCAACACATGACATAATGATTTACGTGGAAACCCAATTTGGGAAAAACCACACGTAACATGCTACTTGATTCTCACTCTTTTGAAGTGATGCCCTGTTAAAAGCCTGCCCTATTAAAGGCTTACAACACACTGTTAAATGTGACCTTGTTAGAGGATTTCACCAAACTGTTAGGAATGGGCCTGGTTAAAGGTCTTTAGAACATCCACTTGGAATGTCACCTTGTTAAAGGATTTATCTAATGGCTGTTAAACCAACCTAAGTCCATAGGATTTATCTTGCTGTTACAATTGCTAGAAAGTAACGATAATGGTCTTTTGATCTAATATAACTTACAACATACTTTATAGATTTCAGATCACTCTTTCAGTTCAATCCTTATGCTTGGCTTCAATCTCTTCAGCTCTGACCGCTTGTCTCCCTATCAAGCTTCGTCTCCTTGAGTTTTCGTACTCATTTTGCCAATGCAATCATTCTTGAGGTTGTCTATTAAACAAAGTTCCTGTGCTTTCTTCTCCTTAGCACATTCTTCAGCATTTCATGCTTTTATGCTTGACTATGGCTCTCTCTCACACTATCCACTCTATTCCACACTTCTTCTCTTTTTTTTCATTAACTTATGTCTTCTTATATACAAGTTTGATTTGCCTTTGCCGCTCAATTCTCCCTCTCTAATTTTAGGGTTTCAAAATGGATTAGGTAGGATACAATGTATCTACCCCATATCTTGTTTTCTTCTTGAAACTTCACCAGTTTTATCTTAAAAATATTTTGCATGGTATTCTATGCCACCAACTCATCATTCTTATCTTCCTTTTAATTCACAGATTTCTAGATAACAACTTTGTCGGCTTAGATCTGGCAAATCTTCAATTTCCTAAATAATGTAGCAACTCGGCATTATTGAGTTACTAGTGCTCGACACCTTTGTGTTACTCGGCACTTGGTTCTACTCGACACTTGAACTTGCTCCGCACTTAACTTACTCGGCACTTGAACTTACTCGGCACTTGATATTACTCGACACTTGAACTTACTCGGCACTTGAACTTAGTTTGAGCTTTGCAAAAGACTTAGCTAAAACCTTAGATCTTTTGATATGTTTTAGTGTGCTTATTCTTCGTATCTTTTAGTATCTCATCCAATACACTGTTTCATCAATGGCTTAACTGATCCTTGTACTTCATTACAACATCATAACTTCAACCTTTCTCTAGGTGTTCTAGTTACATCTTATTGATTGCCTCCACCTTGACAATCAACTAATTGATAGTATTTGGATCACTAAAGAAATTGTCATCCCTGCAAGTAGCAAGTTTGATATCAATGACAAAAAAATGATTGAGGACATTCTTTACCAGTTCCATATATTATTCCAATAGTTGTTCTTATGATCATTTCAATTATTTCCAACAATCTCCCTCATTTCAATCATTTCCAACAATCTCCCTGTTTGGCATTGATGGCAAACCAAACTGATCAAGTAATCAATTTAGTTACCACCAAGATTGTATTGATTTGCTGCATTTTCACTACTGATCACATATATCTCCCTCTTTCATATTATATCTCCCTCTTTCTTTGCATTGATCAGTTTCCTGCATATTTCTCCCTCTTTGACATAAATGCCAAAGATGTAGCATCTTTATCGTACAAAATATAAGCTTTGGCTTCTTGATGTCTTTCTCCCTCTGTCACCATGCTTGTGACTGATTTGGAGTTTCAGTTCCTGCTGTTCATCTTTTGCATCAACCTATTAATATTTCAATGATTTATTCCTATTGATGCAAGGCATCTTGCTTGTTGCCTTAAACTGCTTGACTTAGGGGTATAACCCCCAGCTTGCCTCTAAGATATTCATATGCATCCTTTGGCAATGGTTTGGTGAAGATATCTACAGTTTGTTCCTTTGTGTGAATGTATTCCAACTTCACTTTTTTGTCTTTTACTAATTCTCTGACATAATGGTACTTGATTGCAATATACTTGCTTTTTGTATGCATCACTGGGTTTTTGGATATGTTTATAGCACTTGTATTATCACAATACAATATCATCAGTTTTGTTACTTCTTCTTTCATTCCATTCAATAGATGTGTGAGCCATACAATGTTTGTACAATTGACTATGGTTGCCACATATTCTGATTCTGTAGTGGACTGGGATATACATGTTTATTTCTTGCTAGTCCAAGTAACCAGCCTTTTGCCTAGAAATAATGCACCTCCATTTGTGTTTTTTCTGTCATCAATGTTTCCTCCCCAGTATGCATCTGTATATGCATTTAGTTCAAATTTTCCATTCTTTTTGTATTATAGACCAAAATCATCAGTCCCTTTGAGATATCTCATTATTCTTTTTACTACTATGAGATGATTTTCTTTAGGATTAGTAGAGAACCTGGCCACTATTCCAACTGCTAATGCTATGTCTAGTCTACTATGTACAATATATTGTACTTTTCCAATCATGGATCTGTACATTGTTTGATTGACTTCAGCTGACTCATCATTTTTGGATAGCTTATTCCCTGTGGCCATTGGTGTGCTGACTGATTTGGATTCCTCCAATCCAAATGTTTTAAGAATTTCTTTGATGTATTTTGATTGTGTAATAAATATTCCATGTTTGAGTTGATGAACTTGCAATCCAACAAAAAATTTGATTTCTCCAAACATAGACATTTCAAATTCATGTTTCATTTTTTCAGCAAAGCCTTTGCAAAGTACTTCCTTACCACCAAATACTATGTCATCCACAAAAATTTTAGATACAATAATGTCTTTACCTTCTTTAGCTTTGATGTACATGTTGTTGTTATCATCAGTTCTTTCAAATCCAATTTGCACGAGATACTTGTGAAGTCTCTCATACCATGCTCTAGGTGGTTGTTTCAAACCATAGAGTACTTTATGTAACTTACACACCATATCCCTATTGTTTTCATCAAGAAATCCTTCTGGTTGTTCAATGTAGACTTCTTCTTCTAGTATACCATTTAAGAAGGTTGATTTTACATCCATCTGATAGACTTTGAAATCTTTGTAGGCAGCATATGCAAGTAAAGTTCTTACTCCTTCCATTCTTGCAATAGGAGCAAATGTTTCTCCATAATCTATTCCTTCTTCTTGAGCATAACCCTTGCATACTAGTCTGGCTTTATTTCTGGTAATCTCACCATTCTCATCTAGTTTGTTTCTGAATACCCACTTGGTGCCAATCACATTCTTGTCAGTTGGTTTGGGGACCAAACTCCAGGTTTTATTTTTTCTTATTTGATCAATTTCTTCTTCCATAGCTTTATACCAGTCGCCATCTTGTAATGCACCGTATACTGTCTTGGGTTCAGATTTTCTGATCAGACATGATTCATGTCTTAGTCTGTTCCTTGTCATTGGTCTTGCATCTTTGTCACCAATTATTTGTTCAGCAAGGTGATGTCTTTTTACATATTTGGATAATCTTGGCTCTGTCCTTGTTTCCATATTTGATCTTTCAGATTCAGGATCACTATGCTCTTCATTGTCAGGTTGTTCTTCATCATGTATGTTGTCTTCTGAATCAGATTGTGCATTTTCTTCATTCTGTAACTTGGCTTCTGAATGCAACTCGACATTCACTGGTTGTGAATCGGTTGAAACTTACCCTTTTATCTTCTGATACTTATGCAATGAAATAGAAATGAGATAGTTGCAAATCATAATCTATGAACCCATAAACTAAGAAAGGGTTGATTCTTTTTAGCAAATTAAAAAAATGTGAAATACTGAATTGATTTGATTAAAAAGATTTTTGCAAATGACCTTCACCTCAACTTGTATCTGATTTAGTGATCAATGCCTTATCCATTGAAACATAGAGTCATTACCAACAGGATGACCTAACTTGATTTCCTTACAATTAAGTTTGTCAACCGAAATCCCCAAATCCCACTCTTATGAAATATCCCCTCCATACACCCAAAAACCCTATCAGAACATTGATTCATTTGATCTCAAAGTCAATAGCCTATGAAGAATTAGGAGACAGAATAAGAGAACACAAATAGTTCATTGCAAATCCCTTTTTATATTTATCCTTGGAAAGACTGAATACATCAGCTAGTAAAACTAAATGAAACTCTAAATACTTCACATGATCTAGCATCAATTTCCAATATCTCATAAAACAATACATGAAATGAAATGAAAATCTACATAGGAGTGTATGTGTAGGGTCTTGGATCTCTTCTGTCAATGGATGGGTATCACAATAACCAATTTCAGCACATAAATTTGCACAAAAAAGGTAAAAACATTTACTTTATGCATTAAGCAGGCATCTACATGGCTGATCAAAAATTTCACACCTCTGCTAGGGCAATTAAACTTTACTCCTACTACTAACTTCTTCCACTATGGTTTGAGATGCTATTTGTGGACTCATTTATTCAAATCTCAAAACCATAGCTAAAACACTTTGCATATTATCATCTCTCATAAATCTAAAAACTCTATCTATTCCATAAAACTACCTTGAATAAAGTGATTGTGTGCAACCCTCTTTTATGTTATTGAAATCCCACAACTTTTGGATAAGGTCAATTTGGCATTTAAGTGAAATTAATTAAACTCTCTAGTGTTGTGTAGGGAAAGGCAACATCCAATTTTCAAGACTCCCTAAGTTCTCTGTTTCATGGTGCTATGCTTTAAATGTCTCCCTCAATTGCTTTTCCATTTATTGGTGAGTGACTTGTAAAAAGCTTCATCTTTATATTACATCATTCCATGAAGTATTACATATTTTCTTTCTTAAAGTACAAACACTTGAAGGCCTTTAGCATTCTCACTTTAAAGCATAACTTTATTTGCATATTATATAAAAAATGCTTTTGAAAATCGTAATCATTATAGCTCTTCAAGATACTTTTAGTCTACAAATATGATTTTGTAATTTGATGAGAATAGTCAGACCCAAGGTGGGTCTAGCTAAAAAAGAAATTGCTTTCAAATGACTGAACTATCAAATTGATTCACTAGATTCTCCTTGCAAATTGAAAACATCTTGAAACATTGAATCAATTCTCAAAACTCATTTTCACCATTTACTACCAATTATCAACTTCATGCCAAGAGGTCCTTTGACTAGTGTTAAAAACTAATCCAAACACCTGATCAAGCTCTAAAATTAGACATTCTGATTCTCTACTCTGTACTCTTGCACCCTATAAAATCTTGTCTCATGAAAAATTCTCAGTCAAAAGATATTCACTGTTGAATTTGCTTATTTAAAATTATCTACAAATAAACATGTCAAAAAAAAAAAATGCTTTCGGATTCAGGTTCAAAAACCGGGTAAACTAACACTTGGGGGCACAAAATTGGGATGTTGATTCATTGCCAAGAGGAGATTATGGATCTATAATTTGGGCTTATGATGAATAACTAGGCATAAATCGCAAGCAGTCAAAGTGGGCTACTCAGAATTTGCAAACTGGAAATACTAACAAAAAAGCATTTTTTGCAAATGGAATGGACCTAAAAAAATGTGCAAATGGATCCATCAAAGCTTGAAAATTGGCATACTTGAAGTATTTTTAGAGGAGAACATAGTCCAGTACAATCCATTTGATCTCACCTATCATAGACCTCAAGATATGACATCATGAATAGGGGTTCTGACAAACCTATGTTTCTTGACACCAATAAAAAGTTAGAAATTACTTTTGGAATCACATTTAAAAACTGATCAAATAGATTCATCATAAGCTCAAACTTGAAACATAGAAAGTATCTAACCTCTAAAATGTAATGCAAAATGAATTTTAGCATTTTGGTCAACTAGGTCAAAGTTATAATAAGTCAAAAAGGGCCTTCCAGAACTCAAAAAAAATCAAATTAGCATGACATCGGTAAATGACTAATGTTGAGGGATTCAAAACCTAGTCAAACAGATTTGAAAGACTCAAAATATGAAATATAGGCTCTTAGGTATGGATACTAAACACTCCCAAAGTGGCGAGTCATGAAACATCACTAGGTACAAGACATTCACATGTAAACATGGCCTCTTGTCATTGTTTGACACTTAGGTGCAAATGTAGATTTGATAATTACTCAAAATGGGACTTCACGAAATAGCTTAGAATGTCAATTTAACTTCATGAAATGTGTGGATTTGATGAATGGAAGGTGTTAGAAATATTAAACACCTTATGGGCTTCAAATGGGCAACCAAGTGCATGTGCATGGAAAGCATTTATAGGGCTTGATTTTCTCAATGGTACTCAAAATTGGGGCTTCAATTTTGAGTCACAACAAATTTATTGTGAGCTTCAAAGGAACTATATTGGAAAAGAAGTCTTTTTGTAGTTAGTTCAAAACTTAAATAGATTATCCTAAAGATTTTTTAGTGAAGATAGTAAGGGGTTATTTGGATAGTGGGTCAATTGTCCTATTTTCAACTCCTAACAAGGTTGGCATAACTCATAATAAAGTTGGAATATTTTAACAAGGTGTAGATGCTCAAAAATGGTTCGCATCTATAGTTTCATCACTTCTTAATACTAATTTGTCCCATTTTCTCATTTTACTAACTCTGATCTTTTGGCCAGATTGACCATATTTCGTCATTTGTATCCTCTTTCACATCAATTTCATGTCAACTTGGAATTGTATCAAATCAACTCGAAACCATTTCATATCAACTCGAAATCACCCCAAATCAAGTTGGAATCACTCAAAATCAATCCTAATCAACCCAAAACATATCAAACATCCCCAATCAATCATCATTTATCTTATCCTAGGTATTGTTGTGGCTTTCAGTGCCTTGGAAACCTATCGACCTATCAATCTTATCAATCTGACCTTAGTACTGTCGTGGCTCTCAGTTCTAGGTCAAACTATCATTCATGTCATCCAATCTTTGAAATTTTTGAGGCTTTCAAAGTTAGATCATGGCATCATCAACCATTTTAATAATATTGATAGTGTTCATCGATGTTATTATGATCAAACCTTATCAATCAATTTCAATCCTGTAGCATTTACAATGTCGGTTAAATGTTACATATCAACCAATTCATGTCATGTGTCCTTGGAATGTTATCAACTTCAATCAATCAATATGACCATGGCTTTGGTCTACTTTTCATCATCTTATTCGATATCTATATCATCATCACATTTTCATCAAAGGATACGATCGCATTCATTTAATCAATTTGGCCAAACATCTACTAATTTTCTCTATAGGATTAAATAACCCATAATTTAATTCTATTATTCCTTCTAATTATTCTTCCTAATTATCATCCTCAATTAATTAATTTTATTAATTAATTGATTCATTATCTTCAAACCATGGAAATATACAATTTCCTAAGTTCCATTTTCCATCATTAATTCCATTTTCTACTAATTCTTATTTTGTGGAATAAAAGGATTTTTAATTCGGATATTCCATAAAATATTGCATCATCATGACACTTGGATATGACACCTCGTGGATTCTCCTTTGACACTTGGCTAAGACTTTTCATAATCAAATATTCTTATCTCTTACGCACATCCCTATTTGGCTTATTTGTCATAGATTCTTGGCTTTAAGTGGGTTGAGGTGTCTTATGACGCGTCATAGATTCTCTTCCACATTTAGCCAAGTTTGAATTTCATGTGTCATAGAATCTCGCAATTGGCATATTTTTTCAGATGCATCATGGATTCTCAAAGGAGTTTCTTGCCACATCACATATCTATGGGTGAGAAATCCAATGCCCTCACTTTGAGTGTTGATTATAAAATGGAAACTCTTTCTCTCATTTCGGGTCTTCTTGAAGTCTTGGAAGCCTTTAGGTCCTAATTTATTTTAGATTTCTCATTCTATCTCTCAGATTCAAATCACAAATTCAAGAATTCTCATGGCATTATCCACATCATAGACTTTTGCTTCAATTTTGTGCGCACTATAGGCAACTTTGGAGCTACAATCATTTGGAGAAGAAAGAAGGACATGGGAGCTACAAATGAAAGAGGGGGTTTCTATTGCTTTCTTTATTAGTTTGGTTTTCATGGTAGACTAGTGGGTGCTAACGTATGTTGATTGAGTTTTGTGATTTTCTCATAGTATGTTATGCATTTAGCCCATTTTTTGGTCCTACATTTTGTGAACCTGACGTGAACATGCATATCTAACTTGTATTTTCTTGTTTTGTGCTTGTAGGTGCAAGGAAGGAGCTCACTTGGAAGGGTATAATGACTATCTACTATTCCTTTTTCACACCTAGATTAATTAGGGGGTCTATTAAAATGCTTATATGCTCTTGTTTCATGTGTGCTGTTAGCTTGCTGTCCTAGGGTGCACTCTGCTATGTCAGGGCGCACTTGGGACCCCTAGGAACAGTTTTAGGAGTCCAAAAGCCACCAAAACCTCCTTCTATTATTTATGACTTACCAACTATACCCAACTAGGCCCCAAGTATGTCATTGATTTATTCTACACTATTTGGGCACACTTGGGAGTGTAGATTTGAAAATTTTAGTTTCTGGGTCTTGTCTAGGCACCATTTCCCCACAATTTGCACCTGACCTCCCAACTGCACCCCAAAACTACCAACTACACCCAATTGGGCCCCAACTATGTCATTGATGTAGATTTCACTATTTGGGTGCACTTGGGGGTGTTTAGAGCCATTTTGGCATTCTGGGGAGCAATCTACTCTGTCAGAGCACACCCGGGTTCACAGTAAGCATATGCATTAATTAGAATCTGCATATAAGGTTCCTATCACTCTCTAGGACATAGATTAGGTGATTTTTTGTTACTAATTGTCTATTTGTAGTATCTGGAAATCGTTGGATGAAGACGTGATCATAAGAAACTACTAATATGTGCTTTGCAGGATGTTGTCGAAGACTTTGTGTGTCTTTCCAAACTATGTGTGTGGATTTCCTAGATTAGATAACATTTTGTTTGGTGCTTAAAATGAACCTTTTTCTTTTCTGCTTGGCTTGTCTATAGTGTTAAATCCCTAGGATTTGCATTGGATGCATCCTCTCCCCTCGCCATTCGTGGATCTTGGGTGTAAGAGAAATCCATGTAACTTCTATAGGAGGCCTGCCTTGGACCAAGATACTCGATATTGGGTATGCCAGGGGACGACCTCAGAGCAATAACGGGCCAAAATCTAGGTCAACGTTCCAACTGCTATGTAAAATTTGATTGCGGTGAAAGCCGTGTTGGCGGTATTTTTGAGTGATAGCTCTCCTCCAGTACCCTTGTGGTGTGGCAAACCCCGATTCTCGAGGCTAGGAGACCTTCTACGAAATTTTATCATTCACTTGCCGAACAGAATGCCCTTACTAAAAATCATCTTTTAGTGGCAGAAATCCTTTCTATCCACTAGCTCAAGGGGTCACCCATGCCCGTGAAGAAATTCTACATTCTCGCGGTCCTTAGTAGAGACAACGGTCCCTTAGGAAGTCATGCCCCTTGGGAAGTAGGTCTTGGTATCCCCGAGAAGTGAGTGTGCTGTAAGGCTGAGCCTATGGTGCCAAGATCCTAGGTTGTCCACTCTGGATAAGTGTGGTTCAACTTTGGTTCAAGTAGGAATTTAGTGGATACAGTCCTAAAAGCCTAGGTTGTGGTGTGTTTGTTAACTTTTAACAATAGCTATTCTTGTCTTAATGTGTCTTGCGTGTGTGTAAAAAATGATCAAGATAAAAGCCAAACTTTTAAATTTACACCTTGGATATCATTTGAACTTGTCAAAACATCACACATGGCCAAAACATTTCAACCTTTATCAAACTTTGGTTCAACACACTCAAACCTTGAAAAACATGGCGACTTGTGCTCTTAAACGTGCTTGGAAAAATGTAGATCTCACACTTACATAGACTTCACTTGCATTCACCCTTGTATAGTCCTTATTTATGCATCATATAGACTTAATATTGCACCTTTTAGTCCTCATTTAGTACCTATTACCTTTCATGTTGCATCCTTTTAGGTTCAGTTTACCTCCTTTAGTCTTTTGCATTCCCATCTCAAAATTAGCACTTTGCATTCACCACCTTGCATCTTTGCATACCTATTCATCATCTTGACTAATTTAACCATCATTAAGTTTCTTAACCATAATTTTGATAATTCATACTATCCCTAACACTGTCCCCTACTATTGACCTCTCTGTAACATCAATCCTGAAATCATAGCTTCCAGAATTGCCTCAGTTTCAGCCCAATTTACCAATTGTGCCCAACTGGGCCCCAACTACATCACTGACATAGGCTACACTATCTGGGAACACTTGGTGGCCTTTAGACCCAATTTTGGGTTCCAGATAACATTTTGGGGCTTCAATAGTGTCCTTAGGTACCTAGTTAGCTCCCCTTGTACTAGCTTGCCTAGATCTGCATTCTAAATCACCTAGTCTTCATCACCTTCACTTAAGACATCATTCTATAGGTCATAAATTATGTTTTGCATCTCCCAACCCATCCTAAAATCAACCCCAACATCTTAGCTTCCTGACATATCAGTTTGGTAACCATACCCTTCTGAATCAGCAAACATTCTTCCTAGCTTACCAACTACGACCAGAAACTACCAACTGCACCCAAACTAGCTCCAAGTGCATCAATAACATAGTTTGTACTATTAGGGTGCACTTGGGTACTTTCATGACCATTTTGGGCCTCTTAACTGCACTTTAGGACCCCAAAACTACATCTAGGAGCCTCTACACCTCCCCATTTTGCACTTGACCCAAAACCACATCTTGCACCCAAAATCCCCTTTTGAATTATAGGAATTGTCCATATCACACATATGATCAGTATCACCACCATTTTGAACCTCCAAAACATCATTTTGAACCCCCAAAAGCTTTGAATTTAGTCAAAAATCTAGACAAAGTATGAGTCTTAGAGTATCTCCTCGTGTTGATGGATAATGGATCTTGACTAGTCTTTTTTATCTTTTCTTATCATTTTCTTGGGTCAAAATCTATCTATGTCTTGATATATTTGACCTTTTCATCTTTTATCAATTTGATCTTTTTGTCTTTTATCAGTTTTTAGTCAAGATCCAAAGTCCTTTATCACAAGGTTAAACTCCTAGGCAAAATACTTTCTAAAGGTTTTACCTAAATTCAAAAATTTCCCTTTACCCTTTTCATAGAATAATCATATCCCTAGCATCCCAAAACATCATTTTGACTTACCCTAGTGGTATATCCCTTTCATCTTGCATGGTCCAAACCTTAGCATCATTCCCACTACCAAACCCTATTAGATTATCGATCAACCGAATTTCCTTCTTGATCACTTACCCTCATTTTGCATATCCTAAACATCATTATCAACCCTTGGAAACAATCCTTTGCATAATTGACCTTGCACATAGCAACCTTTAGCATCCTTAGGAAGTCCAAAACATAACCCTAATTGTCATTTTGCATACCTTAGAGTCATTTTCATCCCCTCTAGTCAAACTTCAAAACATCACCTTGCATTTTGCGTTTGCATAACATCCCTGGACATTTTCACTTTGCACATCAAAACCCTAATTCATTTAGCATTTCCTCACATATCATAACATTCCTAAACACTTAAAAATCCCAAAAACACTCATATCTTGCATACCCACCACTCTAAATCACTCAAAACACTCAAAATTTCCATTGTATCTACATTCTTAGGTATCATGCCAGCACTTACTAGGACACAATCAGCTCAAATACTTGAAGAACTCTATCAACCTTTGTTTTATGAGGCACAAGCACAACCAAAGCCTCATCCAAGACAAAGAAAGAGCAAGAAAACCCAATAAACCTTTGACGAAGACCAAATTGAGGCATCGCAACCATTACTAGCAGACCCCTTGAACATGTTTCCGCAAGATCCTCATAATCAAGCTATGGCACAACGAACCTTGGACAATGCACCTACCATGAGATTTCCTCCAAACACTTCCCCCACAAATGGGATGGTTCAATGGAGTCCTGACTTTGAACTTATATTTGTGTCAATACCACCTGGAGGTGGAAGTGTACCAACCACACCTGAAGATGAACAATCACATTCCTTAAAATTCAGCCAACCTAACACAAGTACCTCCAACTATAACACATCCAACATACAACAAGGTACTGTACACCTAAATGATGACTCTAACACTGATTATTGCATCATTGATGAAGAAATGGCTAGGGCATGTCATGACAAAAGTTTTCGTAAGAACTTCAAACGTTTGGTAGCCCAAGAAATTGTCAAATTTAACCAACTTGGAAGATCCTAAGTCCAAACATCAAACCAACACAACTATTGAAAACATACAACCCATGATCAATTTGGACTTAGATAAGGGAAAACAACCTTTGGAGTTTTTAAACACAATAATGGCACCTATAAGGTCCCATCAAGAGTCAACCATCGAAATCCTCCAAAGTACATTTGAACACATCAATGTTAACCCCTTGTTCAATGAAATACCACCAATCCCTAAACACCCCAAAAGGAAATGAAGACTTGATTTTAGTCACATGATGCAACAACAAGATGCACCTAAAGAGACTTGTGCTCTAGGGATGCCAAACATACCTCCTTTGGAGGGAAATCAACAAAGTACTCCTTTGCTCCTAACTTTACCAAGTGCTATGACATCAAATGCCATGGAGCCTCTCATAAATACAACATGTGTAACATCAAGTGCAACCATCCCTATGGACACACAAAGGAAAAGTCTTATTGACATTACACCCATTCCCAATAGGGACACATCTCATAGTCAAGTCAATATGATGTCACAAATAGGAACATCTAACACACAAAGGTACCAAAACCACAATCCAAACATGATGTTCAATTCTCAAGGACTTAGTCAACCCCCATGACAACAACAACCTACAGTGGTACAAGGACTCCACACTTCCAAGGCACAACCAAGTATACATCCGCTTAAGACACATCCCACATATCAACAACAACATCAACCACAATGACAACAACCTCAAGTGGGGAAAACATCTAACATTCCTAATACACAGTCCCATGTGAAGCCTCTTGACTTACACACAATTCATCAACAACAATTTCAATAGCAATTCCAACAACAACAAGCAATGTTTGCTAAATAGCAAGAGCAACTCAAGAAACAATTGGAATACCAAAGATGCCTTGAGCAACAAATTGCATACCAGCAACATTTGTTACAAAAAAAACATGTGCCACAACAACCTCAACAAATATCTCTACAACAACAAGCACGTACATGGTCTCACATACAACCAACAGAGGTATCCCAACAACAACCACAACACATGGCACAACAACAACACATGGTACAAAAATCGCATTCAATCCCACAACAAGTGCCACATCAAATACCACAACAAGTACCCCAACAACAAGGACCTTTTTGTCTTCGAGGTGCCAACATACCTCCACCACCTAGCAACACTTCATCAGACTCATCAGACACAAAAATGTCAGAACCAAGTAGACATAGTTCTCGCCACAGCAAACAGTCTACTCACAGACACAAAAGACTTGAAGGAAAGACCATCATGCAAAACCCCAATGAAGAACTATTACAAAAATTCAAACAACTTTCCAAACAAGTCAAGGCATTGGGCATCCAAAAGAAACAGGCTCTATATACAGAAAGGGGCCTACATCCTAACCCATTCGATAAAATTTTGTATATGCCTCCATTCCCAAGACACTTTGAGGCTCCAAGGTTTGAAAAATATTGAGGAAAAGGAAACCCTATTGATCACATCTGAGAATTTTGTGCTTCATGTACCAAACTCAGTGATGAGCCCACTCACCTTATGAGATTTTTGCCTCGTTCTCTAGGTGGGCCTGCACTTGAATGGTACTACAAACTTCCTGGTAATATCAAATCTTGGTCAGAGCTAGCAGACAAGTTTATCTCCCACTTTTCCTTTAACATTACAAATGAGGTAACACTTTCTGATTTGTGCTCATTTAAACAAAAGATGGGAGAACCATTCATCACATTCTTACTGTGTTGGAGAAGCTTAGTTAGTCAATGCTCACTAGACATTCCTGAAGAACAACAAGTAAACTTGTGCATTGAAAACTTAGTCCTGGACTTAATGTATGAACTCAAAATCAAGAGCCCAAGCACCATTTCTAAAATGATGAAAAAAGGGGCTAGTATTGAAGATGCTCTTATTCATAAGGGAATCCTCAAGACAAACAAGGACAACAACAATACCAACCCATCTAATGACAAGGCAAAAATTTTCTCCAAAAACAAGAATGTGACTAATGATGGCATTGTGGATGCCCGCACGATTAGCACAGCACAACCTCAACTAACTTTGAAAGGTGTAAACCCCACAAATTCACAAACTCCTAATCAAACAACACCTCAACAATAGAAAATTGAGACTTCCACGCAAGACAAAAGACATCCTAGAACCAAGGATAGAAAATTGACACCATTGGGGATACCTCTTGAGACTGCGTTGCAACAGTTACTGAGTAATAACTTCGTACAATTACCCCCAATCAAAGATGAACCAGTAACTAAAGTAGATTGGTGGGATGACAAAAAGTATTGTGATTACCATCGCACCAAAGGACACAAGTCTTTATCATGCTTCCAATTGAAACATGCAATACAAGACCTTATTGATGATGGTGTAATCATAGTTGATCCATCACTGTTAGCATCCAACTCTAATCATACTATTTTCAAAGATCCTTTGGGAAATCATGACAAAGAGAAACCCTCAAGTTCAAACTCAAACTCATAAGGTAATGTGAATTACACACACACCAGCTATGACTACACCATCAATTTCTTTAATGAGTCTGACTTCCGCATATCCACATTCACATTGAAGGCTGAAGACCCTCATTGTGATGTCACTACATGCCATAGCAAGATCACCCTACCTAGAGCCCCATCTAGACCTACTGCTTCTACTAGACCTACACCCCCAAGTAGACCTACTGCTCCTACTTCATCTAATTATAGCCTTGTTGAACAACTTGAAAAAACCCCTGCACAAATATCCATTTTGGACCTACTGCGTGCATCTCCCCAACATTAGAAGATCTTGGATCAAGCCCTTAAAGAGTCAGTTGTCCCAGATAACATTGATGTTGCCCAGTTCCAAGCCATGGTTGGGAACCTATCTGCGTCATAGCATATCACCTTTTCCCCTTGAGATATTCCTAAGGACAAACCTAACCATAATGATCCCCTTTATCTCGAAGTCTTCAACCATAATGCCAAAGTCAGACGTGTCTTAATAGATGGAGGAGCAGGACTGAACATCTGTACTCTTAAGGTTGTCGACAATTTGGGTTATTCTGAAGGTGATGTAGATCCCTCTCGAAGAATCACAATAAAAGCTTATGATGACGGTGAATGCTTCTCCAAGGGCATCATCACATTACCTATCAGAGTTGGTCTAGCTATCGAAGATACATTGTTCCATATCCTAGATATAGAAATCAATTGCAACATGATACTAGGATGCCCTTGGCTTCATGCTATGAAAGTAGTCCCTTCTACATATCATCAATGTCTAAAGTTATCCTATCACAATGTAGAGGTTACCATCCCTAGTGATCCATATCCTTTCCAGTTTTGTGCTAATCTAAGAGATGCTACTGCATTCCAAATCCCAACAAACAATGAAGCACAACCCAGAAATCCCTCTAAGTATGTGGATGCTGATATACTGCTCAGTAAAGCCAAAGAAAAGATGAAGATTGAAGACAATGGGTATGGAGAGTACTTTATCTCTCAAGTCTCTCACATTAGGGAGTCACCACTTTCTCCCATCAGTACAAAGAATTATACTTCTATCAATGAGAATACATCTGTATGTATTGAGAAAGCAAAAGAAGAATGACAACCCACTTTGATATCTCCTAGCAAGTATGGACCTGGGTTTACCATCATGCAAAAATAAGGCTATGATGGCTATAGTGGTCTTGGATCTCAGAAACAAGGAATCATTGAACCTATCACTACAGAAGGACAACCTCCTAGTTTGGGGCTTGGATTTAAAACATTATGAATAGGTCCTCCTAGTACTATGGTACCTACGTGTAAGACTATGGATGTTTTGAACGATGAAAAGGCATCTGAGGATATCCCACCTAAAACCAACAATCCTCTCCCTTTTGAGCATAACCCCAATGACCCAGTTGAATCAATTACCCATATATCTACCTTCAACCAAAGCCCATTCAGTACTGATGATGACATCTCCTCAAGTTATCCTGAACCTTTGGATTGGGACCAACGTGGACCACCAATTTTTGATCAATTCAATGATGATGACACTCTCATAATGGACTTTGAAGGCATTATGAATTAATATCATAAAGAAGCAATTCCTTCTAAAGAGAACACATTGGCATACTTTGGGGAGCCCACTCCACCTTCTAGTTACAAAGCAAAAAGAGAAAGAAATAACAAGCATAGGTCTCTTGGCAAAAATTGAAAGGCACCATTAGACCATAAAAAATCAAAAGCTAAGAAGCTCCCAAGGATAAAAAATGATAAATATGATGCCATGAATATCAGTGTTCCAGTGTTCAACATACCACAAAGTCTTTTGGAGCTCTCTCAATCAGTGTTCATGCGGAAGGTCATTGGTCTCAACCCTCCCAACCTTCCCTTATATCCCTTTGTTTATCCCCCAATCCAGCTACCTAATTTGTCCTATAACAAAAATTAGTCCTTTATCCAACAAGCCTTTGCATATGTCATCATCAGTGACATCCCACATGACATTTCTATTGACCCAATTATCCTTAGATGCCCTAATTCACAAGAGATAGACATTGTCTTACATACGGTACATGATGGTATCTCTCGAGGCCTTTCTAGTGGTTTGATTTTAGCTACAAAATCAGAACAAATCCTCCATAGTTATGGTAAGTCATGGATCCAGAGCTCATCAGCTAGCAACACCAACAATAGATATCTTCTTAGCATTTGTTAGTGACATTCTTGATTTCATCTAAAAGTCCTGAAAAAATACCAAAAAAAATTTGAAAAAAGTCATTGAAAAAGAAAAGAAAAAAGTGAAAAAAAAGTCATGAAAAAATGGATGCCTTGATGAAAACCTGGATAACAGGCATCTTGGCTCAAAAATTTGAGTCAAGAGAAAAAATTTGTCCAAAAGTGAAAATCTGGCAAACAGGTGCCATGTGTAATCAGTATTGCTCCTCCATCTATCGGGATTCCATCTAGACTTTTTCTCCTCTATCATTCCTTGATCATATCCTTCATATTACAAGACATCCTTGGTCTCTTATCATGGCTCACGAACTGGTTAATGTTCTTTGTTATCTTTCCTACGCATCACAAGTCTACACACACCCTCTGCCATTGGCCTTTGTACATAGTTTGCATCTTGTCTAGGGGCATATTACTTACATGGTGCATGAGTTTGAACTTGAACTGGGGGCATATCCCTAAGTGCTTTTATCCATTATACCTATTGCATAATGGATTAGAGTTAACACTTGTATATGTTTTTACGATCTTAAAAAATCCATAAAAATCATAAAATATCCTGAGAAAATCTATAAAAAATCACATAATGTCCTGAAAAAATCCTTAAAAATTCAAATACGATCCTGAAAAAAATCACTAAAAATCACATAATGTCCTAAAAAATCCTAAACATTCAAATACGATCTTGAAAAAATCACTAAAAATCATAAAATGTCCTGAAAAAACCCTAAAAATCATAAAATGTCCTGAAGAAACTAGGCACGCAAAAACATCAAATATCCTCACAAACCCTAAAAATCACAAAACCCATCAAAAATATGCAATAAACCTTGTACATGTTCACTATGGATAACCACCCCTTTTGCATAAACACTTGCACCTTGCAGACTGAAAATCAAAGCACTACACTTCAATGCAAATCATAATACTGAGCAATGTGACCAACAATCAATCCAACATATCACTATGAACCTATCAACTAAATCCACAACCAGAACTATCACACCGTCAACATGTCAAACACCATCTAAAAACCTAAAAACACTAAAAAGAAAGTAATAATGGACAAGGATAGCTGTTGGCTCACACTATTTAGTGAGTGATTTATTTTTTGCTTTGTTTTTCTTTGATCATGTTCCTATGCCACTCGATGATATAAAACTAATCTATGAGACTGGCTGGGATGGTTCATGGTCATATTTTTCTATTTATATCTATTAAAATGTACCTTTGAGAGTCTAGGGCATGTATGTATGCCTTAGGAAGGACAAGGTCATTCTATGTCTGCATCATGCATGTTTACGCAAAAGGCTTGCATTTGCGCTCTGGCCCTTTATGCTATGATGCATTGCATTCCATTTGCCATATCAAAATAAAGCTCCATTTGACATATAGTACACTTTATAGAAGCAAAAGTATTTCCATCATATCTCCTCATCCCATCTTTCTTCTTCATCTCATTCTCTATCACCATGATCATGTCTTCTGATTCACCAAATCATCTTCATCTTGCATTCATGCATTCCTACATCATCTTGCACTGTCAATCAACTTTCTGTGGCTTTCCATCTGGTTCAACCTCATTCTAACATTTTTCTCACCATATTTGACCAAATACAACCATTTTTGATGATTTCCCTCATGTTATGACATCTTTCCATCATTTTGGGCATGCACGCACACTATCTAGGCATAGTTGGGGCTCCCAACTATGTCATTAATGCACTTGGTCGTGCCAACTACGTCATTGACACACTTGGTAGAGTTTGGGTTCACTTGGGGACCTAGGGCATCCGTTTTATGAACCGTCAATTGCGTTGGACTCATATATTACTTGTGAATAAAATGAGCTATCATTTTCATTATTTGGTCATTGTATGGAGTATTAATCCTTGTAATTACTCTTGGGCTCCTAGTTCTCCCCTGTCATGTTGATTTTGGCCCTCAAAGCCTTCTCGGGCACATTTTTCACTTTTTGAGACCACTTGGGCTTCCCAAGTGTGTCATTGACACACTTGGTACTATCATGGCACACTTGGGCTTACCCAGTGCATCAATGATGCACTTGGTTGAGTTTTGGGTGCAGTTGGGGACCTAGGATACCTAGAACTGATCCCAGAGCCTCTATGTTGCACTCTGGAGCCCATAACTTTTGAGTTTTAACTTAGATTTGCAATCTGTCAGTTGCGTTGGATTTGTATCTTCGTTGTGGACAACATGAACTATCATTTTCATCATTTTTTGTCTTTCATAAGTATTAATCCATGCAATCACTCTCAGGCTCTGATTGACCTTGTTTTGCACTCTAAACCTCATAACTTTCACATCTTAGCTCTGATTTGTGATCCGTCAATTGCTATGGTTTTTTCTTCTTGTTGTCAAAAAATTTACTTATCATATACTTATCTTAGTAAATTTCTCGAGGGGTCACCCATATATATCATCTCTATTGGGGAATGGTGTGGCTTTCTCATCAGTTATTCTTTGACACAACGCTCTAAATCACATTGTATCAAAGAGGGGCAAAATGTAGATGCTCAAAAATGGTTCACATCTATAGTTGCATCACTTCTTCATACTAATTTGTCCCATTTTCTCATTTTACTAACTCTGATCTTTTGGCCAGATTGACCACATTTCATCATTTGATCCTCTTTCACATCAATTTCATGTCAACTCGAAATCGTATCAAATCAACTCGAAACCATTTCATATCAACTCAGAATCACCCAAAATCAACTCAAAATCAATGCTAATCAACCCAAAACATATCAAACATCCCAAATCAATAATCATTTATCTTATCCTATGTATTTTTGTGGCTTTCAGTGCCTTGGAAACCTATTGACCTATCAATCTTATCAATCTGACCTTAGTATTGTCGTGGCTCTCAGTTCTAGGTCAAACTATCATTCATGTCATCCAATATTTGACATTGTTGAGGCTTTCAATGTCAGATCATGGCATCATCAACCATTTTAATAATATTGACAATGTCTGTCGATGTTATTATGATCAAACCTTATCAATCAATTTCAATCCTGTAGCATTTACAATGTCGGTTAAATGTTAAATATCAACCAATTCATGTCATGTGCCCTTGGCATGTTATCAACTTCAATCAATCAATCTAACCATGGCTTTGCTCTACTTTTCATCATCTTATTCGATATCTATATCATCATCACATTTTCATCAAAGGATATGATTGCATTCATTTAATCAATTTGGCCAAACATCTACTAATTTTCTCTATAGGATTAAATAACCCATAATTTAATTCTATTATTCCTTCTAATTATTCTTCCTAATTATCATCCTCAATTAATTAATTTTATTAATTAATTGATTCATTATCTGCAAACCATAGAAATGTATAATTTCCTAAGTTTCATTTTCCATCATTAATTCCATTTTCTACTAATTCTTATTTTGTGGAATAAAAGGATTTTTAATTCAGATATTCCATAAAATATTGCATCATCATGACACTTGGATATGACACCTCATGGATTCTCCTTTGACACTTGGCTAAGACTTGTCATAATCAAATATTCTTATCTCTTACGCACATCCCTATTTGGCTTACTCATCATAGATTCTTGGCTTTAAGTGGGTTGAGGTGTCTTATGACGCGTCATAGATTCTCTTCTACATTTAGCCAAGTTTGACTTTCATGTGTCATAGAATCTTGCAATTGGCATATTTTGTCATATGCGTCATGGAATCTCAAAGGAATCTCTTTCCACATCACATATCTATGGGTGACAAATCCAATGCCCTCACTTTGAGTGTTGATTATAAAATGGACACTTTTTCTCTCATTTTGGGTCTTCTTGAAGTCTTGGAAGCCTTTAGGTCCTAATTTCTTTTAGATTTCTCATTCCATCTCTCACATTCAAATCACAACTTCAAGTATTCTCATGGCATTATCCACATCATAGACTTTTGCTTCAATTTTGTGTGCACTATAGGAAACTTTGGAGCTACAATCATTTGGAGAAGAAAGAAGGACATGGGAGCTACAAATGAAAGAGGGGGTTTCTATTGCTTTCTTTATTAGTTTGGTTTTCATGTAGACTAGTGGGTGCTAACTTATGTTGATTGAGTTTTGTGATTTTCTCATAGTATGTTATGCATTTAGCCCATTTTTTGGTCCTACACAAGGATTCAAAGTCTTCCAACATTGACTTGTATGTATTGATTTTATTTTATTGGTTCCTAACAAAGTCCATCCTTTTACAAGGAACTTTTATATTAGTATGCCATCTTGTGGGTACCATTCCCACTAGGGTCCTCTCATGCAACAGCATCGTAGGGTAGTCTACAATTTTTTATGAAGGATATTTATGCTTGGATTTGTGGAGTT
Organism: Cupressus sempervirens; assembly: GCA_028749045.1. NCBI lineage: Eukaryota > Viridiplantae > Streptophyta > Pinopsida > Cupressales > Cupressaceae > Cupressus > Cupressus sempervirens. Next base: position 520,070,516 of record CM053784.1, on the reverse strand, counting down.
ATGATTTATGTGGTTAGGGATGTGTTTGAGATACATGTGAGAACCTTGTTCTAAGTGAGCATGAAGATTGGAGTAATCATCTTGAAGTTAGAGTTGTATTACTGATGCACTTTGGATATTGTAATAACAAGCTTTGATTTAAAGGATTTGAAATGTATTCTTTTGGATTTGGATAGTTGGATGGCACATTGACCTATGCTTAAGGGTGCATACTTTCATGTTTTTCTTTGAGCTAGTTATGAATTATAAACTTGGGACTTGTCCTAAGTATTTAATAATTCCTTGTATTTAATGTCTATTGAAAGCCAACTTGTGACTTGTGGGTGTATTTAATATTATAGTATTTATTTAAAGTAATTTGATAAGTTGAGTTGTCACTTAGTTTAGTATAGGTAGGGGATCTAGTCTTATCAAGCATCATTATTCATTCAACATGCAGGAGTAGCTCAGAGAGAAAATTTTAGTGAAGCTAGTAGCTAAATGTGGCCTAAGGAAACAAGAAGGTTACTTGGTGGCTTTTAATCACAAGTCTAGCATCTTCTTGGAGTTCTCTACTATATTGTGTATCTAGACTAGCTTGTTGGATCTTGTGAGGTCTTAAAGAATTGTTATTGTAATTACTAATATATTTGGTCATAACCTGAACAGCCTTACAACTGTGAATGTTCGATGTAAATCTTATGACTCTATTATGAGAATTGAGATTATATTAGATCTAATTCTCTATTTTTTTCTTATATTCCACTATGTAGTTATCTTTTGGGGCTAAAACATCTCCTTTGGGTATTCTTTTACCTTGCACTACATCAAGTGGTATCATAGCCAAGTTGGATCTGGTTGATCTTATGGATTTTTTTGGGTTTGTGAAGATCTTTTAAGATGAATCTAAGAAAATTGGACCCTAGAGTGATAGATGATCTTCATGATGTTTTGGAGACTATGATTTTAGAGAAGGTTGGATCAAATTTCAGAGCTGAGATGGAATTGATGAAGAATGAGATCATGAGAGCTATTTCTAGTATACCTAAGAATATGGGTATTAGAAATGGTTATGAAGAAGCTGAAAAAGACTTTGAAGTTGCTAGATCTAGTTGTGATGATAGGACTGATTGCATGGAGAGACCTAGATAGAAGATAGGGTTGGTTAGTTGGGTAGATATGGTTCTCACTGGAAGTTGAAGCACAAGATGGATTTTTCTAATTTCTTAGGTATTTTGAATCCTAAATACTTGATTTAATGAATTAGTGAATTGGAAGGACATAAATATTTTGAATGTCTTAATGCTAACAAGAAAACTTGTGACATAAGAATGCTATGGTGAACAAATTTGACCACTCTATGAATAAGCATGAGGTTGAGAGAGATAATTTTATGATTCATAGAGTATTTCTTGGTAAGAAGACAATAGAGCCTTGTCAAAGGAAGACTTTTTTTTAGGACTCATTATAAATTTTGAAGCAGATGTTAGAAAGTAGTTGTGGATGGTGGTAGTACTGATAATCTAATTGCAAAGGAGATGGTTTAGAAACTTGTTTTGATGAGAGTGAGACATCATTGTCCTTATAGGATTAGTTGGTTGCAAGATGAATATGCTTTAGAAGTGAAGGCACAATGCCTTGTTGATTTCCGTATTGTGCAATATGTAGATCAAGTGATGTGTGATATTATGGACATGAGTAGTTGTCACACATTATTGGGTAGACCTTGGCAATATGATTGTAGAGTAGTACATGATTGTGTCAAGAATGTCTTTATGATTAAGAAGGGTGATGTGAAGCATTCCCTAATTCCTTTGCAAAATGAAAAACATGGTAGGGGGAACCTAAATTTTGATAACCAATTTGAGTTGTAGGGTTTTGAAAGGATTGGAGATCATCATGGATAAAAGACTTGTTGCACACCAAAGATAAATGTAAAGATGAGAGTTATAGGAAAATATTTATAGAAATGGAAAAGGGGAAGGATAGTTCAAGTTGATGTGATAGAGGACATGTATGTGAAGGATTGGTTTGAGATTTATGTATTGAACCCTGAAAGATATTCTTCCAACTCTTAATAACATATTTTCTAAGAATTTGAGGTATATGATCCAGGAGCATCCTCGGGTAGTCTACAATCTTGTATATAGGAGCTTTGTGCTTAGATTTGTGGAGTTATGGTTTATATGATTGGGGATGTGTTTGAGATATATTTTTTAACTTTTTCCTAAGTGTGCATGAAGTTTTGAGTTATCATCTTGAAGTTAAAGTAGTAGTTGTGGATGTCAATCACATGTTCCTAATTTACTCTTAGACTTTAGAGATTATATTTATGAGCTTAAATCCAAGAAATTTGGTGTGTGGGATCTTGGATTTGGATAGTTAGTGGGAACATGGACCTATACCTAAAGTCACATACTTTCATGTTGTTATTTGAGTTAGTTGTGCATTATAAACTTGGGGCTTGTCCTAAGTATTTAATGTTTGGTTCAATATGACTTGTGGCTCAAGGGTGTATTTAAGATGATCATGTTTATTTAATGTAATATTCTAGGCCAAGTTGTGTCTTGGTTTAGTATAAGTAGGGGATCTTATCTTGTTTAGAGCCATTACTCATTCATCATGGAGGAGTAGTTGAGAGAGAGGGAGATGAGTTCAATAGAGCTAGTAGCTAAGTGTGGGCTTGGGAAACAAGAAGGTGTCTTGGTAGCTTGTGAGCACAAGTTTAGATTATTTTTGAAGTTCTCTACTAGACTCTAGATTTAGGATAGCTATTTGGATCTTGCAAGTTCTTTGATCAATTATTATTTTAATTGGTGATATATTTGTCTATAAATCAGAAGGCCTTACAACTGGGCATGTTGGATGTAAATATTATGACTCTACTATAAGAATTGGCATTTTTTTGGATTCAAATCTATATGATCTTGTAATATTCTATTGTGTGGTTATCTACTGCAGGCTAGGACATCTCATTTGGGGATTCTCCTACCTTGTACTACATCAAGTGGTATAAGAGCTAGGTTGGATCTATTTGATCCTATGGATTTTTTTCGTAGTGTTTACAAAGATCTTAGAAGATTGGATACAAGGGAAATTGATGATCTCTATAATGTAGTGGAGACTAGGATTTTAGAGAAGGTTAGATCATATTTCAGATTTGAGATTCAGTTGATGAAGAATGAGATCATGAGAGTTATTTTTGGTGTACCATGGAATGTGGTTACTGAATATGGTTATGAGGAAGCTATTGAAGAATTTGAAGTTGTTGGATCTAGTGGTAAAGAGAAAACTAGTCACATAAAGAAATGTATGGAAGATAATGTTGGTTAGTTGGGTAGATATGAATCTCACTTGAAGTTGAAGCACAAGATGGATGTTTCTAATTTGTCAAGTACTTTAAATCTTAAAGACCTAATTAATTGGATTAGTCAATTAGAAGACTTCTTTGAGTTAGAGGATATTGGTGATCCACTTAGAGTGAGTTTGGCACAAACTAAGTTTAAAAAACATGTTGCTTAATGTTGAAAATAATTGCAAAGAGATCGAGAAGAGGAAGGTGAAATGAAAAACACTATGTGGAGATTGATGGTGATAAAATTGAAGGCTAAGTTCATTCCTTCTAATTATGAACTTTAATTGTATAAAAGGTTGTAGACTATAAAATAGAAAGATATGTTTGTGAAAGATTACACTAAGGAATTCTACAAGTTGACTATTCAGTCTAGACATAGAGAAATTCAAGGAAAAGGTGGCTAGATATATTAATGGTTTGAGATTTAATATCTTGGATGAGATTGGTATGTTGAATATTTCTTTAGTTGAGAATGCTTATCATTATGCCAAGAGGAAAAGAAGAGGAGATAGAAAGAAGACATCAAGGTGATTCTTGACGGAAAGAGAAAAAAGTAAAAGATAAACAGATTGTTGGCAATGAAACAAAACCTATTGGATAGAGATAGAGAATAGAAAAATGTGCATTTAAGGATACTAGCTACAAATGTGGTGAAGAAGGATATAAATCTTTTGAATGTCCCAATGCTAACAAGAAAGATAATGATAAAAGAACTATTGTGGTGAATGAATTTGATCACTCTTTGAATGAGCCTAAGGTTGACGGGGGTAATTTGTTGATTTGTAGGGTATTACTTGGTAAGAAGACACTAGAACCTTGTCAAAGGAATAGTTGTTGGAATGTAATTGTTTGTAGTTGTAGTAATGATAATATAGTTGTTGAGGAGATGGTTCATAAAATTGGTTTGAAGAGAGTGAGACATCCTTCTCCTTATACGATCAATTGGTTACAAGATGAACATGATTTCAAAGTGAAGGAGCAATGCCTTGTTGATTTTTAGATTTGATAGTATGTAGAGAAAGTGATGTGTGATATTATGGACATGATTAGTCATTACATATTAATGGGTGAACCTTGGTCGTATGATTTTAGAGTAGTGCATAACTATGTCAAGAATGTGTTTATTATTGAGAAGAGTGGTAGGAAGCATTCCCTCATTCCTTTGTAGAATGAAAAATTTGGTAGGAGGAACCTACATTTTAGTATCTGAGTTGAGTTGAAAGGTTCTAAAAGGGTTGGAAATCATCATGAAAATAATACCTATTGCACATTGAAGAAAAATGTAAAGATGAAAGTTGTAGGAAAATATTTGCAAAAGTGGAACAAGGGAAAGAGAGTACAAGTTGATGTGGTAGATGACATGTAACTAAAGAGAAATTTTGGGTGTTGAACCTTAACAAATATTATTCTAGCTATTAAGAACATCTTTTCTTTGCACCTAGGGTGTTTGATGTAGGATTTGTTAGCATGAATGCTAAGGATACTACATCAGGGGGAGTACCCTAAGCAAATAGAGAGTATTGACATGCTATATTCATGAATGCCTTTTTCATTGATGTCAACTTAGCATAGTCTCTATAAAGATTGGCTAAGTAGCAGACATAGATTGTAATGGTAGGGATAATGGTTTTATTATCTAATAATGTGCAGTTACAGATATGTTCAACATAGTGTCCTGATGATGTGGTTAAGTGTATAGAGTCTAAATCAAAGACGTACAAAAGTTATACTAAATTTATAGAGAGAAGTTTAGAGATAGAGTATTGAGAAAATAGTTCCTAATGTTTGTTCTCTAGATTACATCTGAGATGCAATGAGATGTGCAATCAAGCAATGATAGAGGATAGTCAGCAAGTGACATCAATGAGTGCACAACCCTTAGTATCACAGGTGTGAAGTTTTGTATAGACTATGAGTTGAAAGTGCTATTGTAATTATAATTAATTAATTATCTTATTGTAATTAATTGGGAAAGCATAAAATCCAACTCAAGAAATTATTATGAAGATATGGTATAAAGGAAATATGTTTTCCTTGTTTACAATATGATGTGTTGAGTGTTGTGATCATTGTATGATGTATGAAGTGTGAAAAAGGAGTAGAGTGCTTATTGAATTTGTATAAGAAATCCAAGGGATTATTGGATGCTAGATTTTTGATTTGATTATAAGATAAAAAGGAGAAGAAGTTCAATTGATAGGATAGAGAAAGAGGAAGGAACAATACAATACAATTTTTAAAGTAATTAGATATTTTATAATTAACTCTAGTCTACTTATGCTAAACTTTAGGCATGTAATAATTAATTCTTTAATTAATTAATATGATGGAATCTAGGTTAGACCTTTTTAGGATTTTGGTCTTCTTTTATAAGGATTGATCTCTTTGTAATATATTGATTCATTCACTTTTGACTATAGCAATTTTTCTTTTTCTTATCAAGAATATATCATCTATGGATCTAAGAATTTTAGCCTCCATAGCTTTTGTTTCTCTCTTTTTGTCATAGTTTTTTACATGCAAGTGATTTTTGGGAGCTGTGGGGTTGAGCTTTCATCAACTTCAACATGGTATTAGAGTTAGGTTTGTTGGGACCCAAAATCTACTTTTAGTAGTATTTTCTAGGTTTTTAGCTATTCCTCGAGATTATCTTAAGGGGGGTGTTAAAGTAATTAGATATTTTCTAATTAAGCTAAACTTTAAGCATCTAATAATTAATTATTTTATGTCAAAGTTGATGAAAGCTCAACCCATAGCTTCAAAGAATCACCTACATGCAAACACTTATCATAGAAAGAGATGAAAAAGCTATAGAGACTGGAATTCCTAGATCCATAGATGAGACATGATTAATGAACAAAAAGATAAATTTCTAAAATCAAAAGTGAATAAATGAATAAATTACAAAGAGATCAATCCTTATAAAAGGAGATCAAAATCCTCAAAAGGTCTAACCTAGGTTGCATCATAATATTTAATAAAAGAATTACTTATTAGATGCCTAAGGTTTAGCTTAAGTAGACTAGAGTTAGTTAGAATATATCTAATTACTCTAACACCTTCCCTTAAGATAAAATTAGGGAGTAACTAAAAATTTAGAAACTACTTCTAAAAGTAGAATTTGGGTCCTGAAAAATAAGGCCTAATGAGGTACTCAAACACAACCAAATCTTTGAAAAGAAGAGAAATAGAGAAGACCACATGGGAAAACATCTAACTAATCTAACACATCTCCTTAGGATAAAATTAGGGAGTAATTAAAACCCTAGAAACTACTACTGAAAGTAGAATATAAACTAAAACCCCAAAAAGATACTCTTACACAATAACCCCAGATATGTTAACTAGGGGAACACTTGATCAGAGGGAAAAGCATGGTAGCGATGGTACCAACAAGATGATATACTATTATAAAATTTTCATGTTAGAGGATGGACTATATTAGTAGTCTATGAATAAATTCAGTACATATGAGTCCTATTAGGAGACTTTAAATCCTTGTTAGGAGTTGTGGAAGATAGTTAGACCCACTACCCAAACAACTTCAAGGGCAAGACTAGTGAACCCACTATAGAAATGATCTATGTATTATTCCTTGTAGAATAATATAATTATTGTTGAAGTTGATGAAGATCAACCCCACAGCTCCCAAGAATCACCTACAAGCAAACACCTATCATAGAAAGAGAGAAGGAAAAGCTATAGAGGCTAGAATTTTCAGATCCATAGATGAGACATTCTTGATGAGAAAAAAGATAAGTTGATATAATCAAAAGTCAACAAATGAATAAATTTCAAAGAGAGCAAACTTTATAAAAGGATGTCAAAACCCTAAAATGTTCTAACCTAAGTTGCATTGTAATATTTAATAAAAGAATTAATTATTAGATGCCTAAAGTTTACCTTAAGTAGACTAGAGTTAATTAGAAAATATCTAATTACTCTAACAACCCCCTTTAATATAAAATTAGGGAGTAGCTAAAAACCTAGAAACTACTACTGAAAGTAGAATTTGCATCCTGGAAAACAATGCCTGATTAGCTACCCAAGAACAACCAAATCTCTCAGAAGAGGAGAAATAGGGAAAACCACATGGGAGAAATCTTAGTCCAAAAGGAGATAGAAGTAATACTAGATTGTCCCAAGCACCATCCACTGAGAGAGGGGTTTTCTCTATGGTTCTATTTGGTGGGATTGACCCACATGAAGAGGTAGTGAATAAGAAAGACCCCCTCGAGTAATACAGAGGAATAAGGACTCCATCGATGGTAAACACATTTATTTTGGCTTTTTCTTTTAACAAAGCCCAAGGTGTGTGGCAAGCCACCAGTTGTTTCGACTCTATTATGCCACATTGTCCTTATTAGATGCAAGCACCTATCATGGGCCTTGCCTTTGTTAACTCAACATCCTTGAGATCTCTCAATTTCACTGGAAGTCATGTTTCTTTTTTCTAGTAGCTACATGTTTTTTGTAGTTTTCATGGCTCTTTTTTTATCATGATTTACCAGTTAAATATGATATGCTAGCACTTAATGTGCCCACAATGTGGGAGGTGTCTTTTTATTGGGCCATGCAAGCCATTCGAGCCTTATCTCCACTAATCACTACATCATTCTTGGTTGAATGCACTTTTGTGGAGACATGCACTTGTGCACTTAGGAATTTTTTCCCTCTTTGGTAGATTTTGTGTATTTTTTTGAAAACATACATTTTTGGCCACCAAATTTTTCATCTGGCACCAGCTCTTTTACCAGTGATAATGATTTTTTGTAATCTTTTTCTTATTTCTAGCAATCGGATATTTCTTTGATAGGGGTCCTTTTTTAAGAAATTTTTTTCCCTCAACAACCATTTAATCATCAAATTTGAGCTCATCACTTACTGACATCAGCATCATGTTAGCACTATATTGTCAACTTGTTTTCCCTTCAAGCTTTGTCTGAACCTAACTTTTTTTTTCTCATATCTCAGGTATATAAACTCCATTTTCTAGAAAACAAGATATCATTGGAAAGTTGGTTCTGATCCTATCGTAGTGCTACATGTGATTTTTAGTTTTGATTTTTTTTTATGGCATTTTCTACCTTTAAAGTTAGGAGTTCCTTTTTGCACTTTAGGAGGCATATCTTGAGCATTCAATCTTTGATTTGGGAATTCTTTATATCAATGGAAAGATCTTTCTAAGCTCTTTCTAGTGATACTTGTTGTTTTTCTATAATTTGCTTTTGGCACATTCTATTTAATCTTTTGCATTTTTGCATTCTAGTAGATATCTTGGTTGTTTTAGGTCTAGGGATTGATTTCATTGCTTTAGATGATTCATCATGACTTGTACTATCTATCTTATTGGTCCTATGTCTCTTTTGGTCTATTTAGACATCATTTGTATGCATTCTTGCAAAGATACTGAGATAAAGTGTCATATTGCCATCTATAATTTTGTTTGAGTTGTTTTGTCTTATTTTGCCTTCTAGTTCGAGTAGTGTCATCTAAGGACACTCATGTAGATTATTGTAGTTTTGGAATTTACCATATATTGTGCCTTATTATACATGCACTACTCATGATTAAAATGCCATTGGGGTTGATGTTTTTTTCCTTTTTTTTCCATCTTCCTTTTTTCAGTGAGTGTCCCTTCTATTTTATTAGCCTCATGACATATTTGAGATTGATCAGCTTAGTACACACATATGTACTCTTTTGTGCATCTTGATTGTGGTTCCTTGACATACAGTTCTTTTGGCCCACTTCTCCAATTTCTTGTCACCTCACCCATGTCTTCATTTGTAGGGGTTCTTCTATTGTTTCTTATGATTCCTTGGTTCGATTGATCAACTCTTCAGTCTTTGGTTTTTCATGCCATCTATATCTTTGAGTTCAATTATTTTCCACATGTCTTTCTCTATTTCCCCACTTTTTAGATGGTTGGTTATGCTTAGGTACCTCATTAAGCCTTGTTTTTTAGGACTCAAATTCTACTTTCAATAGTAGTTTCTAGGTTTTTAGCTACACCCTAAGTTTATCTTCAGGGGGAGTGTTAGAGTAGTTAGATATTTTTCCATGTGGTTTTCTTTATTTCTCCTTTTTTTGGATATTTGGTTGTGCTTGAGTACCTCATCAGGCCTTGTTTGTCATGACCCAGATTCTACTTTTAGTAGTAGTTTTTAGGTTTTCATCTACTCCCTAAGTTTATCTTACAGGGGGTTGTTAGAGTAGTTAGATATTTTCTAACTAAATCTAGTCTACTTAAGCTAAACTTTAGACATCTAACAATTAATTCTTTTATTAATTATTGTGATGCAACCTAGGTTAGACCTTTTTATGGTTTTTATCTCCTTTTATAAGGATTGATATCTTTATAATTTATTTATTCATTCACTTTTGATTTTATCAATTCATCTTTTTTTATCATCAAGAATGTCTCATCTATGGATCTGAGAATTGCAGCCTCCATAGTTTTCCCTTCTCTCTTTCTATGATAAGTGTTTTCTTGTAGGTGATTCTTTGGAGCTATTTAGTTGATCTTTCATCAAATTCAACAATAATTATAATATTTTACAATGAATAATACAGAGATCATTTCGATAGTGGTTTCATTAGTCCTGTCCTTGAAGTTGTTTGGGCAGTGGGTCCAGCTGTGTTCCACAACTCCTAATAGGGATTCAAAGTCTCCCAGTAGGGAATCATATGTACTAAATTTATTCATAGACTCTTAATAGGGTCTATCCACTAACAAGAAAATTTAATATTAGTACATCATCTTTTTGCTACCATCCCCACCATGGTAGCGATGGTACCAACAAGATGATATACTATTATAAAATTTTCATGTTAGAGGATGGACTATATTAGTAGTCTATGAATAAATTCAGTACATATGAGTCCTATTAGGAGACTTTAAATCCTTGTTAGGAGTTGTGGAAGATAGTTAGACCCACTACCCAAACAACTTCAAGGGCAAGACTAGTGAACCCACTATAGAAATGATCTATGTATTATTCCTTGTAGAATAATATAATTATTGTTGAAGTTGATGAAGATCAACCCCACAGCTCCCAAGAATCACCTACAAGCAAACACCTATCATAGAAAGAGAGAAGGAAAAGCTATAGAGGCTAGAATTTTCAGATCCATAGATGAGACATTCTTGATGAGAAAAAAGATAAGTTGATATAATCAAAAGTCAACAAATGAATAAATTTCAAAGAGAGCAAACTTTATAAAAGGATGTCAAAACCCTAAAATGTTCTAACCTAAGTTGCATTGTAATATTTAATAAAAGAATTAATTATTAGATGCCTAAAGTTTACCTTAAGTAGACTAGAGTTAATTAGAAAATATCTAATTACTCTAACAACCCCCTTTAATATAAAATTAGGGAGTAGCTAAAAACCTAGAAACTACTACTGAAAGTAGAATTTGCATCCTGGAAAACAATGCCTGATTAGCTACCCAAGAACAACCAAATCTCTCAGAAGAGGAGAAATAGGGAAAACCACATGGGAGAAATCTTAGTCCAAAAGGAGATAGAAGTAATACTAGATTGTCCCAAGCACCATCCACTGAGAGAGGGGTTTTCTCTATGGTTCTATTTGGTGGGATTGACCCACATGAAGAGGTAGTGAATAAGAAAGACCCCCTCGAGTAATACAGAGGCATAAGGACTCCATCGATGGTAAACACATTTATTTTGGCTTTTTCTTTTAACAAAGCCCAAGGTGTGTGGCAAGCCACCAGTTGTTTCGACTCTATTATGCCACATTGTCCTTATTAGATGCAAGCACCTATCATGGGCCTTGCCTTTGTTAACTCAACATCCTTGAGATCTCTCAATTTCACTGGAAGTCATGTTTCTTTTTTCTAGTAGCTACATGTTTTTTGTAGTTTTCATGGCTCTTTTTTTATCATGATTTACCAGTTAAATATGATATGCTAGCACTTAATGTGCCCACAATGTGGGAGGTGTCTTTTTATTGGGCCATGCAAGCCATTCGAGCCTTATCTCCACTAATCACTACATCATTCTTGGTTGAATGCACTTTTGTGGAGACATGCACTTGTGCACTTAGGAATTTTTTCCCTCTTTGGTAGATTTTGTGTATTTTTTTGAAAACATACATTTTTGGCCACCAAATTTTTCATCTGGCACCAGCTCTTTTACCAGTGATAATGATTTTTTGTAATCTTTTTCTTATTTCTAGCAATCGGATATTTCTTTGATAGGGGTCCTTTTTTAAGAAATTTTTTTCCCTCAACAACCATTTAATCATCAAATTTGAGCTCATCACTTACTGACATCAGCATCATGTTAGCACTATATTGTCAACTTGTTTTCCCTTCAAGCTTTGTCTGAACCTAACTTTTTTTTTCTCATATCTCAGGTATATAAACTCCATTTTCTAGAAAACAAGATATCATTGGAAAGTTGGTTCTGATCCTATCGTAGTGCTACATGTGATTTTTAGTTTTGATTTTTTTTTATGGCATTTTCTACCTTTAAAGTTAGGAGTTCCTTTTTGCACTTTAGGAGGCATATCTTGAGCATTCAATCTTTGATTTGGGAATTCTTTATATCAATGGAAAGATCTTTCTAAGCTCTTTCTAGTGATACTTGTTGTTTTTCTATAATTTGCTTTTGGCACATTCTATTTAATCTTTTGCATTTTTGCATTCTAGTAGATATCTTGGTTGTTTTAGGTCTAGGGATTGATTTCATTGCTTTAGATGATTCATCATGACTTGTACTATCTATCTTATTGGTCCTATGTCTCTTTTGGTCTATTTAGACATCATTTGTATGCATTCTTGCAAAGATACTGAGATAAAGTGTCATATTGCCATCTATAATTTTGTTTGAGTTGTTTTGTCTTATTTTGCCTTCTAGTTCGAGTAGTGTCATCTAAGGACACTCATGTAGATTATTGTAGTTTTGGAATTTACCATATATTGTGCCTTATTATACATGCACTACTCATGATTAAAATGCCATTGGGGTTGATGTTTTTTTCCTTTTTTTTCCATCTTCCTTTTTTCAGTGAGTGTCCCTTCTATTTTATTAGCCTCATGACATATTTGAGATTGATCAGCTTAGTACACACATATGTACTCTTTTGTGCATCTTGATTGTGGTTCCTTGACATACAGTTCTTTTGGCCCACTTCTCCAATTTCTTGTCACCTCACCCATGTCTTCATTTGTAGGGGTTCTTCTATTGTTTCTTATGATTCCTTGGTTCGATTGATCAACTCTTCAGTCTTTGGTTTTTCATGCCATCTATATCTTTGAGTTCAATTATTTTCCACATGTCTTTCTCTATTTCCCCACTTTTTAGATGGTTGGTTATGCTTAGGTACCTCATTAAGCCTTGTTTTTTAGGACTCAAATTCTACTTTCAATAGTAGTTTCTAGGTTTTTAGCTACACCCTAAGTTTATCTTCAGGGGGAGTGTTAGAGTAGTTAGATATTTTTCCATGTGGTTTTCTTTATTTCTCCTTTTTTTGGATATTTGGTTGTGCTTGAGTACCTCATCAGGCCTTGTTTGTCATGACCCAGATTCTACTTTTAGTAGTAGTTTTTAGGTTTTCATCTACTCCCTAAGTTTATCTTACAGGGGGTTGTTAGAGTAGTTAGATATTTTCTAACTAAATCTAGTCTACTTAAGCTAAACTTTAGACATCTAACAATTAATTCTTTTATTAATTATTGTGATGCAACCTAGGTTAGACCTTTTTATGGTTTTTATCTCCTTTTATAAGGATTGATATCTTTATAATTTATTTATTCATTCACTTTTGATTTTATCAATTCATCTTTTTTTATCATCAAGAATGTCTCATCTATGGATCTGAGAATTGCAGCCTCCATAGTTTTCCCTTCTCTCTTTCTATGATAAGTGTTTTCTTGTAGGTGATTCTTTGGAGCTATTTAGTTGATCTTTCATCAAATTCAACAATAATTATAATATTTTACAATGAATAATACAGAGATCATTTCGATAGTGGTTTCATTAGTCCTGTCCTTGAAGTTGTTTGGGCAGTGGGTCCAGCTGTGTTCCACAACTCCTAATAGGGATTCAAAGTCTCCCAGTAGGGAATCATATGTACTAAATTTATTCATAGACTCTTAATAGGGTCTATCCACTAACAAGAAAATTTAATATTAGTACATCATCTTTTTGCTACCATCCCCACCATGGTTTTCCCTCTGATCAAGGGTTGCCCTAGTGAACATATCTGGTGTTATTATGTATGAGTATCTTATTGTGGTTTTAGTTTATATTACTCATATGGTTAAGCTTGTTTAAAGTTAATAATTGTGATAATAGTTGGATAATTTATTCAACCCCCCCCCCCCCCCCCCCCCCCCCCCTCGCCCCCCAACCCCAATTATATTAGTGGACTATATATTCTAACAATTAGTATTAGAGCATCAGGTCCTTGAAGTATAATCTTAACAACTTTGGGAGATCGATGGTGAATATTTTTAGAAAGAATAATCCTAGATTTATGGGGCCAACTATGAAAGTTGGAAGGAGAAGATGAAGACTCAATTGTTGTGCATGGGTTTGGGATATTGGATCATGAGAAAGAGTAAGAAGAAAATTGTTGAAGAAGAAAATCTTGAAGAATGTAGTGAAGAAGAAAGAGATTTATTCATCTGTAACATGAGCACAAGAGAAGCTCTACTAGAAAATCTTACAAAGAATGAATACAATTAGATAAATTAATTTGAAACATCTTATGAAATTTGGAAAGAATTAGAATCTACTGTTGAAGGTGATAAACATGCAAAGAGAATAAGATTACAGAATTGGGTATGTACATTTCAAGATGCTAAAATGATGGAAGATATATCTATAAGAAGTTATATTGGTAGAACATTAGAAATTGTTCTAGGAATTCAGTCTCATGGTGGAACCAAGGAAGAAGATGAATTTATATGGAAGATCTTGGAAAGTTTGACACCACCATTCAAGAAAGTGGCTCAGATGATTCAACTAGTAATACCTTGCATTAAAGATTTCACAAAGGAAACATTTCTTGGAAGATTAGAATATACAAAAGTAGATATGAGATAGTTTGGAGATCTAACAAGAGTTGAAATAGATTTCAGTACCCTAAAAATTCAACCTAATCTAACAAGGAGTTCAAGCACACATTAAGATTTTGCTGATAGTAGTAGGTCTGATAAAGACAAGCATATTAAGGAAGGAATAACCCTTCTTGTGAGAAGAGAAAAAGATGGTAAGAAAATCTTTAAATGTTGTACTTGTGGTGAACTTGATCATTATGCATATAAACTTTATAAAAGAGAGAAAAACTATAAGGGAAAGTTTAAGATAGATGAAGAATTTGATGAGAAAGGTCAAAGTGAAAGTGATGATGACTTGAGATTTGTGGCTATCAAGGAAGATGATCTTGATAGAGAAATTAGAGAAGAAAGAGCTCTAATTTTCCAAGTGGAAAAGAAATCTAATTAGATAATTGATAGTGGTTGTTCACATCACATGACTAGTGATATGAATAAGTTTTTTAAGTTCAAGAATGGTGATGGAGGTAATGTTAGAGTTGGTAACAATGCAACTTGTCATATAACAAGAATTGGATTCATTACTCTTGATGGTAAAACTAACATTGATGATGTTTATTTTGTTGATGGATTGAAGCATAACTTGTTGAGTGTTGAACACTTGGTGGAAAAGGGTTATCAGTTGCAATTCACTAAGAAGATTCGCATTATCAAAGACATAGATGGTAAGCTAATTAGAACTAACATTAGATATAGAGGTAATGTATTTTAGTTTAATCCTACTGAAATGACATGTTTGGTACCTAAAGTGGATAATACTTGGTTACAGCATAGAATATTTTGTCACATAAACTTTGATAATACTGTGAAGGTTAGTAGCACTTTTACAGTTAGTGACTTCCTTAAGATTACAAAGGCTACTAATTTTGTGTGTAAAGAATATATTTTGGCTAAGTAGAAGAAAGTATCATTTCCTACCAAGAAGTTCACTAGAATAGAGAAGTTGGAGATTGTTCACACAAATCAGAGTGGTCCCTCTAGAAAAAGAGGATTCTATGGTGAAAGGTAGTATATGATTTTTGTTGATGATTTTACTAGAATGATTTAGGTAGCATTTCTTAAATATAGATCTGAAGCTTTTAAGAAGTTTAAGATATTTAAGAATACAGTTGAGAATGAATCTAGTGTTACAATAAAGTGTTTGAGATCTAATAGAGGAGGAGAATTCACTACTAGAGAGTTCAACATATTTTATGAAGAGAATGGAATCAAAAGGAAACTATCTTCACCTAGAACACCTAAGAAAAATGGGATTAATGAAAGAAGGAATAATTCAGTAGCAGAAACAACAAGAGTGAAGTTGTTTGAGAATGATGTTTCTAAGACATTATGGAGAGAAGTAGTCAATATAACAGTATACACTCTAAACGGGGAATAGATCAAAAAGGTATGAACAAGACACCTTATGAACTATGCTTTGGTCATTCACCATCAGTTAGGTATTTTAGAATATTTGGAAAAAAATGTTATATTAAGAGGGATAATGGCATTGGTAAGTTTGATCCAAGAAGTGATGAAGGTATGTTTATTGGTTATTCATTAAAAAGTAAGGCATATAGATGATTTAACTATAGAACTAAGACAACAATTGAATGCACAAATGTAAGGATTGATGAAAAGTTTAGAACAAACGAAAAGATGGTAGAATATAATTCAAATGAAGAAGAATATAATTTTAGAATTGGTACATAGAATGTTGAAGTCTTCTTTGAGACTAACAATGATTTGCATAATTATGTGCTAATTGTTGAGAAAAGAGGAAAGTAGAGTTCTAAACCTAGAGAAGAGATAAGATTTGAGATGTCAATTCCTACCTAGAATAGGAATCTGAAAAAGAGTCACCCTCCTGAGAAGATAATTAGAAGCAAATAAAAAGGTGTGATGACAAGAAATAGAGTAAATGATGAGATATGGTTGATATCTCAAGTTGAGTCTAAGAGCACAGATGAAGCATGTAAATATGGTCATTGGATTCAAGTGATGAAGGAAGAATTAGATCACATTAAGAAGAATGATACATGGGAGTTAGTTCCTAGACCTAAAAACAAGAATGTGAGAGGAACCAAATGGCTTCATAAATAAGATGGCAAGGAAAAGTTGTAAGAAAAAAAGGTAGACTTGTATGCAAGGGACATTCATAGTAAGAAGGCATGGACTATGAGGAGACATATGTACCTGTAGCCAGAATGGAAGTAGTAAAGATGTTCTTGGCTTATGCAATAAATAAGATGTTCAAGGCTTATCAGATGGATGTTAAATCAGCCATCATAAATGAAGAACTTGAAGAAGAGGTATATATTGAGTAGCCTGAAGGTTTTCCATTATTAGAAGACAAAGAAATGTTATGAAGACTAAAGAAAGCCCTATATGGTCTGAAACAAGCACCTAAAACTTGGTATGCAACGTTGGATAGTTACATGGAATACCTTGGATTTGCTAAAGGTATGGTAGACAATAACATGTATTTGAAAGAAGTTGAAAATGGTTTTTTGATTATTGTAATATTTTCTAATGACATCATTTTTTGAGGTAATGATGAAGCAAGTGATGATTTTGCTAAAGAAATGAAGAATGAGTTTGAAATGAGCATGATAGGATAAATAAAGTTTTCCCTAGGATTGCAAATTTTACAACACAATGATGGTATTTTCATTTCGCAAGCTAATTACTTAAATGATTTGCTGAAAAAGGTTTGGTTTGGAAAGTTGTAAACTTGTTGGTACACCTATCATAACTAGCCACAAGTTATCCAACAAAGATGAGACATCTATAGTAGAGCAGAAGAAGTACAGATCTATAATTAGAGGTTTGCACTATCTGACTTTTACCAAACTAGATATAGAAAATATAGTTGGAATTATAGCTAGATTTCAAGAGGATCCTAAGGAATATCATTTTGCAATAGTGAAGAGAATATTCAAATATTTGAAAGGTACAAACATCTATCTATGGAGTTTGGTCTAACAAATTGAGTGATTTCACTCTATGTGCATATACTGATGTAGATTGAGTAGGCAATATGGAT
This sequence comes from Cupressus sempervirens, assembly GCA_028749045.1. Classification (NCBI taxonomy): domain Eukaryota; kingdom Viridiplantae; phylum Streptophyta; class Pinopsida; order Cupressales; family Cupressaceae; genus Cupressus; species Cupressus sempervirens. Next base: position 520,053,066 of record CM053784.1, on the reverse strand, counting down.
GATAGAAAGAGCACTAGTGGTGGAGCATTCTTTCTTGGAGGAAGATTGGTATCTTGGTTAAGCAAGAAATAAGATTTTATTTTGCAAAGTACTACTGAGGTAGAGTATGTTGCAGAAACAAATAACTATAATCAAATTATGTAGATGAAGTAGATGCTGAAGGGTATCAAAATTGAGTTAGAAGAATTTTTTATTATTTACTATATTAACATAAGTATAGTGAGTATATCTAAGAATCCTATATTGCATTCTAAGACTAAGCATATATCTATCAAGTATCAAAGAAAGTGGCAAAAAAGGAGATCTAATTGGAGTATGTGAGTACCAAAGATTAGATTGCAAATATCTGTATGAACCCTTAACCTATGGATAAATTTGAGTACTTGAGAGGTATGCTCAGAGTTATGCCCTTGCCCACTTTTGAGTAGATGATGTAGAGAGTGCATTATTCTAGTGTTACATAGCACTATTGTTATCCAGGACTAAATTTTGACGATTCTCATATGGAGGAGTATCTATGATGATCTAAGTCACTAAGAACTCTTGGTATTTGGTATTGAATGGTATCTTTGGACAATTGAGTTCTTTGAATACTTGGTGCAACATATTAACAATTGGTATTTATCAATTGGTATGTAGTAACATTGAGATTGAGGTCCTTGACATTGATATCAATAAGAGAGAGTATGCATGATAAAAACACATCTCCTAAGGCATGGGGGAGAGTATGCATGAAAATAAACATCTCCTAAGTATGCGGGAGAGATATCTCTTTAGAGAGATTTAGAAAGATTCGTGAAAGGAAGTAGGAATATACATCTAATATATTGTGGATTGTTTAGTGTGAATTAAAAAATTGATGTCTAAGAAGTAAGCGTATGTACATTTTTTGCACTTATTTTTTTGAGATTCTTTTTAGCATGTAGAAAACTAATGTTAGTTAGTAGTAGCAACATAACAATGTTTGGTATTCTTGGAACTTAGATGGTTTTTTCATCTATATTGCCATCAATGACAAAGTGGGAGATCGTTAGCATAAATGTTGATGATACTACACTGCAGGAGTATCCTAAGCATTGGAGAGTATTGACATGTTGCATTCATGATTGTGTTTTTCATTGATATTAATTTAGCATGGTGTTTGTAAAGATTGGTTGAATAACAGACATAGATCTTGATGGTATGAACAATAGTTTTATTGTCTAGTAATGTGTAGTTATAGACATGTTAAGAAAAATGTCTTGATGATGTGGTTAAGTGCACAGAGTTTAAATCAAAGATGTACAAAGGTTGTACCTAATTTACAAAGAGCAGTTCAAAGATAGAGTATTGGAAAATAGTTCCTAATGTTTGTTCATAGATTACATCTGAGATGCAGTGAGAAGATACACACTCATGTAGTGATAAAGGACAATTAGCTAGTGATGTCATTGAGTGTGCAAGCCCTAGTATCACACACGTGAATTTTTGTATAGATTGTGAGCCAACATTGCTATTGTAATTGTAATTATTTAAATATCTTATTATAATTAATTGGGAAAGCCTCAAAATTAACTCAAAGAATTATTATGAACATATGGTATAAAGGAAAGATGTTTTCCTTGTTTGCAATATGATGTGATGAGTGTTGTGATCATTGTATGAAGTGTGAAGTGCAAAAAGGAGTTGATTGCTTACTGAATGCATATAAGTGATCCTAGGGATTATTTGATGTGAGTTTAATGATCTAGTTCCAAAATCAAAAGGATCAGAAGTTTAGTTGACATAATAGAGAAAGAAGAAGGAATAGTACAATGTAATTCTATTATTCTACAAGGAATAATATAAAGATCATTTGGATAGTGGATTCATTGGTCTTTCTCATGAAGCTGTTTGAATAATGGGTCCAACTATCTTCCACAACTCCTAATAGGTTCCTTCCTCTAACAAGTAACATTTATATTAGTACATCATCTTGTGGGTACCTATTAGGATTAACCTTAGAAAAAAAAAATAGTTACATGCAAATATAACCAATATCAGAAAATAATAGATCACACATAAGAGAATACAAGACACCAAGAATTAATGTTGTTCATCCAATCCCTAGGCTACATCCACCAATAGAAATTCCAATACTATTAATATCCAATGATTACAACCTAATTACAATCTCTAATCCCGTATAGCTCAATACCATTGCAAGAACTAATTTTCACATCACACATTATGAAGATCCCTATCTCTAAGCCCTTTTTATACAAGTTTTTTGCCACTTACAAAATTAGGGCTAGAATAATAGAAAAATAGTAGTCAATTACTTTTACAATATAAGGGCATTTTTGGATTCAAGGGAGCTATCCTCAAAAATCTTTGCAGGAGTGTTGCCCCTTAACCCTACCCTATACTATGACAGGGAGTGTACTTGGGGCACTGCCCTAGGGCCTCATAAGGGCGATTCCCCTTGACCTCATCTTGGGGGTGCTACCCCCAAACTCCCATAGAAATAATCTAGAGGGAAACCACATTGAATAAACCTCTAAGTGATTAGGCTCCACATCACAATAGTACCATCCACACCATGGTTTTCCCTCTGATAAAGGGTTTCCCTAGTTAACATATTTGGTGTTAGTGTGTATGAGTGTCTTATTGTGGTTTTAATTTATATTATTCATATAGATTTAAGTTTGTTTAAGGTTGATAATTGTGATAATAGTTGGAAAATTGATTCACCCTCCCCCCCCCCTGCCTTCTCCTTTAGTTATATCATTGGACTATATATCCTAACAGGAGCATCTTAGCATAGTTTGCAATCTTCGATGCATCAACTTTATGCTTGAATTTGTGGAATTATGGTTTAAATTTTTTGGGATGTGTTCAAGATATATTTGGGAACCTTTCCCTAAGTATGGATGAAGATTAGAGTTATCATCTTGAAGTTAGAGCCATATTGGTGGTTGTTGGTCGTGTGTTCCTAATTTATTGATGGATTTTGGAGATATTCCCAAGCTTTGATCTGAGGGACTTGATATGTGTGCTCTTGGATTTTGATAGTTTGATGGTGCATAGACCTGTGCCTAAGGGAACATTCTTTTATGTTGTCATTTAAGTTAGTTATGCATTGTAAACTTGAGGCTTTCTTAAGTATTTAATTATTTCATGTATTCAATATCTATTGGAAGTTGACTTGTGGATTGAGTGTGTATTTAATTGTTAGAAGCATGAATGTTGATGATAATTCTATGGGGGAGTATTGTAGAAACATTATTAGATCATTATCATCATGATATGTTACATTCATGACTGCATTTGTCATTGACGTCAACATAGTATTTTTTTGTGGTATCTAACAGAAAAATAATTGTAAAGATCAAGTTTGTATAGACAAATAGTTGAGCATTTTCACTAAGAAAGGTTAAAGGGAGATACTACTGAGTGTCTAGTATATAAAACTAACCTTGGAAGCATAAGATATTAAATCTAGAAAAATTTATGCAAGTTTCAATGAAGATTATTCTGAGATAGAGTTTATAAAAGCATGTTCTGGTAAACTTGTTATATCTCTTAGCAAATTTGTTATTCTAAGTAGCCAAAGTTAAAGATGTGAAGAAGATATTATGGATATGACATAGCTAAGCTCACTCATCATAGTGTCACACATACAAAAATTTATTTAAGTTATAAGGAAAATGATCAATGTTATTCCTAAGTTTAACGTGTTCTTAATGAGGTCCTATAATAATTAATTGAGAAGGTGTAATAGCTGACTCAGGGAATTGTTTTCTAGATTCGGTATAAAGGAAGGAAATTTTCCTTTATCATGTATGGAATGTATGAATGATTGCAAGAAGCATAAAGAGTGCAATGCAAAGATAAGCAGCAAATACAAAAGGTGAAGAAAAATTCATTACTGACATTTTATTGTGAGATTCAAGGTTTGATATTTGGATCTGAGTTTTGTGACCTAGTCTACAAGGTTTGAAAATGGGTCCAATTAAAAGGATAGAGGAAAGAGGTTAAAGTACAATATAGTTCATTATTCTACAAGGAATGGTTGAGAGATCAGTTGGACAGTGAGTTCAGTGGTCTTTCCCCAGAAGCTATTTGGACAGTGAGCCCTTCTGCCTTCTACAACTCCTAACAAGGTTGGGACAACTCCTAAGAAGATTAGGATCTCCTAACAAGTATTCAAAGTCTCCTAACAAGGACTCATATGTACTAAATGTTCTAATAAAATCCTAATAGGGCCCATCCTCTAATAAGGAATATTTATATTAGTACATCATCTTATGGACATCATTACCATTGGGGTTTTCCCTCTTATCAAGGGATTCCCTTGTTAACGAATCTGGTGTAATTGTGTATGTATAGCTTGGTATGGTTTTTGTTTACTTTGATTTAATGGTTAAGATTAATTAAGGTTGATAATTGTTTTAATTGGATAACTAATTCAACCCCCACCCAGTTATCTTTGGTGGACTATTTTTTCTAATGATTGGTATCAGAGCACCAGGTTCTTGAAGGATAAGCTTAATATCTTTGGGAGATCAGTGGCAATTTATTTCCAAAAATATAGTCCTGAGTTTGATGGAGGAAAATTTGACACCCAGAAGATGAAGCTTCTTGGTGAGAGATGAGAATTGTGTATAGAATTGAGCATTGAGCTTCTGGATAGAGGCACAAGTAAAGATAGATCAATATCTAAAGAAGACATGAAGATCAAGGAAGGTATTGATCTCCTCATGAAAAGAGAGTTAGAAGGTATGGAAATTTTTTCTTGTTGAACATGTAATGAGTTTGGTCATTTTTCATCTAGATTCCCTAAGAGAGTAAGAAAAACTAGAAAGAGTTCACTTTCTAATGAAGATTAAGAATTTAAAGCAAGTATGGAAAGATTCTTCAATGATTGTAATAATGACCTTGAATTAGTTAAGGAAAATGAAGTAGTAGAAGAGATAACTTTGGTAACTATTGTTGATCCAAAGGCTAACCATGAAAATGTGGAAGTTATCATTAGCAATGATTTACAAAATGAGAATTAGATTGTAGAGAAAATATTTAATCCTAGAGTGAAAAAAGGGCTGAGCTAAAGAGTCCTAAACAAAATGGAATTATAGAAAGAAAAAATAGGTTAGTGATAGAAGCAACAAGAGCTATGTTAGTTGAGAATGATGTATCCAAGATGTTTTGAAGAGAAGTTGTGAATACAATAATCTACACTATGAACATAGTGCAAATTAGGAAAGACTCAAACAAGACCCCTTATGAACCATGGTTTGGTCACTCATCTACAGTTAAGTATTTCAGAATTTTTGGTAGAAAATTTTACATCAAAATAAATGATGATGTTGGTAAGTTTTATACTAGAAGTGATGAAGGTATGTTTCTTGGTTATTCATTGAAAAGAAGCACTTATAGATGTTATAATTTGAGAACTAAGAGTATTGTTGAAAGTGCAAATGTAAGAGTTGATGAGAAATTTAGGATACAAGAAATAATAGTTGACTACAATTTTGTTAATGAGAATATTGCTATTACTAAACCAAAAAATGATAAAGTATTCTTTGAGACTAGCAATGATTTGTAGAATGAAGGTGTAGAAAGGCATGAACAAAGCTCAGAACCTTCAACAGAGTTAAGAGTTGAGATAATAACTCCTACTTCTAGTAAGAATATGACAAAGAATCATCCACTAGAGTAGATCATCTAAAGTAGAGATAAAGTTGTGATGACAAGAAGAAGAATCAATGAAGAACTATGTCTGATATCTCAAGTTGAACCAAAAAATGTAGATGACGCATGTAAAGATAACTATTGGAAGAAAGCCATGAAAGAAGAATTCAATTAGTCCCTAGACTAGTAGAAAAGAATGTGATAGGAACAAAATGGGTATTCATTAATAAGATGAATGAACAAGGTGAAGTTGTAAGGAATGAGATTGGTATGTAAAGGTTACTGACAACAAGAAGGAATAGACTATGATAAAACCTATGTTCCTATGGAAAGAATAGAAGCAGTAAGGTTATTCTTAGCCTATGTAGCACATAATAAATTAAAAATGTATCAAATGGATCTCAAGTCATCATTTTTGAATGGAGAACTTGAAGAAGAGGTATACATAGAATATCCTAAAGGTTTTCCTTTAATAAATGACAAGGACAGAGTATGTAGATTGAAGAAAGCATTGCATGGCTTAAAGCAACCACCTAGAACTTGGTATGCAAGGTTGGGCAAGCATTTAACAAAGCTTGGATTTAGTAAAGGTATGGAAGACAATAATCTATATTGGAAAGAAATAGATGATGGATTGATGACTTTGGTAATATTTTTTGATGATATCTTATTTGGAGGAAATGATGATGAAAGTGACAAGTTTGAAAAGAAATGAAGAAGGAATTTGAAATGAGCATGATAGGAGAAATGAAATACTTGTTAGGATTATAGATTGTGAAGGACAAAGAAGGAATCTTTATTTCTCAGACTAAGTCTTTGAAAGATCTACTAAAAAGGTTTGGTTTGGAAACATGTAAACCAATTGGAACACCTATGGTAACTAGACACAAGTTATCTACAAAGAATGATATATCTACTACTGAGAAGAAGTATAGATCTATGATTGGAGGGTTACAATATCTAACTTACCCAAGGCTGGATATAGAAAATGTGATTGGAATTTTTGCAAGAGTTCAAGTTGATTCCATAGAAGCACATTATGTTGCAGTCAAAAGGATATTTAGATACCTTAAAGGAATACCAGAGTTTGGATTGTGGTATGACAGATCTAATGATTTCACTTTATATACTTATATTGATGTTGATTGGGCAGGCAATATGGATGACAGAAAGAGCACCATTGATGGAGCTTTCTTTTTTGGAGGAAGATTGGTTTCTTGGTTAAGAAAGAAGCAGGACTATAACTCAAAAAGTACAGTAGAAGAAAAATATGTTGTAGCAACAAAAAATTGTAATCAAGCTGTTTGGATAAAGTAGATGCTAAAGGATATAAGGATAGAATTTAGTGAACCTATTTTCATACATTGTAATAACGCAAGCATAGTGAATATGTATAAGAATCTAGTGTTGAATTCTAAGACTAAGCACATTTCTATCAAATATCACATGTTAAGAGAGAAAGTTGTAGAAAAGGATTTTACATTGGAGTATGTAAGCACCAAAGAGTAAATTGCTGATATTTTCTTACCAAGCCTCTTCCCAAAGAAACTTTTGAGTAATTGTGAGGTATGCTAGGGGTTATGCCCCTACCTACATCAACGTAGATGATGCAAGAGTGCATCAATCCAGTGTAACATAACAATATTATTTGTCTAGAGTGAATATTGATTCTTCCTATATGGGGGAGTATCTACAATGGACAGAGTCATCTAAGACTCTTTGAAGATGTTGTTTTGAATAGTATCTTTGGACACTTGAGCAAGTTACAAACACTTGTTGTAGAGATTGATGGTTGATGAAACCTTTGACATTGATGTCAATGAGGGAGAGATTACAACATGAAAAAGAGTTTGATATAGAGTATATTGAAGGGAGAGATTACAACTGATATAGAGCACATTGAGTTATATCAATGGGGGAGAATGATAGATGAAGATGATTTAAAAAGAAATAATAATAGTCCTTTTCAATTGGTATTTTAGGAAGTAGATGCATTTCATCTATGTTGTCATCAATGCCAAAGGGGTAGATTGTTGGAAGCATGAATTGTGATGATACTTCTATGAAAATTATTGTGGAAATATGATTAGATTAATATCATTATGATATGTTACATTCATGACTATGTTTGTCATTGATGTCAAGATAGCAGTTTTCTATGGTATCTGACAAAAGAACAATGATAAAGATCAAGTTGTTACAGACTGATAGTTGATCATTTTCACTAAGCAAGGTTAAAGGAAGCTATTACTAGTGTCTAGTATATGCAACTAACCTCAAAAGCATAAGATATCAAGTTTGGAAGAAGTTATGCAAGTTTTGGTGAAGATTGTTCTAAGATAGAGTTTACAGAAACATGTTTTGGTAAACTTGTTATATCTTTTAGTAGATTTGTTATTCTGAGAAGCCAAAGTTAAAGATGTGAAGAAGACATTCTGGAGATGACATAGGTAAGATTGCTCATCATAATGTCACACATACATAAAGTTATTCAAGTTGTAATGCAAAAGATCAATGTTATCGCTTAGTGTAACGTGTTCTTAATTAGGTCCTATAATAATTAATTGAGAAGGTGTAATAGTCAACTCGAGGAATTGTTTTATGGATTTAGTATAAAGGAAGGACATTTTTCTTTATCACGTATGGAATGTATGAATGATTGTAAGAAACACAAAGAGAAAAATGCAAAGATAAGCAGAGCAAAGTGAAGTTAAAGAAGACTTCATTGCTAAGGTTTTATTGTGAGATCTGAGGTTTGATATCTGGATATGAGGTTCATGACCTGGTCTACAAGGGCTAATAGTGATTGGTCTAGTTGATAAGATAGAGGAAAGAGGTTAAAGTACAATACATATAATTATTCTACAAGGAATAGTTGAAAGATCAATTGGACAACGAGTTCAGTGGTCCTGCCCTAGAAGTTGTTTGGATAGTGGGTCCTTCTATCTTCTACAACTCCTTACAGGGTTGGAATCTCCTAATAGGGATTCAAAGTCTCCTAAGAGGGACTCATATGTACTAAATATTATAATAGACTCCTAACTATATCACCTAATCTAGTAGTGTAATAAAGGAATACTAAATAATAACAAAAGCATATACAAAACTAAACAGTTAACACTTATGATAGGATGAGATTATCACCAAAAGGAAGGCAAACCAAGAATGGTAAGCTCCTTGGGCATAACTTATGATAATGAAGCTATCTCCTTGATGGATGGGGATGTCTGCTTACATTATGCTCAAGCTTCCAAAGGATGGAGATTTTTACCAAGTGTGTTTATGGATGAGGGTTTCAACAATGGGGGTATGGAGGGATTGCAACATTATGATGGTATTTTGGTATTTTTCAGGCTCTCAAAATAGCATTATAACTTTGGATGAAAATCGGATGATCTTTTTTGAAGGGAGAGGGTTTCATTTATAGGCTAAGGGGTAGAGCGATGAATGACCAAGATGCAAGAATTGGGAAAAGCTTATGGAGGGTTAGGAAGTCCTAAAAGGAAGCACATGGATTGTGCTAGTTTGGAGCCAATTAGGAGGTGACACATGTCATAGGGTGACTGGATGGAGGGAAGAGCAAGATAAATAGTCAGTAAAGGAGGCCTAAGAGATAAAGGCTTCATAAATGTTCATAAATGCTTTGTAAGAGCTTTTAATGCTTGTGTAAGAACCATAAATACTTGATGGTGAGGGAGAGGATGAGATTGTTGACTTTGGCTTGGGTTAGCAAGTCTTCACACTTGCTTAAAATTGTGCACATGTTTAGGAGGGGGGTTAGGATTAGCTTAGAAAGGGGGTTACGGGGCAAGTGGTTTAGCTTTGATGGGATGGGTTAGTTAGGAGGCTAAGTGAGGTTAGTATGGGTGAATGGGTTGGATTAGGGGTAGATGATAGGTCTTAGGTATGTTTTAGGGGTTTGGTGTAATGTCCCTTTTTAGACATTTATTGATTTTTCCTTCTTATTTGTATATGTTTGATAGTATTCTGTATAATATCCCTTCCAACATATGATATTCTATATTTATACATAAATTTCATAGAGTCATGTCCTTTCCTTATTAATATTAATTATGTTGATAATATAATATAATTAAATTATAGATTATTTTAATGATTATGTATATCATATTAATTATATGAATCATCTTTCTTATAATTAATAATATTATTTAATTGTTCATAACATTACTATTGTCATATACTATAGTACGTTGAATAATTGATATATATATATATATATATTAATAGTTATATTTTATAAGGTATATGTTATCATTAAATATGCTATATAATATTGTATGTTATTATAACATATTCAAATATATGTTGTTATAAGTATACTACCATATTGTATTATTGTTTATATTAATTCTTGTATCATTAATATATATTATATTGATTAGTCTATTAATCAATTTATTATAATTATCATTAGTTATTAATATCATATATATTCAAATGTGAATGTATTATCATCTTCTTTGGTTTCATAATGTAATTATAATATCTATTCATTATTATTCTTAATTATTATCATTATATAATATGTTATTCAAATATGCATATATCCTTAAATTTGGGGTCATGACAAGTCCGCCCCTCTCGAATTTGCTTGTCCTCAAGAAAAAATCATGCTCATATTTGTTCACCTTATATAACAAAATTGACTACTAGATCCTATTCAAATTTTTACTTATAAGATTACTTCATTCTATTCTATAAAGAGCCACACATGTAGTATGCATTTGAATGCAAAGTATACATATGAATGTATGAAGACACAAAGAAAACACGAAGCATACACATTGATGCATGAAGACACGAAGTAGACACAACATAGACACATCATACATAACCTTGACTAGATCCTAAAATTAATAATGCACAATGCTTATACTTCTTTGTTAGGCTTATAACCCTGGAACCACAAAATAAGCATCATTACATGCATATATATAAACTTCAAAGAAATTTGAATGATAATAAGTTAATCCAAGTAAATTCCATACTAAGCCCAAGAGCAGAACTTTGGCCCCCTTGGCCCCAGTGGTAGGTGTTAGGCATCCACACGAGGTGGTCTACTTAGTGGATTGCTTGTTTTGCTAGAAAAGTTCTTGTGAAAAGAGTCATTACTATCTTTCCCTTAACTAGCACTACAATAGGGTGTCCTAACCACTCTCCCTTGATTGCAGACTCCATAGGAAAGTGGTAGGGTTCCCTTACTATCTTCCCCTTAACTAGTACTGCAATAGGGTATCATAGCAGCTCTTCCCTGATTGTAGACTCCATAGGAAAGTTAAATATGGCCTTTCCCTTAATTGATACTACAATAAGGTGTCTAAATAGACCTCCCTTAATTACAGACCCCATAGGAAATTTAAATATGGCCTTTCCCTTAACTAATACTACAATAAGGTGTCTTAACAGGCCTCCCTTAATTGTAGACCCCATAGGAAAGTTAAATATGGCCTTTCCCTTAACTGATACTACAATAAGGTGTCTTAATAGACCTCCCTTAATTGCAGACCCCATAGGAAAGTTAAATATGGCCTTTCCCTTAACTGATACTACAATAAGGTGTCTTAACAGACCTCCGTTAATTGCAGACTTCATAGAAAAGTTAAATATGGCCTTTCCCTTAACTGGTACTACAATAAGGTGTCTTAACAAACCTCCCTTAATTGCAGACCCCATAAGAAAGTTAAATATGGCCTTTCCCTTAACTGATACTACAATAAGGTGTCTTAACAGACCTCCCTTAATTGTAGACCCCATAGGAAAGTTAAATATGGCCTTTCCCTTAACTGATACTACAATAAGGTGTCTTAACAGACCTCCCTTAATTGCAGACCCCATAGGAAAGTTAAATATGGCCTTTCCCTTAACTGATACTACAATAAGGTGTCTTAACAGACCTCCCTTAATTGCAGACCCCATAGGAAAGTTAAATATGGTAGGGTTTCTATATAGTCTTTCCCTTAACTAGTACTACAATAAGGCGTCTTATAGACCTTCCTTGATTGTAGACTCCATAGGAAAGCTACTTGAAATCCCTAAATCATTTCTCAAATAATAAATTTTTCACCTTTATGATTACATTAATTAAGGAAACTTACAATTTCATATTTTTTTATTTATATTTCATTTTTCATATATTCTGATTTCATTTCTTTGTAACTAGAATCATTGATAGATTATTCAATAAAAAAATATGTCAATAATGGGAAAGATACTAAGAACTATATCTTGCGTTAACAATTTTTCATATAACAACAATATATGAATAAGATATAACTTACCTCCTTACCATACCTTATGTCATAGGGTGATGATGTGTCAAATTAAATTCTCTTTCACAAGAAATAGTGCCATCTTTGTACTTGCATTTCCCAATATTACTTTTGTGCTTTTTCACTCTTTTAAAAACCCTTTCTTTTGAAGAGCATTAAATATTTTGTCCATGTGTGTTCATATGTTTTAATATCTCATTCCTTCATAATTGTCCTCGTCTTATTATTTATTTCCCAACTGTCTTACATATTCCTCTAATTGATTCTTTTCTTTAATGACCCCACTATAATGACCCCACCATGTGGTTTGAGTATTTCTTGATTCCTAAATGAATGAACCTCCGATTATATGTAAAAATTAAAGCCTATCAGATATATATGTATTTGTGATTACTCTTTGATTAGGAAGAGAATGAATATCCTCTAAATTTTAGGCCTCTTCTCTTAGATTGTAGTGAATCTTTTAAGGGCAACCCTCATCCCATATGTTTCGGAGTTTGGATTTGAGTTCAACCAAAGATAATGACAATTTATCCAATGAGTGGGATGTTGACTAAGGTGAATGAGTTGCTTGACTTGATGATATTATTACTTGCTTCTTGATGGTCTCTACATGTTCCTTAACTACTTCAATTTACTAATATCTAATAGATCCTAGGTAGGTATTTGTCTTAGTCACCGTCTTTCCACATATCAACTTGTAATGATATCGATAGTGATATTCTATTGTGAATGGATGCAGCACATAATTTCTTTTATTGTTATCAAAAATTGAAACTCGAGCTCATTTCCAATGCCTTATTGAAAGATGTCTGCAATAATTTATTTAAATACGATAGAGACCATATATTTGTATCCCTAGATTATTTAAATGGGATCTATTAATCATATTCTATAATCCTTGGACAATATACTTTAGCTTAATAAGACTTCTAAATATCGTATCGCTGAAGATGATATTTAATTACAATTGATAAATTATCCAACACCGAAGGTGGTTTAACTACCAATGCTGAATGTGATGTTTCATCAATTATTAGTTATAATGTTTTCCCTAGTATGATTGGTTAAGCCTTATATTATATATATTCCTTTCTGCCTATTGCTTACTATTTTTTATTGGATTTGTCTCTGCTTATATCTCCAAATAGCAGTTGTGATAGTCCTTTGGAAATATCGGGTGTCTTTATTGGGTATCTGTTGTTCTCAATAATCTCGTTGCCATAAACAGGATTGTTCCATACATTCTTACTCCCACAATAATGATCGCTTCTATATTTCATGACCGACCTAGAGAATTCTTTGTTAATGGTGTATCATGTTGTTGTTGACTGCATTTCTGCTTTTCTCTGCTACCTTCAATACTCGATGCTCCTCTTCTCTTGTCTTCCCAGTCGTTCACAGGATGTCAGGATTAATGCTCTGATACCACTGTAATGTCCCTTTTTAGACATTTATTGATTTTTCCTTCTTATTTGTATATGTTTGATAGTATTCTGTATAATATCCCTTCCAACATATGATATTCTATATTTATACGTAAATTTCATAGAGTCATGTCCTTTCCTTATTAATATTAATTATGTTAATAATATAATATAATTATATTATATATTATTTTAATGATTATGTATATCATATTAATTATATGAATCATCTTTCTTATAATTAACAGTATTATTTAATTGTTCATAACATTACTATTGTCATATACTATAGTACGTTGAATAATTGATATATATATATATATATATATATATATATTAATAGCTATATTTTATAGGGTATATGTTATCATTAAATATGATATATAATATTGTATGTTATTATAACATATTCAAATATATGTTGTTATAAGTATAATACCATATTGTATTATTGTTTATATTAATTCTTGTATCATTAATATATATTATATTGATTAGTCTATTAATCAATTTATTATAATTATCATTAGTTATTAATATCATATATATTCAAATGTGAATATATTATCATCTTCTTTGGTTTCATAATGTAATTATAATATCTATTCGTTATTATTCTTAATTATTATCATTATATACTATGTTATTCAAATATGCATATATCCTTAAATTTGGGGTCATGACATTTGGATATTTTCTTAAATGATTTATTTAATAAAATGGGTGATATGGGATTAATTTAAATAGATTTGAGGATTTATTTAATTTAATAGAGGAATATAGATTTAATTGATAAATTGATTTTGGGTTATCATTTGATTTTATCAATTGGACTATAGTTAATTAAATTAATTAGTTAACTAGGGGATGATGATTAATTAATTAAATAATGAATATTTAACCAATAATTTCTTAGGAGATAACTAAATATGATTACTTAGTGTTGTAATCATATTTAGGTATCTACATTTTGCCCCTCTTTGACATAGTGTTGGAACAACATTATTTCAAAGAAGTTTGAATATAAACAACACAAAGAATACTTTTTGAAGCAACATGGTTTCCCCAGTTTCAAGTAGAACTGAGAATGGACTACATGATGTCCCCTCAAGAAGGTAGCAGGGAAAGAATATGAAACTTGACGGCTTCTTGAAAAGTTGTATGAAACTAGGGCCTGCAAGAGGGTATAGAAGGATACAAAGAAGGTGAAAAGGATAGTAAATGGCTAATAGAAAATGGGGGAGGGGGGGGGAGGTCACTAGAGGAGTCATAAAAGCAGATAAGGCATCTCGAGCGGCCTATAAGGGGCTGGAAGGAGGCTAAAAAGGGTAATTTTCTTTCAAATGGACAAGGATATATTGTTGCTAGGAGCTTTGATCTAGATGAGACAATGGTTGTGCATGGATGACTAGAGCATTAGGTAGATGTGGTACAATGAGTACGAGTGTAGCGAACACCTAATCATTCAGTAGGGTCAAAAACCATTCTTTCATTTTTTATTTTGTAGTAGTTATAGCATTCTTGTAATGGTAGAAAATTGATCCTACAGACTTAGTTTTGACGAGATCATTAGCAAGATTGACGGGATCATGATCCTACGAAAAATGGTGTGGGATAGGGTGGAAAATTAGCTAGGCAAGCACATTTTGTGAGATTGTGAACTTACTTAAAAATTTATTGTGGGAGTGAGGGTAGGGTAGTGGGATCATAATCTCGTAAGGAAAAATGCACTTCTCCTAGTAGGGATGTGATTTAGCTAAAGAAGTTTGGTCAATCCAAGAACAAGATAGGGGTTTGACCTAAATGGGGAAGTCAAAAGTGATCTTTCTATAAGATGGATCAGCAGGTTCATGAGGTGTAATCCATGCAAGAACACGCCAATGGCAATGTAGGATTAGGTTTTTGAGAAGTCAAAGGATCAAATAGGGATCCCATGGGAACTTGTTTAAGTAGGATCCTGAGTTATCAAGGCTCATGGGAATGATTTTAGCAAGAACACTGAGCAAGGTTTGGAGTGGGTCAATATGTTGACCAACGATCCTGCAAGAACATATTTTTGCAAGATTGTGAGTTGCATAGGCTCGCAGGAACGCATTAATGGGAATGCAAATTTTGGGGAAAGAGGCATAGGCAAGGGGGGGAATGGGTAGAGGGGTGGAGGGGTTTGGTTAAGAGTTATATAAGGAAAATATGAAAACAAAAATTGATGTGTGACTGGTTTATGTGCAATGGTCTTTAGATGTGTTGGTGTCACATGAGTGGCAGGTGGATATACTACACACTAGAGAGAAACTTACGCCAGTAGACTGGTCGAGGGTAGATGTCATCAGCCTAGGATATCTGGCAAGGTTGTCCCATACATGCACTTACATGGTGATGGTGATAGCATTGTGTGAGTGATGGCACAACAAGATAGGCACATTTCACTTTCCTGAAGGGGAGATGACTATGACATTACAAGATGTGTACATGATATTTCAATTACCAATGTAGGGGATGCCAGTGGTGGCAACAAGAGAGATGACTATAGAGGTAGTGGTACAGGGGATGGTAGGGTCAAGTGTTTCATTTTGGATTCAAAGAGGGCAGTTTGCATAAGATGAGCACTTGGACCGAGTAGCCTTGGAGAGGTAGATTAATTTCTATGTGTGTGGATTAGTATTGGGGTACATTGCCCTAGATATAGGTGGGACAGGAGTTACCTTAGTGTTGATATCAATTATTATGCAAATAGTGGATGCAGGAGTCCCAGTAGCATGGGGGTCTTTGATGCTAGCATTGTTATACCAAGATTTGAATCAAATTGTATACCAAGGAGTAAGATGGCAAGGGATGAGTATATGGTTCCTGATACTATTATAGGTTTGGGCATGGGAGCACATTGCAGCATTTAGGTTGATCAAATGGAGGGATAGGCAAGAAAATGAGCCAATGGCATATAGTTGGGGAGAGCCTTTGACCTACCACCATATGAAGGATGTGGACGTCCAAATTGATGAGATTAGGTTGGTGGTATGGAGACCATATATGTGTATGGGGCCATGGGAAAAGGAGGGACATTATTTTTCATATGCCATATCACCATGTTTTATCTTTGGGTGATGGGAGTATATAGTAGAGCATTACTAGCTGAATAGGGCCTTGCGACAATTTGGATGGATGAAAATGGCTCCAAGGGAACCAAACTGGTACCAGTGAGGCACTTGTGAGCCAGTGTCTATGTATGGGCCAACACTCCAATGAGAGGAATTACTTTAGGTCTATCAAGAGTTAGTGTCATAATACTGGGATTGTTTCAGGAGGGAAGAAGATGTAGGCTCCACGTAGGAGTGTCGAGACTAGTTCTATTAGCTAAGGCTGGTAGGCCGAGCATAGGTGACCAAGGTGGCCATGGTGGCAGGGGAGTTAGCTTGAGTAGCTAGATAAGGCATATGTGTGGTGAGAGGGTTACGACAGTGGGATGAGGCAATAGCATAGGAGGAGGGGTCAATTAGGTAGATGTAGAGGACTGAGGAGAGGCCTTAGGAGAGGCTAGTAGTGGAGAGGGGATAAGGGGTGGAGGAGGAGTAGAGGCCACAGAGGCTTGTAAGTGGGGGAGATGAGAGTGGTGGAGGTCGCTCATCTGTAGGGGGAGGGGATGATGGATGGGTGGCCCGATATGCCTCCTTGCAAAAGATACACGTTGCTACCAGCTAGTTTCTATGAGACACTCAATAGGAGAGAGATCATCTCAAGATAGAGAGACATCAGTTGTGACAGGAGTGTGATGTGGCATAGGTACAGGAAGATAAGGCTAGGATAAAGGTGCTATGGGTAGAGGTTGGGTGGATGGAGGGGAGGTTAGATGTGGTGAGCCTGGAGAGGCAGGTAGTACAGGTAAGGCTAGATTCCATGCAATAGGAGTAGGATAGATTGGTGGTAGATGTGGCAACTTTAAGGGCACAATTGGTGGTCGGTGGAGGGATGGATGAGCTAAGGAGGTTACAAGGAGACGTAAAGGATTTGAGGGAGAGGTTAGGGTTTTATTGGGGGAGGTATCATGCAGTGGTCCCAGCAGATTAGATTGAGCACTATAGGTAGTCGACATGGTGACGAATAGCTAGGACCCACACTAGTATGCAAGGTGGAGGGGGAGAGAGTGGATGGAGTACCAAGAGGTCAAAGAGGATAGCGGGTCTCACACATAGGACAAAGCCATAGGATAGGGTAGAACCAAAGGCGAGATAGGGGATGGGTTAGAGGAGGGTTGAGGCTGAGAGCTTGGGTATGGGAGGAGGATGAATGAGGCCACCACTTCCACCACTAGCAATGCCAATGGTAGAGGGACACAGAGGAGGGCCAGGATGAGGAGGTGAATGATGAGAGAGATTAATGATATGATAGGTATATTTCATGATTTACTATTATTTTATGGATGTGTCAATAGATGTATTTTGCTAGCACAGACTCAATGTGTGTATATGTATGATATGGATATTGAATATCTGGACTATGATGGAATATGGTATTTTTGCAGGGGGGTTATTTATTCATTTATACTTTATGGATGAGATATATATGTATAGAGAGGATCATTCTTTGGGGTGGGATATGGATGTCTCAACATATAATTTCATGATGATGTGGATGTTTATATATGATTTAGATGTAGATAAGAGACTGATGTGTTTGTATGTAGGATGTGATGTGTTATGTGAGATGATATTGCTGACAGTTTTTTATGCAAGATAGGATGTGCTATGAGAGATATGATATTGCTGATAGTTTGTGATGTAGGATATGATGTGTTTTGATGATGAGATATGATATTGCTGAAATTTTGTGATGTAAGATAGGATGTGCTATGAGAGATATGATATTGCTAATAGTTTGTGATGTAGGATATGATGTGCTATGAGAGATATGATATTACTAACAGTTTGTGATGCAAGATATGATGTTCTATGAGAGATATGATATTGCTGATAGTTTGTAATGTAGGATATGATGTGTTTTGATGATGAGATATGATATGATATTGGTGATTGTGATGATGTGGTTTGTTTTGATAGATCAATGTTTATGATGATGGTTATGATAACTAGAAAAATAATTTAAAATGGAGATAGATACGATGTGTTTGGATTTTGTGAAAAAAGATGAATGAAAATAAATGTTTATATTTAAAACATAACTAAAGAGATGAAATGTGAATATATAAAAAATGGAAAAAAGAAAGATGCAAACCTAAAAAAGTAAGTTTAAACTATGTTTTAAAAAGATGATAAAATGAACAGAAATGAGGATAATGACACATGATTTAAAGGAACAAAAACTAAGATAAAATGAATGTGATATTTATGATGATGGTACATAATTAAAATGAACAACAAAAAAAAAAAAAAAAAGGATAACTAAACTCAAAGTTATGATGATAACATATGATAAGTGAACTAAAGATTATGATGATGAAACATGAGAAATATTCTAACATGTGATGAATAAATTGAATCTATGATAAGGTATTATGATAAGATAAATCCAATTGATGATAAGGATAAATGAACTCAATCTATGATAATACAACATTCTAAATTCTAGGATGCAGGGAGACAACAAATAGACATAATCAATGATGGTAACAATAAGATACATGAAAAATTATGATGGTGGGATAGGATAAACAAAACTTAAACAAGGATAATGATCTATGGTAAAGAATGATCATAAAACATAGGAGATACTAACTCTTAGGAGTATGATGTTAGAAAAAGATTGACCAAAAAACTCGTAGTCAGGAGGATAGGAAATAGGATAGGTGAATGTAGAGCTAGGATAGTGACTTATGATAAAGAGCATAACATGATGATGGTGAAATCTTAGCCTAGGGGTTTAGAAGTTGTAAGAGTAGGATAATGAAGATAGCTCAATGTTTTATGATAAGGAAATTGAATCAAAAGATTCTGATAATGGAAATATCTGAAGGTTGAGAGAGATAGGTGATGTAAAGGAAGAGGGTAGTGTAGACAAGGGAAAATGTAGGAGAAGGTTTTTAAAGGAGGTGTAGGGATGACTTTTGGTTATGATAGGAAAGGGGAAGTAGAGTGATAGGGAAATAGATGGGGGGTGTAAGAGAATGGTACAACATATCATTAATCAGTCATGACCTTGGTCAGGGGGTAGGAACAACATGCACAACTCTTAGATAGGACATGTGTAGAAGACTCAAGTGGATGGGATTGAGTAGGGGATCAAGATGGCAGGGAAAGGTTAGGTCATGGTGGATAGGAGTTATGATGGAGTGGGGGAGTAGAGGATAGGATGCTAATAAAATGTGTAGGAGGGGTGAGTATGGATGTGTATAGGGGTGATATGATCATGTAATTCTTTGTATGGGAGAAAATGGTGAGAGTGAGGGGATATACTGGAAGCTTGAGAGCAAGGTACTTCATGAAGAAGTACCACCATGTAGTGTGAGCACTTTTTTTGATATAGGAATACTAGGGATCTACCAAGGTTACTAAGAAAATTAAGGCCTTTTCCCTAATATTATATAGGACTGACTCAAACAAGCACGCAAGGATTGCCCCAGCATCACACATGAGTCTCGAAGAAATCAGCATGGAAGTGATATTGCCCAACTGCATCATGTGATCATAAATAAAAACATATTTGGAATATGCAATGATGATATCTGAATGAATCACAAGAAGAAAAATACTGTGGTCAAAACCATGCTTTGGAGTTTCCCTAGTCAAATCACAACATGATATGGAAGACCATGGCGACCATGAGGGAACAACTAAAATCACTTGGAAATGATCAATCAAAATATACAAGAGAAAACCAAAGATCAAAAGAAAGAACAAATGTGTGAAAAAGTAACCTTTTTGCCAAAGAGATTGAGATAATTGGATACTGATAGGCCAAATATAGGTGCAAGGATGAAAAAATCCAAAAAGGATTTAGCGATAGTACATTAAGGATAGTAACAAAATGGACAATGATTCTTTCTTGCATATGATAGGCTAGTGAGACAGTGTTTCGCAATAAGACTCAAAAATGTACAAGCACGACCATACAATGGATGGGGGCTTAGGAACATATGATAGAATACAATAGTGAGTATGTGTAAAAAGGGGCAAAGCTCGCGATGAGGAGATAGCATTGGTGTAATACAGTCATTGTTACATGGGTATGATACGTGGACTATCATTGGTACAAGGATATGATGCATAGGGTACCTGCTATCGTGTACAACAATATGATGCATATGCTATTGTTGTTGTTACAAGGATATGATACATAGGATACTCTGTTGTTACAAGGATATGATACATAGGATTGATACAAAGGATAAGCTACACCTGATAGGATATATGTGGTAGAGTACAAGGATAGGGTAGATATATGAACTACAGATATAATACAGGATCTAGGTGGGGTGTTTCAAAGTGATGGAGACTGAAAGAAAATAGTGTGAGTCAGTTTGGGAGTGTGAAAGTGAAACTATGGGGAACACCTTTGGAAAAACAAGGAGATGGGTGATGAGATGTGAAGGGGTAATGGGGGAGATTCATGTCATTGATAGATAATAAAAAAGCTAAGTATACCTAGCACCTAATTGCTAGGTTTTCACCAAGGTACCTATCCAAGGTGCTTGAAATGTCAAGTTTTCACCATTGGATGCTTTTTTTCTTTACCTGTTTATACTAAAAAAAAATTAGGTGTAGAATCTCAAGGTGAATGATGTTGGTGGGATCATTTAGGACTTCACCTTCAAGTGCAGATAGCTAATAGGCCCTTGAGCCAAGAGATGTTGTGACCATGTAAGGACCAAGCCATGTGGTCTCAAACTTGCCTTTCTTTTCTTGATTAGCTTGCACCTTCATATTTTCTTTGAGGACCATGTCTCCTTCTTAAAAGTGGTGCGAATGGGCCTTCCTATTGAAATTGCACTTGAGGTGATTCTGGTAGACCATGAGGTGGTCATAGGCATGTTGCCTTTTTTCATCAAGTAAATCAAGCTGGGTAAGTCAAGCCACTCTGTAATCTTTATCTAATATCTGGCCTCATAAATAAATGTGAAGGGATGGGGGGAGTTCAACCTCAATAGGTAATACTACTTCAGCACCATAAATCAGGGAGTATGGGGTTGTGTCGATGGATGTACAAAACAAGGTTGGGTAGGCCCATAGGGTGGGGTTGATTTGTAAATGCCAATCATGGCTGGAATCATTGACAACTTTCTTTAGGATTTTGAGTAGGGTTTTATTAGTTGCCTCTACCTAACCATTACCTTGTGGGAAGTATGGGCTAGAAAAATGGTGATGGATATGAAGGGTAGTGCACAATTCCTACATCAATTGAGATTTTCAAAATTACCTCCATGGTCAGTAAAAATGGTAGTTGGGATGCCAAAGTGACATGATATGATATAGGATAAATTTTGGACACCTAAACTCCTGTGGTAGTGACAAGGGTGACCGCTTCTACCCATTTAGTGAAATAATTAGTGGCAGTGATTATCCACTTGTGTCTTTTTGAAGAGAGAGGTATGATAACACAAATGAGGTCAAACCCCCAATAGGAAAAAGGCCATGGTAGTGTGATGGGTTGTAGCTCTTGAGATGGGGCTCAGATTAGATTAGCATGTTGTTGACAAGGTAAACACTATTTCACAAATTCACATGCATCATGCTCTAGAATAGGCCAATAATATAGTGCATCTTACAAGGGTTTTGCTTGATAGGTTTGGACTTTGGATCCATGGCCAAATGGTGTACTACTAACCTAGGGTCCAACCCTAGCATGTCATGATAAGACCATACAAAGAAACCAACATTTTCATCAAGGACTTTGATGAGAAGGTTTGCGTACTTAGGTGGTAGAGATGTCACGATATATGTGATTTGTGGGATCTCAGTCAGACTAATATTGACTAGTCTAGTTTCTTCTGTTAAGACTGAAGATATGGGAGGCCTATGATCCTATGGGGAAAGGATGAAATCTCCATCCTCCAGTGCCTCTAAGAGGTTTTCATTGTCAGATATGTCCTTTATTTTCATTTCATTTTTTGCATCATCTAATGGTGCCATAGAGGAGTTTTCACTGGAGGATGGTTTTCTTTTTCTTTTTTGCTTTTTTTGTTTCATTTTTCAACTCACTTTTGTGACTAGAGATTTCCTCCTCTCCAAAGTAGCCTATTGGATCTAGTTTGTAGACATATGTTGATGGTGGTGGTGGTCATTTATGCAATTTTTTTGCCCCCATGAATTTAAGGAGGATGTGCTCTATAGAGAATTTGTCAACATGGACAACACTTGGTTGGTCCCAATCAATGAGTTCGGGGTGAGCGAGTGGTAGGTCTATAAGATTTAGGGATAAGTGGTAAAGCATAGAGGCTTCTAGGATAATTTTGTCAAAGAAAATATCATTGCAGGATTTTTTTCTACCTCTTCAAGAATGTCTTCGACCTCAATGGGACTGTTTTGGATGTTTGTGAAGGCATGGCCTTCTTTCATAGTGCCCCCAGTTATGGGGAGTCCATAGCCTACGCCCTTATTTTTCTTTTCTTGGTATGCTTCTACAGGCTACCTAATGCTTGATTCTAGACAACCTAAACCACCTCCTTGATAATCCCATTGCTCAATGGCAAGGTGATGAGACCAGGGATATTATTGTTTAAAGTGATCAAGAAGTTCTTCACTTTTTGGAGCTGGCTCTCTATATAGCCATGTGCTAATGTTTGGAGAAGTTTCCTCTCCATCAAGGATATCTTTGGTAATAAATGTGGTAGGGCCCAACTTTCTAAGTTGAGATGAGGGATCTAGCCTTGGCCTTTGACGTGTCAGGTACCCCTGAGTATGTGGATCAAGTAGTAGAGCACCGACAACAAAAGAATCTGTGAGACTATATTTACTGCAACCTTGGTAGTTGATCTTAACTGTGGAAAGTGTGGAGGCTAAAATGGTATTTAGATCATGGCAAGAGCCAGGGGAACTAGCCATGGTGTGGTCAATTTTGATTCCAAGACAATGGTTTTTGTATGAAGCTTTGACCGCATTGCAATAAGCAAAGGGTTCATGATCTACATGAATGGTTACCTTAGTGCCATTATGCAAAAATTTGACACACTAATGGTATGTGGTTGGAACAGCCTTCATGGCATGAATCCATGGTCAGCCAAGGAGGATGTTGTATGGAAGGTTAAGATCAACTACATGACAAACTATTTCTTGAATGGCTGGGCTGACTCTGAGATGGAGCAAGATGGTTCCTTCAGTGGTGCACTCCAAGTTATCATATGATTTGATGGCAATTACCTCATTAATGATATCTACCTTAGTGTATCTTTCTTGTTTGATGAATTTTAAGTACATAGATTTGAAACCGATCCATTATCTATAATGACCCATTTGACTACAAAGTTAGAAACCATGACAGCTATGCAAAGTGGAAATATATGATCAGGTTCAACCACTAGGATGTCAAAGGTTTTGAAGGAAAAAGCACATGATGCAAAAAGATGGCTGACCAAGTTGTGGAACTTGGTGGCATTATGTCAGTGGAGACACGTGACTCATGGATAGTACTGTTGAGGATTTCTTGATAAAGTGGGCTTGTTCGTAAGAGATCTAGAATGGAAATCTGAGCTAGCATGTTTCCAAGGTGTTTGAAGATATTATACTATGGTCCTAATGGGGGTGATCCTAATGAAGGTGCTATTAATGGAGGTGGCCTTGGTGGTGTAGTTATAGATGGGCCAACTATATTGAGTTGATCTCAACGAGTAGTAACTACACATTGGGTATCTATGCCTTTGATGTTGATATCATCGATAGACAACTCAACTTGTGATATACAGTCGATAAGGCTCCCATAGTCTAAGTATGCTAAGGTATAGTTTTGAGACTTAACTCTATTATTACCCTATTTATTTTTAGCATTGTTGTGTTTGTTGGTAGGTGTGTTTGTAAGTTCTTTCCCTATGTTTGGGTTATGAGGAGGAAAAGCAATTTGATATATCATTAACCCTGCATTGGGTGAGGCTTGTGCCCCCATTGTGATCTCTTTCTGGTCAATAAGGTCTTGGACGTAGTCCTTGAGTTGCATGCATTTGAGGGTGGTATGTCCTTTGACATGATGGAAATTGCAAAACTCGTTATCCTTATACCAGGATGCTCTAGACTGGTTGGGTTCTAAGGGTTATGTTTTTGGATGTCTAATAAGACTATCCTTGGCTAGTTTGTCAAAGATTGTATTAAGAGGTTCCCCCAAGGGGGTATATAGACAAGGTTGTCTCTGAATGTGTGGTTTAGGTCCAATTAAAAGTGTGATAGCATTAGTATGATTGTGATGGCTAGGTTTGTGGACATTGTGTGGGTTGTTCTGCATAGGAGGCTACTGATAGATTGGTGGTTGTTGCAGGTAAGGTTGTTGTTGACAGAATGTGGTTGGTATGTTGGCAGCTACCCCAATGATATGAACATCTAGGTGTTAGTGATACTATATGTCACCGTATTCTTGTTTTTATTCCAATACTGTGTTTTGTCATTGCTTGGGACTTGTTCTTGCATGTTTTCTTTGTAAAGTTTGATGAAACCATCCTTGATGAGGCCTTGTTTGAGTCCCATCCCTTTTTCCTTAATGTCCTTGTATGTTTGTAAATAGTTCATAACCATGTGATGTGCAAGACTAGTATGTGCATTATCTATGAACATTTTGACAAGGTGACATTTTGGGATGGTACATGAGATCCTAGTTGTGAAGGTTTGCCAGCATTGTAAGTATTCTACAAGGCTTTCTCCTACTTTTTGCTTGGTATGAACTAAGTCTACTACAGATAACTAGTCTCAACAAGATGAGCATATTAAGCCACAAAGGCTTTAGAAAGATCA
Organism: Cupressus sempervirens; assembly: GCA_028749045.1. NCBI lineage: Eukaryota > Viridiplantae > Streptophyta > Pinopsida > Cupressales > Cupressaceae > Cupressus > Cupressus sempervirens. Next base: position 520,027,815 of record CM053784.1, on the reverse strand, counting down.
ATGAAGGTTTTAATGGTGCCCTAGGGTATATGACGAAACCACTCGAGGGTAGGCCCCCCTAAGATTTTTGGAAAAAGTCACATGAGGAATACATCATTATAAGCCACTTCTTGGCAATGCATATAGAATTCCTTGACATGTGTAACTGGATCACCTTTCCCTCTAAATTTATCAAAATTGGGGATCTCAAAGTGTTTAGGAAAAGGTGTTATTGTGATGGTTTTGTCAAATGGGTATGGACAATCATTTTTGAATTTAAACATTTTGGAGTCTATCCCATCCTTAAGGGCTTTAAGAGAATTTTTCATCTCTTCCCATTCAGAGTTTATAGGCGGGGTACTAGGTGCCACCAGTCCAAGTGCCCCTATTGTGGGATACATAGAAAATGTTGAAGGTTGATATGGGAAACCTTGACTACCATATGGCGGTTGAGGAAAAATAGGTTGCACAACCGATGGGATGGATGCTATGGGTTGTTGGAAGGTAGTTTGTGTATACTGATACATTTTTTGGGTAGACTACAGATGGGGAGGGTAAGTATGAGGTTGTTTCCATACTAGATAATTCTATACAAATACTTAAGCATACTTTTGGCATGATGATTGCAGCTAAAAAGATGGTAATGTGGGCAATACATGGGTCGTGCTCTGGGAATGCATACTTTGCCCAATATAGGTTGGTTGTGCCCCTACTTGAGAGAATAAGTGAGTATTAGTATGTGCAAGGTAATTAATGTGGGGAAAAGTGTTTATAGCAAGATATTGCAGTGTAGGGGTGATTTGGCTATTGCCTAAGGGTAGCATAGAAAAATAGTTGGTCATTAGTGGTAGCAAATAGAATTGAGGAGTGAAGGATGAGAGTGATTGAGGTATGGATGCATCACAAAAGGGGAGGCTAGTGGCAGGCCCTTGTGCCATACCAACACTCCAAGACCCTAAAGGGAATGAGGCTGAAGTACTTTGGCTAGTAACAAATCAATTGATAGTGATGTTGGGTGGGATGGAAGATGAGGTATTTGAACCTAGTGGAGGCATTCTGGTAGTAAATGGATTGGATGTGTTTTGAGATGGAAGGGAAAATGCAATGTTACTAGGTGCAAAAGAGGGATTTTATGAATTAGGGAGATGGGTGGAGGAAGAAAATGCAGATGATACACTTGGGGTTTCTTGAGATGTGGTATATACTAGGGTTGAGTGAGGAAGGGATAGGTGTTTTGCAGAATGGGAGCAGTCACCTGGGTTCAGAGTATATGTGGATTGCTAGTTTTGTCCGCAATGGTTGGTACCCACTGTTAGGTGAAGAGAAAGGATCATGACGGACAGATGACCCTACAAATGGTGGTTTCCACCCAAACAGAGGATGGAAAAGATCTATAATGTTGGTAGGTGGTAGGCATCCAAACTAAAAGGCACCAACATTGTCCTTTAAGAAATTTTCCATGATGGTTTCTTTATTTTGATCTATGATGGCATTAACAATGGTTGCATGGCCAGGTTGGTTCATGAAAGCATCAATATCTATGGAAGAACCTATCTCTTTAGAGGTTTGTGGTGGTGGATTCGGTGGTGTCATGGAAACTATGGGGTATGGTTGAGCCCGAGTTGTTCCACTACTATGACTAGGAATCCTTCTTTTTTCATGTGTTCTTACCAAAACGTGTGGTGGGTGGCATGAAAGGATAATTTCTCTAAGGATGAAAATGGCTAAGGTGGATTCATTTCTGAGAATGCAAAGAAGAATAGGTGCAAGTGTATTTAATGATACTTTAAGGACCCAAATGATATGGTATTAAGTGAAGGAAATTGTGTTTCCCTTGAGTGTGATCTCAAAAATGTGATGGTGATATCAAACCCTAAGGTAGCCTTATGTCTACTTTTGGGAGGCAAAGAAGGATCAAATGTGTAGCCTAACCTTTTTCTCAAGGTGATGTGGGACACAAGTGACAGCCTATCCTAAACAATGCTTAGTTTCAAGGATAATTATGATGGTGATATGGATGGAAATTTTTCTTTAGGGAAACAAATTCTAATAAAGTGATGCCAAGATGCTTCTAAGTGTATGAGTAAATAGTGGAGGGAGCTAGGGCTTAATGATATATGTGGAGGATTTCTGAAAATCTAAGGTTGATGTGAAAATGGGAGGAGGTGATTCTATTTTAAATAGTGGTTTTATGTGAAAGACTAAACATATGAGGAGATAAGTGCATAAGAATGTGTGTCGAAAAAGAAGAACCTAATAAAAGTGAGTAGCACTAGAGTTGTTGATAAGGCTATGGTTGACACGTTGTCAGAGAGTTAGGTTCTGAATTTTGTAATCCCACTCAGTTTGGAGTGCAATGTCTGCATCATCTTTCTCAATTTGGTCTAGTTTGGCAATCCTTGGGTTGGGGATATGTTTTTTTTATTCTTCTTCTATTTCCTTGTAAACTAGTATTTGTGGAAGTTTAGCCTTTTTGAATTTAGTCTTGGTTTGGCCTGACATGAGATAAATCTAAAGGATTTGATCGCAACTATGGGGTTTTATAGGAAGTGACTATGCTAAGTATACCTTTTAACCTTGGGTTGGAAACATAAATTAGTTAAGGAATAGCCAAGTTTCTAGAAATGGTAAAGTAGCAAAGTGGGGCAGACTAGGTTCAAGATTTGTTGCGAATAAACTTGCTAACAATCCTTTTGAACAAAGGTAAGTGGGATCTGTTTTCAAGAAAAATGTGTTATTTTCAGTCAAGTAGGAAAGGTAATCAAATATTTTTTGAAAGAGATAAATTTGGACCAAGAAAAAAAAGGTTTGTAACTAGATTTTGCTACTAGTTGGTTTTGAGATAATGAGTATAATTTTGGAAAAGGTAAAGTTGAGCCAATGAGACAAAATTTATTGTGAATGGACTTGTTAACAATTTTTTTTGAAACAACAAGGAGGGAATCTTCTTGAAGATAAAATGTGTTTATTTCTGATCAAGTAGGATAGATAACAAGGATATTTTTTGAAAAAGGTAAAGCTTTGAACAAATGAGGCAAAATTTGTTGTGAATGGACTTGCTAACAACTATTTTTGGAACAATAAGGAGGGAATCTTTTTTTCATGATGTAAATTATGAACAAATAATTTCTCAAAGGACAAAGCAACTTTGAGAAAGACAACTAAATCATCTCTTTAGCAAAAGGATTTGATAACAACCATAGAAAATTGTATATGTTTTTATAAATATTTTTCATGGGTTTTGAGCACAAGTAAGACAATTCAAACACACTCTTTATCCCTAAGGTCAAATATTTGGTTGCAATATACTATTCAATGGCCCAAAACTTGGCATCTCCTGATTCTAGTGCAATATGTCCCTCTAATCGAAGAGGTGAGTCAATACAAGAGTTGACTGACAAATGATACACATCAAAGAATCTTCAAGGCATGGCATATAGAATTTCCCCTTCTATGAGAAAAATGACCCTTGGAGATGAAACTGAAGTGGCCTTATGCCTCTACTAGGGGAGCACAATGGTGAGTAATCTTGAGGGATGATGTTTCCCTTGCACCATAAATGAACATACCATGGAAAAAATAAAGAATATTGACTAGAAAAGGGTTGTAAATGGGTCTATGGTGTCTCACCAAATAGTTGTTACATATGTGATCCACTTAAGAATCTATTCTAGACATGCTAAAATTGTGGGAAAGTTTTCCCACCTCAGGCTACCCCTAGAAACACATTGCCTGAACTTGGGTGATAGAGCGAGAAAGTTTACCTTTCCCCTCATTTATATACTGGCCAGACTTTTTACCAGTTTGAGCTTCTCAACAAAGGGCATGCGCTTCCCAGAGGTGGATGAACTTGCTAGAAGCACTCTTAGGTTGTTGTGGATGATCTTGTTAACAACTTTTGGTACATGCATCATCTACTTTAAGGTCTTGAGATGCAAAAAGAGAGAAGACCAAGATGTGCTAGAAGGCAGAATCTCAAAACATGCAAGACAATTGATTCATTTCTAACTGGACACTTTAGTGTATCCTAACAAGCTAGTTTTTGAAGACACACATGACCTTAGCATTCAATTTTTTCATTCCAACTTTACAGCTATGGCCAACAAAAGGAAATCAAGTCAAAAAAAAGTAAATCGCACGTGAAAGCTTTTGAAAAGGAGGGAATAAGAGAAATTTTATCTTTAAGGAATTCAAGATTTGATGAGTTTATTTTAAGTGTTGAAATTGAGGTGTTCACAAGTAATATTCATTTGCACTTTAAATAAAGTATTCATCACATTTGGTTTGGTTTTAGTACCTAGCATTCAAGAGTGGATTTTTCTTATTTAGATTTATCCAAACATTCCAATGAGAAATTTTTTAGGATTAAACATTCATTCCATGAAAAAGAGAGAATTTGTTCATTTTTAAGCAACCAGAGACACAATTTTCCTAGCAATTAATCTAAGAAACCTTCAAAAAACTAGTTAGCATTTCACTTCAAAAAGTACCTACAACATAAATGTGTTAAAATTTGCAGCTAATTAGTCAAACTTACAAACCTATAGGTCTAAAATGCAATCTTATGGTGTGGGAACACAACTAAGGGTCACAGGATTGAGGTACACGAGCTGGTGAAAAGTGCAAAAAAAGTGGGCCATAGGATAAAAATACATAGGGCATTCCCATGAAATAGCAATCCCATTGGTTTTTAGGGGAGCATTCCCACAGATAGATGGGTCGGTCAATTCAATTGGAAAGAGAAAAATTGGGTTTTAAGGGTTGACTAACTAAGCATTCTTGCGGGTCTTTTCTAGCGATCCCATTACTAGAAACTAATGTTCCTATGGGACTAGGGTTGGCAGGGATGCGGGGGGTGTGTTTAGTGACATGTGGTGATGGTGGCTTGAGGCAAACAAAAATCCCACCTTTGTAGGTTTGTGTTCTCGTTGGTTTATGGTTGCAATCCTGTGGCTACGGATTCACAATTTCATGGTGGCGAGATCGCAAACAAAGTGCTTAGGAAAGTGGTTGAAAGAAGAAACCAATTTTATGGTTGGGAGCGCGTTTCCTAACAAGAGACTTGTGTGCCTACAAAAATATCAGAAGACCACTTATGTACACATATTAGCACAAAATGTCAGTTTTTTTAGTTTAACATATAGCAAACAAAAAATTTGATTATGGTGACCCAAATGTGGGCTCCCACCTAGCATGCCAAAATGTATCACCTAATCTAGTAGTGTAACAAAGGAATACTAACTAATAATGAAAGCATATACAAAACTGAACAGTTAACACTTACGATAGGATGAGATTATCACTAAAAGGAAGGCAAACCAAGAATGGTAAGCTCCTTAGGCATAACCTAAGATGATGAAGCTATGTCCCTGATGGATGGAAATTTATGCTCATGTTGTTCTCAAGCTTCCAAAGGATGGGGGTTTCTACCAAGTGTGTGTATGGATGAGGGTTTCAACAATGGGGGTATGGAGGGATTTCAACATTATGATGGTATTTTGGTACTTTTTTGGCTCTCAAAATAGCATTATAACTTTGCATAAAAGTGGATGATCTTTTGTGAAGGGAGAGGGTTTCATTTATAGGCTAAGGGGTACAGGGGTGAATGGCCAAGATGCAAGGATTGGGAAAAGCTTATGGAGGGTCAGGATGTCCTAAAAGGAAGCACATGGATTTTGCTAGTTTGGAGCCAATTAGGAGGTGACACATGTCACAAGGTGATTGGATGGAGGGAAGGGCAAGATAAATAATCAACAAAGGAGGCTTAAGAGATAAGGGCTTCATAAATGTTCATAAATGCTTTGTAAGAGCTTTTAATGCTTGTGTAAGAGCCATAAATGCTTGAGGATGAGGGTGAGGATGAGATTGTTGACTTTGGCTTGGATTAGCAAGTCTTAACCCTTGCTTAAAGTTGTGCAAATGTTTAGGAGGGGTATTAGGATTAGCTTAGAAAGGGGGTTAGGGGGCAAGTGGTTTAGCTTTGATGGGATGGGTTAGTTAAGAGGCTAAGTGAGGTTAGTATGGGTGAATGGGTTGGATTAGGGGTAGAGGATAGGTCTTAGTGATATTTTAGGGGTTTGGATATTTTCTTAAATGATTTATTTAATAAAATGAGGGAATATGAGATTAATTTAAATAGATTTGAGGATTTATTTAATTTAATAGAGGAATGGAGATTTAATTGATAAATTGACTTTGGGTTATCATTTGATTTTATCAATTGGACTATAGTTAATTTAATTAATTAATTAACTAGGGGATGATTAATTAATTAATTAATTAGTTAATATTTAATTAGTAATGTCTTAGGAGATGACTAAATATGATTACTTAGTGATGTAATTAGATTTAGGTGGCTACACTAACTGGGTCCATCCTCTAACAAGGAATATTTATATTAGCACATTATCTTGTGGGCATCATTCCCACTGGGGTTTTCCCTCTAATCAAGCTTTTCCCTAGTTAACAAACAAATCTAGTGTAATTGTGTATGTGCATCTTAGTATGGTTGATAACTTATTCACTAAAGTATTCAAAACACAATCCATGCTCCAACAATAGTCACACCTTTTCCTAATGTTGCTAAAGGATGATCATCACCCAACCATTTCATCACAAACCCCTTTTTCTTTAAGAAGTTACCAAATTCATTCCACTCTCTATCTTCTATCAAAACTGAAATGTCATATGTATGTTCAATGTTATTACTTCTCGTTTTGCCTCGTTGTCAACTTTCACAAGGGTTTCTGGTTGCAAGAATTATTTTCAATCCTTCCAAAATCAAACACTCTTTTAATGTGCAGCAATCCTTTTCTCTATTTCAATCTCCATCCCATTTTATTTGATCTCCACACACTATAAGGTTTATTGAAGTCCTTTTGAACAATGCTTTCCAAAACCTTCTATGCACTACTTTATTGGTAACTAGAGCTAGATTTGAAACTAGTTGATTTCTCTTGCTAAATGGTCATCAGATTTGGATCAACCATTCTAGTTCAAACTCTAACAATTGTGAAATCCAACCTACCTTGATTGTTACAACCTTACCATTCAATTATTTTATATCTTCATATATGATTATTTTGTACTCATTAGTGATTGGACACAACTGCAAGATTGGGAGCCTTATAATTCTCTTGAATTACATGAAAGTTGTGTTAGTTTGGGATATAAAATAGATTCAGATGTCGTAGAAAATATATTTCAATACATATCCAATTATATTATAAAAAAATCAATTTCTCTTGACATGAAAGGTGAATTTACGTACATTAACAATCATTAGATACAATATGAATTATATGTCTAATAAATAAAATCATGTGCTACAATTATTGACATCAAACATAAAAAACACAAAGCTTTTATAAAATCATACTACACTCTCTATAAATAATATAATAAATAACCATTTTAAACAATTTTTAATGTTTTCAATGTCATTTTTTCTCAGTAGCAGACATCTAACCAAATGTTTTCATTACTCATTTAACACATAAGTCCAAAAGCACATGGTCATTTCAAAATGGTAAATTTAGAAAAGAGAATTGTTGAAGGAATGCGTGTCAAGAATGAAATGGTTTTAAAAAAGAAGAGGGGCAAGTTGAATAGCTTGTAAGTACTAGCGATGTGTGGTAAGCTTTGAAGGGGGAGAAGGGGTGGCGTGAGAGTAGAAAACTTTGATAATGAGTGCATGAGTAAGCTTTGATCTAAAACTGAAATGACATATGTATGTTCAATGTTATTAGTTATCATTTTGCCTCGTCAACTTTCACAAGGGTTTTTGGTCGCAAGAATTATTTTCAATCCTTCCAAAAACAAACACTCTTTTAATGTGCATCAACCCTTCTCTCTATTTCAATCTCCATCCCATTTTATTTGATCTCCACACGCTATAAGGTGTGTTGAAGTCCTTTTGAACAATGCTTTCCAAAACCTTCTATGGACTACTTTATTGGTAACTAGATCTAGATTTGAAACTACTTGATTTCTCCTATTAAATGGCCTTTCGAATTTGGATCGACCATTCTAGTTCAAGCCCTAATGATTGTGAAATTCTACCTACCTTGATTGTTACAACTCTACCATTCAATTCTTTTATATCTTCATACATGATAATTTTGTACTCATCAATGATTGGACACAAGTGTAAAGATTGGAAGCCATAGAATTATCATGAATTACATGAAAATTGTGTTAGTTTGTGATTATAAAATAGATTCAGATGTCCTAGAAAATATATTTTAGTAAATATCCAATTATATTAAAAAAATCATTTTCTCAACGTGAAAGGAGAATTTGAATATAATATCCACATTGACAATCATTAGATAAAATTTGAATTATATGTCTAATAAATAAAATCATGTGCTATAATTATTAACATTAAACATAAAAAACCACAAAGCTTTTATAAAATCATACTACTCTCTCTATAAATAATATAATACATAACCATTTTAAACAATTTTTAATGTTTTCAATATAATTTCTCACTAGCAAACATCTAACCAAATGTTTTCATTACTCATTTAACACATGAGTCCAAAACACATGGTCATTTCAAAATGGTAAATTTAGAAAAGAGAGTTGTTTAAGGAATGCGTGTCAAGAATGAAATGGGTTTAAAAAAGAAGAGGAGCGAGTTGAATAGCTTGAAAATACTGGCGATGTGTGATAAGCTTTGAAGGGGTGGCATGGGAGTAGAAAACTCTTTGATAATGAGTGCACGAGTAAGGCACGTAAAACTATGCACTTTTGCAACTCACTCCAACATGTTACACGCATTTCAAGTCGGTGCATCTTGCGTTTCTTCAATTACGTAGCGTGCCAGGAATATTTGATTTACTTTACCTGCAATAAAACAAAGTTTTTAGCCCTCTCCACTTTGGTAAAGAAAACAATGGAAGATGCACCTCAAATTGGGGTTAACAATAACAATAACAATGGTGGCCGTGTCAATTCCATACACGAACAACACGAAAACAATCAGTCGAGAGATCGAATCCCGTACAGCCAATTGGTGGTCTCGCCCATTTCCAGCAGGCACCCTAATAATACTCATGAAAGTAAGAGCCAAGAGGATGGGTTTGATCATGATCTGCAACAGGATGAATATGATGATCATCCATTTCAGGACTCTGCACCAGGAACCAGGAGATGGCACCGCCATGAAACCCTCTCGCTTCTCACTGTTCGATCTCAAATGGACGCCGCTTTCCGTGATTCAATCTTCAAAGCTCCCCTCTGGGAAGAGGTTTCAAGGTATGCTCATGCTCTTTTTGAACAAAAACTGGATCTTTGTTGTGATTTTGGCACAAACAGAATTTGCACGAGAGGAGAGAGAGAAGTGCAGAAAGGAATTCTCAACAGAATCATATAATCTTGGAATCTAAATTTTGTTCTGTTGTTTAAGCGTATGGTGAATTTGTATTAAAACGATTTCCGTTATGATATCAAGTCTTGTTCTTGAAGAGAGAGACTGTTTTGTAAAGTAAGAATTGGTTCTCGTTGTGGTATATTCAGTTTTGTTCTTAAAGAGAATGACTATTTTGTTTTAGAGAGATTTTATTTTTGTTATGATTATTTTGTGTCGGTGAGATTAGATTTGGGTTAAGATTATGCTTAAACAGAATGAGTATTTTGTTTCAGTGACGTTTGATTTCTATTCAGTTTTTTTCTTGAACAACATGAGTATTTTGTCTCAGTAAGATTTGATTTCTGTTGTGATTATTCTTAAAGAGAATGACTATTTTGATTTCTAATGGTAATAATGAAATAGAACGAGTATTCTGTTTCAGTAAGATCTGATTTATAGTATGATATTCTCTCTCGTTAGAATGGCCAATGAGAGAGACTTCATTTCAAAAATGGTAATATTCAGTTTTACTTTAAAGAAAATGGTGATTTTGTATTTGTAAGATCTGGTTTAAGGTGTTATAATATATTTGTGAATGATTCAATTGTATAATTGAATTGAAAAACATGACATCAGAACATATTTTAGATACCTGAGATACTATGTCAGTGTATGTTGATGTTGAGAAACAGAGATTATTAGATCCTACAGTTGTACCCTTGAGCACCTTCATTTCTTTTCCCTGCCGTGGCAATTAACTTTGATAGAAGGCATGCTGAATTATTTCTCTGATATTTCGTAGTAAAGTTTGACTATTGCTGTTGTCGGATGTATTAATGGCGCTCAGGAGGCTAGCAGAGCTCGGATTTGACAGAAGTCCGAAGAAGTGCAAAGAGAAATTCGAAAACCTGTCAAAATACTACAAAAGGAGCAAACAAGGAGCGCATGATAAACAAAACCGAAAATCTTACAGATTCTTTAAGCAGCTGGATGCTTTGTACACCGACGGAAAAGGAAGCAGCATGAATAATATCACAGGATGCGCTGATGAAGGATCTAGTGGAACATTTGATCAAGCCACGGCGAAAAAATCACTTGTACATCAAACAAATTTGAGCACAATAAGCTCTTCGTCAGGGTCCTTGGACGACTGTGACGACGATTCTGGTAATAATAACAATAATCCTCAAAGAACTGGCACAAAAAGGAAAAGAATTTCCGAGGAGAAAATGGTGAGATTCTTTGAAAAGTTTATGGAGAAAGTGTCACGGACGCAGGAAATGATGCAGCAGAAATATTTTGAAATAATTGAAAAGCTCGAACAGGAGAGAATTGTGCGGGAAGAGGCGTGGAAAAGGCAAGGGCTTGCAAGGCTGAACGCGGAAGCTGAGCTGAGGTCGCGAGATCGAGCCCTGTCCGCTGCCAGAGACTCAGCCCTAGTCTCCTTTCTCCAGAAATTCACAGGCCAAACTTTAACCCTTCCACAGCCTCAGCCACAAGCGCCTCCGCAAATTCATCGCAACAATCAAAGCGATCCTGCGTTGGTCGATCCGGGATGCAAGCGGTGGCCTAGGCAGGAAGTAGAGGCGCTGATCAAGGTGAGAAGCGGAATCGAAGCTAGGTTTCAAAAAGCCGAGCCAAAAGCGAAGCTTTGGGACCAAATCTCAGCCGAAATGGCCGCCATGGGATTCAGTCGCAGCCCTAAAAGATGCAAGGAGAAATGGGAAAATATCAACAAATATTTCAGAAAAGCCAAAGACAATACCAAAGAAGGCCATGAAAAGGTCACTACCTGTCCATATTTTCACCAATTGGACGATTTCTACAGCAACGCCATTCTCAATTCGCCTTATCAGAAAGCAGAGGCCAATGTTCAAAAAACTCATATGGATTCAGCCATACTAACCCTAAATAACAATAATTTTCATCACAATCAGTTGATTCGTCCTGCAACAGAAAATAATTCTGAGTTAAATTCAACAAATGAAGAGATCTGTGCTGAGAAATTAGAAGAAAAGCCGCCAGATGCCGATCAAGCACCTTCTTCTGCTACTCATTCTTCATTCGAAGATATGCTTACGAACTGACTGAAAAAGAGGGAAAAAAACCCAAGAAGCCATTTTTGGTTTTTATGTAATCTATTTGTATAGTTTGATTGGGGTATTTATTGAAGAAAATCGTTTTATTCACAGAATTCACACACCCGACTGTAATTGCTCAGCACTGTAGCAAATTTTAACGGAGCGTTATCTTTAAATTACAAAATATTGTAATTATTACGAAGACCTGACGTATTGAAGAGGATTATTAAATGATATGAATTCGACACGTTGTATAGGAGTGTAATATGATCAACTTTTACCTATTTGTGGGGTTATTTTGAAAATTGTGTTGTTTATGTAATTAATAAATTTTGAAATAGCATAGATACGTGTGGAATTCGATTCAATCTTTTTTATTTCTAATATTCTTCAATTTTTATTTATTATTCATCACCTTTAATAGTTACAGCCATGTAGAGTAGACACAATCCATGTAGACTAGACACAATTTCACTTTTGCAATTGTGGACTTCCCTTCACTATTCAAATATCCTTTATTGCTGCCTACTTCATTAGTCATTGTGATCCAACTTTGCACACACTATATTGATTAATGTATAAGTGGTGGTTGTATTTTAAAATGTTCTATACATCTAGAGTATAGTATTTGGAGACATGTTTAAAGAAAGATAAAAATTAGCAACATTAGCATCAAAGCCCATCATCTTTTTAATTTCTTGGAGCTTGTATGTTTTCTTTATTTTTTATTTTTTTATGTATGAAGTCAGCCCTATATATGTGTGTGTATGTACATATATATGTATACGTATATATGTATATGTATATGTATATATACATATATATACATATATACATACATATATAGTATACGTATATATGTGTGTGTGTGTATATATATATATAGTTACATATATATATATATATATACATGTATGTATGTATGTATATGTATGTATGTATGTATGTATATATATGTATATATATGTATATTCATATATATATACATATATATACATACATACATATACATATATACATACATGTGTGTGTGTGTGTGTGTGTGTGTGTGTGTGTGTGTATGTATGTATGTATATACATACATACATACATACATATATATTTATACATGCATTTTTTAAGAAATATAGATGATTACTGTAGGAGCAAGCAATGTGTATTTTAATTTTAAATTGTTTTTACTTTGAAGAAATTTGGATGATAGTATTTTTAATTTAAAATATTAATGTCTATTTTATTAAATCTATATTAGGGATATGGTTATTGATAGGATTATGGTTTACTGAAATTATTATTTCTATATTTTGTTAAGGTTAGTATCAAATTATTCTTTCATTTTTTAAAATAACATTGTATATGTAGTGTTTTTTTTTCATAACTTAAGGACATAATTAATTTTTTTCAATTTAGTATGATATTATTTATTTATTTAATTTTAAATTTTTTAATCTTTAATTTATATGTTTTGTGAAGGGTGTCAACATGTTAAAAAGTAAAGAAATATTTCTCTTCTAAAGATCATTTTGCTTCTAAATAGTTATAGTTTATACATACTAATTTATGTGGCCCTACAAGGACAATGCCATTAAATAGTGAAAAAATACTTCATAATTTTTCTATATATGATTATACAAGGATAACATGGGTAACTTTTTTAAAGCACAAATCAAAGGTATTTAACAAGTTTAAGATTTTCAAGAAAATGGTTGATAAGGAGTCAAATGTCTAAGTCAAATTATAAAAAAAAAACTTGGGAATCAATACCTAGATCTAAAGGTTAAAATATAATATGTTCTAAATAGATCTTTACAAATAAACTTGATGAAAATGAAAATCTATAGAAACAAAAAAATAGATTAGTGCATAAGGGTTATAATCAAATTGAAGGTGAGGATTTTGATGAGGCCTTTGCACGAAATGCAAGAATTGGGACAGTTGGAATATTTATTGTATTTTTAGCTTGCGATGGTTTTCAAAATGTACCAAACAGATGTTGAAAATGCATTTCTAAATGTTTATTTCGAGGAAGAGATATATATGGATCAGCCAGAAGGCTATGAAAGAAAAGAGTTTCATAATCATGTTTACAAGTTAAAGAAAACACTCTTTGGTTTGAGTCAAGATCCTAGTTCTTGGTACTCTCAATTGGATTGGTATCTCATTAGTAATGGTTTAACAAGAGGTGGTGTTGATAGTAACTTGTATGTTAAGGTTAAAGATGGTGATATTCTTGTGGTACTTATTTATGTTGATGATAAAGTAGTTGGATCAAAAGATGATGCATTAAGTCAAGGTTTTTCAAAGCTTATATAATTTGAAATGTATATAAATTGGAAATTATCATATTTTCTTGGGATACAGATTTCTCAATTGAAAAATGGTGTATTCTTATCAAAAACTAAGTATGCAAATGAAAAGTTAAATAAATTTCACATGGAACATTGTAATCCTATGGGAACACCAATGATAATAGGCTATAAACTTACTAAAAATGATGATTATCTTGATGTCGATCATACAAGTTATAGATATATGATTTCTATTTTACTATACCTCACTACTTCAAGGCCTAATATCATGCACAGTGTTTTTCTAGTTGCAAGATTTCAATCTTCACCCAAGGAATCTCATGTTATGGAAGTTAAAATAATTTTTAGATATATTAAAGGTACTTTGGATTATGTAATTTCATATCCTAAACATGACAATTTTGTATTTGTTTCTTACACTAACTTAGATTGGGTAGGTTTTCTTAATGATAGGAAAAGTACTTTAGGGATAACATTCTTCATAGGTAACAACCTAGTGTTTTCACATAGTAAGAAGCAAGAATCTAATATACTTTATACTATAGAGGTATAATATATAGTTGTGTATTGTTGTTGTCCATAGGTTATTTAGATCATTCAAACTTTTCCAAATATGAGAGTAATGGTATCTAAACCGATTCCCATCTATTATTATAATCAAAGTATAGTCGATATTTAAAGAATCCATCTATGAATTCATGTACAAAGAACATTGATATTCATTATCATTTCATAAGAGAATATTTGTTTGATGTTAATGTTTCTTCACAATATGTCCCTTCTACTAATCACTTTGTTGATAGTTTTACTAATCCTTTTGCCAAAGAAAGCATTTGGAGGGTTAAGAATGTGATTAGGGGTTAAACCCTTCTCTTCTCTAACAAAATTTAATTAGTGATTCATAGGTTTCAAGTGTTGTAAATGTAACAATATATAGGTGACTAAGAGGGGGCAAGGGGGAGGAGCGGTGAATCAAGAACCACTTAAATCTTGTTTGTTAGATTACTTTTGCCTTTCTTTATTAGATTGTTTTATATATTGTTATGCATGAACATAAAGAAATAAAGAAATCAACACCATAACACTTTGACACAATATTTGGTAACCTAGAAACCCTCCAAAGAGAATGTAAAATTGGGGTAGGGTTGACACTCACAATGCTTCATTGCTAGTAATAAATTTGACCTATTAGGGATTACAATTGATCACTTCTAGTGATCTATTCTATCAGGAGTATGAAGGACTCGTAGGTTTACCTTGTGAAAGGATTTTACAATACACTAAAGTATGTACTTTGTTAAGAGATTTTACAAAAGACTGCTAGGTCCACCTTGTTAGAGAATTTTACCTGATGCACATGTTAGGATGTAGTCAATAAGATGATCTTGTTGGCAATATGGATAAGTAGAAAAATTCAGAGTTGTCATTTATAAAAACATATATCTTAGGAATAAAAGGCACAATTTACTGTTGGATACAATTATCCAATTGTGTGTTGTCTTTGATATTACAAAAATATCATATTAGTTATTAGTCAATGTCTATCGAGCTCAGTTGGTCAACAAAACAAATTTCAAAGCCTACCGAGCATTCCTAGAAATTACTCTATGGAAACAATTTCTACCGAGCTCACTTGGGCATCAAAGAATTTTATGGTAGAAGTTAGTGTTAACCGAGCTCACATGGTTAAAAAAGGAAAGTTAGTGTTTACCAAGTTCACTCGATCTCCAAAGGATTTTGCAAAGTTCACAGTGTTAACCGAGTCTCTATTGGTTAACACAAGAAATCAGTTTAGGAATAGTGTTTACTGAGCAGGGTCAGCCAATGAAGGAATTTTTTGTTTTGGGAAATAAAGTTTAATTATTTCATGTAATGATTGTAGCCAACTAACCTAATGATTATTGGTAATTGTAACTTGTAAATGAGTTGACTTGATAATTTGAAAGGTATATATGAAAGGTCAAGTTGAGAATTCTAAAGAGTAATGAATGAGCATGCAAGTATATTGACTGAAGAAAGTGTGAGTGAACTCTGAAGGATGGTCAGATATCCTTGAGGAGTAGCAAAGTTTTATTTGATAAAAAAGGATCTAGTGAAGTAGAACAGAGATCTGTATCAGCAATTCAGTTGCATCTCATTCAGGTCATTTTCATTGTTACTTTCTCACCATTGTAGCAGTGATTCCTAAATCTCTTAATAGAGTTGATCTAGCAGCCATTTGTAAATCCTATAACAAGGTGACAGTTCTATTGAATTTTTCTAAAGACCTCTTGTAAGGCCACTCTTAATAGGGTGATTAAATCCTCTAATAAGGTCACACCTAACAATGTGTTTTGTAACCTTTAACTAGGTTGGCTCCTAACAGGGCTCACTTTAGAAGAGTGAAAATCAGTAACTAGTTACTTGGTGGTTTTTCCCATATTGGGTTTCCATGTTCAATCTAGTGTCTCATGTGTTGATGTTATTTCTTTTATGGTTGCATGTTAATGACTGTGAATGTTTAAGATCAGTAATAAGTTAACATACACTGCATCTATCGAGTTACAACATTTTTCTGTATGTTCACCAAGTGATAGCAGTAACTAGTTTATTAGACATCTAAGGGATCTATGGATTTGTTTTTGTGGTAATTGATTCACCACCCCCCCCCCCCCCTCCTTAGTTACTCCATCTATATTTCCAACAATTGGTATCAGAGCTTTTGGTGCTTGTAGAAAGGATTTCAAGGATCTAAGCTAAAGATCGGGATGTCTTACAAGAGAGAAATTCCAAGGCTTAACAGGGATAACTTTTTAGCATGGTAGGGACTAACGAGACTTCATCTGGCTTCCATTGGAGATATAGGATTGAAATGCTTTGGTCAAGAATACACAACTCCTTCTAGTACACTATTTGTTAATGATATTGGTGAGAAGAAGACTCATAACACCATGATGATAGACATTGCATCTGCCCTAAGCAATGAAGAATTTGATGATATCAAGGACTGCAAAACTACCTTTGAAATGTGGAACAAGTTAAAGGATATCTATGGAGGTGATGATAATGTGAGGAGAGCCAAAGCAAAAAGTCTAAGAGGACAATTTGATGAGATGAGAATAAGAGAGGATGAAAACATTTCCAAATATGTTGAAAGAGTCAAAGCAAGTGTCAATGCAATCAAAGCTTCAGGAGGAGATATGATAGAAGAAACAGTTGTAAGTAAAGTTCTTAGAACATTTCTTCCCATTTATGCAATTAGAGTATCTACAATTCAAGAAAGAAGATGTGAAGCAAATCATAAGATAAATTTGGATGCACTCAAGGAAAAAGGCAAGAAGATAAAGGAATCTCAGTTAGAAAGTGAAGAAGAATTAGAAGAAAGTACTGACAGTGATCTTGAAGTATTTGAAGCTCTACTTGCAAGGAAATATTCTAGAGGAAAAGAAAAATACAAAGATAAGGTTCCCCTAATCTGTTTTTCATGTGAGGAAATTGGTCATATTGCAACTAGATGTCCAAACAAACAAAGCAAGGATGAGAAGAAAGGTCATAAGTGCAATGGCAAGAAAGATTTCAAATCATTCAAGGACAAAGGTAAGAAAAAATGTTTTATGGCTAAGGACTCTAAGGATTCTAATAATGGTGAAGATGAAATTGTTTACATTGCTATGAAAGATGAATCTAATAATGATGAGGAAGATAAGATGGCACTTAGCTCTCATGTGAGAAAAAATACATGGATCATAAACAGTGGTTGTTCTCATCATATGACTGGTGACAAAACTAAGTTTGAACATTTTGAAGACTATAATGGTGGTAGTGTAAGGTTTAGAAATAATGAACCTTGTTGCATAAAAGGAAGAGGCTGAATCTCATTAACCAAAGAACTTGTATGTGATAATGCCTATTGGGTTGAAGGACTAAAACATAATCTGTTGAATGTAGCATAGCTAATCAATATTGGATTCAAGGTGGAATTCATGCATGGAAAAGCAAGACTATTGGATGACAAAGGAAAGCTGGTTGGATCGGGCATAAAAGCAAAAGGTAACTTGTTTTATCTTGAACTTGGTGAGTGCTCATGTTTTATTGCTCAAGATGAAGAAAGTTGGTTACAACACAGAAGGTTATGTCATGTAAATTTTGATAACATGGTAAAAATAAGAAAATTCAGGAAAGTAAGAGGCATTCCTAGTTTAAAGAAACCTGATGTTGGTCTACGCAAGAATTGTCAGATTGGTAACATGGAAAAGACTAGTTTTAAAAGCAAAAGCTTTCAATCTAAAGATATTTTGGAAATTTTGCATACTGATTTGTGTGGACCTATTGGAATTGAGAGCTATACTGGAGAAAAGTTCTTTATTATTTTTGTTGATGACTACTCTAGAATGATGATTGTTATGTATCTGGGAGAGAAGATAGAAGCATTTGAGAAATTCAAATGGTATTTGGCCATAGTAGAGAAGGAAACAAGGAAAAGACTAAAATATTTGAGATCAGACAGAGGTGGTGAATTCATCTCCCATGAATTCAATAAATTTTGCATTGAAAGAGGAATCAAAAGATAGGTATCAACTCCTAGAACTCCTGAGCAGAATGGAATAGCTGACAGAAGGAACAGATTCATCATGGATTGTGCAAGGACTCTAATGATTGAAAATAACATTGCTATCAAATACTGGAAGGAAGCTATCAGCACTGCAGTTCATACCTTAAACCAAGTATAGCTGAAGAAGGACTCATTCAAAACTCCTTATGAATTATGGTATGGCTATAAACCCAATGTAAGTTACTTGAAAGTATTTGGAAGTAAATGTTACATTTTGAAAGAATCTAGAAAAGGAAAATTTTATGTGAAGGGTGATGAAGGTATATTTTTGGGATATTCTTGCAAGAGTAAGGCATATAGATGTTTGAATTTGTCTACTCACAAAATCATAGAAAGTGCACATGTGAAAGTTGACGAGTTTGTAGAAAGGATTGAAGAAGAAAGCAAAAAGGAACCAAAAGATTACAGGAGATTTTTTTTCATTGAACTTGATACATTGCCAAATACATCTATCAATCAAGTGACTTCTACTCCTGAGTCTTTAGTCACCGAGTTGCAAGAAGTTCCAACTGAGTCACAGGAACCCAAGTCATAGTTTGAAGCTACCGAGACAATGCCTACCGAGCCAGAGTAGCCAGAACCTGAAGTTGAAGTGCAAGAGGATGACAATGCAATTCATTCAAGAGGCAAGGAACCTATATTGGCCAAGTATGTCAGGAGACATCATGCACTAGATTAGATTATTGGAGACAAATCAAAAGGTACTATGACAAGAAGTAAGCTAAAAGGTACTTGTTTACTTGCTGATTTTGAACTTAGAAATGTCAAAGATGCATTGAAAAATGAAAGTTGGATTGAGGGTATGAATGAAGAGATAGAACAAATAGAGAAGAACAAAACCCGAACTCTTGTACCTAGGCCTAAAGATAAAAATGTGATTGGAACAAAGTGGGTATTCAAAAATAAGTTGAATGAAGATGGTAAGGTATCAAGAAACAAAACTAGATTGGTGTGTAAAGGCTAATCTCAAGAAGAAGGAATTGATTATGGAGAGACTTTTGCTCCTGTTGTAAGATTGGAAGGTATCAAGATCTTATTAGCATATACAGCATGCAAAAGATTTAAGGTATATCATATGGATGTCAAATCAACATTTCTCAATGATATTCTTGTTGAAGAAGTCTACATTGAGCAACCTAAAGGTTTTGTTGATCTAGATAAAAAGGATATGGTTTGCAAATTACATAAAGCATTGTATGGTCTGAAACAAGCTCCTAGAGTATGGTATGAGAGATTGCATAACTATCTTATTCAGATTGGTTTCCAGATAACTAATGATAACAGTAGCTTGTACATCAAGGAAGGACCAGATGACAAGATTGTTTTGGCAGAAATATTTGTGGATTATACTTTGTTTACAGGAAATGATGATCTATGCAAAGGTTTTTCAGAGAAAATGAACAAAGAATTTGAAATGCCTATGTTTGGTGAGATTAAATTATTTGTTGGTCTTCAAATACAGTAGAGCAAGAATGGTATCTACATCACTCAATCTAAATCATCAAGGAGATACTAAAGAAGTTTGGTATGGAATATTGTAAACCAGTTGGAACACCCATGTGTACTAGACTAAAACTTACCAAAGATGATGAATCAAAAGAGGTAGATCAGACCTTATATAGATCAATGATTGGAAAATTGCAGTATGTAGTTCATACAAGGCCTGATATTGCTCTTACAGTTGGTATAGTAGCAAGATTTTTAGCAAAACCTAGAGAAAATCATATGATGGCAATCAAAAGGATCTTGAGGTACTTGAAAGGAATTGAAGATTATGGCTTGTGGTATAAATTTGGAGGAAATATGGACCTAAAAGTGTTCACTGATGCTAGTTGGGTTGGTAATCTGGATGACAAAAAGAGTACAAGTGGAGGAGCATTCTTTCTTGGAAAAAGACTAGTATCTTCGACAAGAAAAAAGCAAAATTGTACATCCCAAACTACAGCAGAGGCAGAGTATGTTGCAGCAGTACTGAATTGTTCTAACATTGTTTAGTTTAAACAGTTGTTGGAAGGCATGAAGGTTGAGATTCAATAACCATTTTTTATGTTTTGTGACAATACAAGTGCAATTAACATATCAAAAAATCCAATTATGCATTCCAAACCTAAGCACATTGCTATAGAGTATCACTTTGTCAGAGAATTGGTGTAGGATAAGGAGATTAGATTAGAATATGTCCATACAAAAGAACAGATTGCTAACATATTCACCAAGCCATTACCTAAGGATGCATTCTTGTATCTAAGAGGTAAGTTAGGGGTCATTCCCCTATCTAAAGCTCACTAAAATAAAGTTTTAGTGATGCATCAACAGAAACCAAGGTGAGGATCTATCAGTTGATGTAGCATAGTCATGGGAACATTGCATATGAATCAGTACTTAAGGTACATTGATACTCATTTGGTATGTGTTGTCTTTGGCATGTGTTGTCAAAGAGGGAGAGTTTACTATCATATCTTTCTAAAATTTGTTTAAGGGAGAGTTTGTTGTTTAGAAAAGAGGGAGAAAAAAATTTATCAGAGAAAGACTTGTTTGCAAATTTCATTGTGCTATGACATGTTGTGTTACCATCAATGCCAAAGAGGAAGATTGTTGGATACAATTGTCCAATTGTGTGTTGTCTTTAATGTTACACAAATGTCATATCGATTATTAGTCAGTGTCTACCAAGCTCAGATGGTTAGCAAAGCAAATTTCAAAGTCTACTGAGCATTCTTGGAAATTACTCTGTGGAAACAGTTTCTACTAAGCTCACTCGGGTGTCAAAGAATTTTTTGGTAGAAGTCAGTGTTAATAGAGCTCACATAGATAATGAAGGAAAGTCAGTGTTTACCAAGTTCACTTGATCTTCAAAGGATTTTGTAGAGTTTTCAGTGTTAACCAAGCCTCTATTGGTTAACACAGGAAATCCGTTCAAGAATAGTGTTTACCGAGCAAGGTCGACCAATGAAGGATTTTGTTGTTTTGGGAAATAAGATTTAATTATTTCATGTAATGATTGTAGCCGACTAAGATAATGATTATTGGTAATTTTAACTAGTAAATGAGCTAACTTGATAATCTAAAAGGTATATATGAAAGGTCAAGTTGAGAATTCTAAATAGTAATGAATGAGCATGCAAGTGTATTGATTGAAGAAAGTGTGAGCGAACTGTGAAGGATGATCAGATATCCTTGAGGAGAAACAAAGTTTTATTTGATTAGAAAGGATCTAGTGAAGTAGAACAAAGATCTATATCAGCAATTTAGTTGCATCTCATTCAGGTCATTTTCATTGTTACTTTCTCACCATTGTAGCAATGACAATTTGTAAATCCTCTAACAAGGTGACAATTCTATTGAATTTTTTTAAAGACCTCTTGCAAGGCCACTCCTAATAGGGTGATTAAATCCTCTAACAAGTTCACACCTAACAGTGTGTTTTGTAACCTTTAACTAGGTTAGCTCCTAACAAGGCTCACTTCAGTTGGCAGTTTTTTCCATATTGGGTTTCCACATTAAATATGGTGTCTCATGTTTTGATTTTATTTCTTTTATGGTTGCATGTTAATCACTGTGAATGTTTAAGATCAGTAATAAGTTAACATACACTGCATCTACTGAGTTACAACATTTTTCTTTATGTTCACTGAGTGACAGCAATAACTAGTTTATCAAACATCTAAGGGATATGTGGATTTTTTTTTGTGGTAATTGATTCACCCCCCCTCTCAGTTACTCCATCTATATTTCCAATAGTTTACAGCCAAAGGTCTCATAGTCATATACAAAAAATTGTCTAAGTATCAAATTGTCTAACTAGCAGTATAGAGACAGTTTTGGTATGCACAATCCACAGAGGTACTTTTGGCATGTGTGAACTTGGATACAAATAATACAGATTCTTATGATGACATGTGCAAGAGAGAAGTACAATACCAACAATACAACATTAGATATAACAATATTATTAGTAAAGCCAATGAATACAGCAAAACATAACACATTAGTAATTTGGTATTTATGGATTAAGGAATTATTCTAGTGAAAAAATAATTACTTAATTAATTAGAGATGACATCCTAGATGTTAACCCTAAGTTTGAAAGAACTAATTTTATATTATACCAAGCATGTGAATGCTTAAAGGTCGACAGGGAAAGTAAAAAGGAAAGGTATAAGTAAAAGATCAAATTATGTGAAGTAGTATGGTAATGTGTGCAATATGTAAATGTGTTAGATGTAATATGCGAACTTATATGAAGGCTATGTGAGGTATATATTATGTATGATCAGAGATATTTAAAACATAGCAGAAATCAATAAAGAGGTTTTTGTATCTATCTCTTTTGTATATAAAAACTACATTGTATAATTGCATGTTTAGACAGTGGGCTCATCTTGCATACATTTTGTAATAGAAAATCCTAACTATAATCACCTAAAAATGGTCATCTAGAATATTATCCCCCTTCTTATAGATGAGCCTATAACCCATCTGTCAAACTTGATTGGTGGAGAAATTGTCACTTTTGCAACTATCATGGGAGTAAGGGACATAACACCAAAAATTGTTTCAAGCTCAAGGATGTTATCCAAGACATCATTAATGGAGGCAAGGTTGTAAAAGATGGCTTAGTTAAAAATTGTGATCATAAGGCCTTCAAAAAAAATTACCTAAATACAAAAAATGGCAATCATTTCATGCTAACAAGAAAACCATGATGCCAAGATCATCTACACTTATACTAATACAAAGAACGTCATAAACATGTTGGAGCCTGTTGAACATATTTGCATGATGGGTCCTAAATTTGACAAGGTACCCAACTATGACACTAATGAAGAGAAGCCTAAGATAGTCTTGAAAACATGCATTTCTTAAAAAAACTATAGAGACACTAGGCCTAAGGTAATTCTTAATGTGGAAAAACCATTCTCTTTGCATGGTGAGACACTCAATGTTGTCACCAAGGGGAAATCCAAGGTTGCTCTCAAAATAGAAAATGACCCCAAGAATGCCTCCTTGTCCAAATACATGGCTAGTCCAACTATATCTAGTTATGATCTTGTTAGTCAATTTCAATGAACTCGTGCTCAAATCTCTATCTTTGAGTTGCTAGAATTGTCTCCTTTGCACAAGGAGATTCTTGAAAAGTTTTACCCCCTGCCAAAATCCCTATGGATATTGATGGTGATAGATTCGAAGCCATGGTCAACCATATTTCTTTGCCTCACTATCTCACATTCTCTAAAGAATATGACAAGGCCCTTAGTCATCCCCAAAACCTAGCTCTCCACATCGAAATACAAATCTTTCACACTTGTGTATGTCGAGTCTTCATAGACAATGGTGCAAGTTTAAATATTATCTCCTTTAGTGTCATCCAGTAGCTCAGCATATCTAAATTTTCTATTGATCCTAGATGTAAAATCACCATCAAAGCATATGATGAGGTTGAACGACCTTCTAAAGGCCTAATTGTGCTACCTATTCATGAGGGTCCCATGGATAAAGATGTGGTCATTCACGTCTTAGACATCTCACCGACATATAATCTATTGCTACGAAGACCATGGATCCATGACATGCAAGTTGTGCCATCAACATTCAACCACTGTATAAAATTCTCATTCAATGGTATTGAGATCATTATTCTAGGGGACAATTCAATATCCATTAACATGCTCACTACTATTGAGATACCAATTCCCCATAATCACTCTTCTTATGAGTTCAAACCATCCCTCAAGGCATGCGAACATAAATTAAAAATGATGAGACTTGGCATGGGAGAATATACTCTAGATTATATTGTTTCTTTCTCAGTTTCTCCAAGATCTTATGGGAAACTTTATGAGAAGATGAAGCCCTCGGTTTCTGCCATGATGGTCTTTGGGACCTTTGTCCAGTCCTCCATTACACTAGAAGTAGAAAAGGAGGATAAAGCCATAAGAGACTAGATTTATAGGGAATAATATGTGGATGAGGTTACAATCACCACACCCATTTTGCCCAAGCGCTATGGAAAAGGCTACAAATTCTTGTAAAATATGGGCTATAATGGCCAAGGGTTCATAAATGGTGATAATAAATCTCTTGTAGAACCCTTAAGTCATACTAAGGGATGCAAAAATAGAGATATTGTTGGTCTAGGATTTGGGTTAGAGTTTGAATTACCAAAGTTTGATAGAAAGGCACCTGTGACTAGTGAGTCAAAGCATAATGATCCACTTTTTTCTACTTCTTGTATACAAGAAGAAGACTTCATACCTCCTACTTCTCTACTTTGAAGAGAAGAACCAATGATCACCAGTAATGTTGTTACAGCTCCTATGTCTACACAACATGACTCTGATGAAAATGATAATGAAGATCCTAATAGGGGAAGAATAAGAGAAAACATTGCTCGACTACTAGCTTAGAATCAAAGTACCAATTATGATAAATATGAATGGGAATATCTCTCAGATGTCTATTGTGAGTTAGGAGTGGATGTCATACATGCTTATGTCACCCAGCCAAAGTTGATGAGTCTAGTCTAGGGTCTGATGAGTTTGGCTCAAAATTTTCTTTAGTGGATAATGTTGATCCCTATAGGTCTACTCTTGATTTTGATCCCTTTAGAGATTTCTATATAGGCTCAACTTCTCTTATCACTAGAGACAATTCCATCTACATCAAAAATCTCAAAGCTTCCACTTCCCTATCACTCATACACCACAATCTCATAGAATAGACTATTCAACACCAAAGACTAGAGCTACCCTCTTTTTAGAATGACTATAAGATCACCTACTACCTAAATGTTATTGAGCCTACGGTGCCTTCCACTACTAAACCAATGATTAACATGATGGAGATAGACATCAAGTACCTCGGTCACAAAATAAAGAAAAAAAATTTAAAAACTATTCACATGGAAAATATCACTTTGTCATTGTGTCTAAACCTCAAAATGGAAAAAATAAAGACATATCCAAGGGTGAGAACCTCTTCAAGGAACTTGAGGATGAGGTGCTTGGTAGTCTATCAAGCTATTTTCAAGATAGATCTTTGATTCTCATTGAACCTAAATAGAATATGAATCTTTGTACAAAAGAGTCTCCTAAGATCATTCATGTTGCTCAATCACTATCAGCTGAGGAAAAAGAGAAATTCACTAAGTTCTTCCAAGAAAACAAGATAAAATTTGCATGGACTTATTCAGATATGTGTGGCCTAGACACAGATCTCATGCATCACCTATCTATTTCTTCTAATGTTAAACCTGTCAAGAAAAAATTGAGAAAAATGCACCGTCATGTGGCATTGCTAGTAAAAGTTGAGCTTGAAAAATTATTAAGTGAAAAATTCATCCAAACTATTGAACATGTCGAATGGATCTCAAACATTATTCCTATTAAAACATGATAAGTTCATTTATCTATGCATAGATTTCAAAGATTTGAACAAAGCATGCCTTAACGATGATTTTCCACTTCCTAACAAAGAAATAATAGTGGATATGACTGTGAGATATGAAATGTACTCCTTAATGGATGGCTTCTCTGAATATAATCAAATTAAAATTGCCCCTAGGTATCAATAAAAATGGCTTTTACATGTGCATGTGTTACTTTCTATTGAAATCTCATGCCATTCAAGTTAAAGAATGCATGATCCACTTACCAAAGAGCCATGACTATTATATTCCACAACATGATGCATACGAATATGGAAGATTATGTTGATGACACATTAGCTCAATCTAAGAAAAGAGATATGCACCTTGATTACTTGATTTTGATATTGGACCGCATTGAATAGTTTCAACTTATGTTAAATCACAAAATGTGCATTTTTGGTGTCACAATCAATGAAATTGTTAGGCTACATCATATCTACAAAAGGCATAGAAGTTGATCCAGAAAAAGTGTAAGCTATTATGGAAATTCCTCCTAAGAACATTTTTCAACTAAGAAATCTTCAAGGATGTCTTCAATCTATTAGGTGATTTATATCATAGTTAGTTGATAGAGCACAAACCTCCAATAAAAACTTGTGCAAAGGATCAATATGTGATGGAGACACAACCCAAGAATAGAATGGAACCAATAGAAAGGGAAAATTATATTAACTAAGAAAATAAGCTAGTACAAATAGTGCAGAGAAAATAGACTTCAAAACATGCCCTAAGGCTTACAATAGCATAAATCTGGAGAATATTTCTCCTTTTAGCACCCCCTCTCAAACTCCACTCCGAACTACCTTTTACAATGCCGAAAATATCCTTAAATAGACCCCGGAGGGTTAAGGACTAGGAGTACATTCTAGAAAGTGCTAGTAGGCATCCACCGACAAAATAGAAGGTTCCAGAAGCTGCATTAGAAGTTGGTGCAAATCTAGAAGAATCCAAAAACGGTAGCCGAACTTCCGGGAGGCATAACTTTTGAACCGTAGCTCCGATTGACGAACTGTTTACATTTTCAGAAAGCTCTCAAAGCGCTCTATAGCCCTATGGACAAGCTTCGCTCATCCCCCATTTTTGACCCTTTTCAAGGTCATTTAATGCCCCAAACCTGACTTTGAAGCATTCTTAGGAGGTCTCCAAAACTCAAAAAACTGCAATAAATTTCAAACCGTGGGGCCTATTGAC
The DNA here is from genome assembly GCA_028749045.1 of Cupressus sempervirens. Classification (NCBI taxonomy): domain Eukaryota; kingdom Viridiplantae; phylum Streptophyta; class Pinopsida; order Cupressales; family Cupressaceae; genus Cupressus; species Cupressus sempervirens. Next base: position 520,000,877 of record CM053784.1, on the reverse strand, counting down.
CTTATTCTTTTTTTGGAATGCTCTAAATCATGATTACATTCATTTGGCCAATTCACACCTTCTAGTTTACCGAAATGATCACCCAAATACATGCTCCTATTTTTTTGGGATTTTCAAACGCACTAATAGTTGAACTATGAGAGTTGGAACCTTTATTTGAGCCAAATGGGTATCCAAAAATGTAAAGACATGAAATAGAAACTAAGTCTAAGTACATTTTTTTGGGTGACACAGGATTGCCCTTATACCTCTGGATGCTCCTGCATCAATATGTCTTTGGAATGAAGAATGTCAAAAGAGCCTAGATCAAATCAAAGGATACTTGGATAAACCTCCAATATTGATGCCCCCTATACCAAGGAAACCTTTGATTTTATACATATCAACTACAGATTCTTCCTTAGGAGCATTACTAGAATAAAGTGATGAGAATGGAAAATAATGTACTATATATTATATTAGTCACACTTTGGTGGCTTATGAAGTAAACTACAACAACATTGAAAATGATCATCTTGTAGCGGTATTTGCATCCTAGAAACTTAAACACTACATGCTTTCCACACTTTGCGTTTATTACAAAAATTGATCCTCTTAAATAGCTACTAGGTAAGGTTGTTCTTACAAGACAACTTGGTAAATGGATGATTATTCTTTTTGAATTTGACATTCAATACGTCAAACATAAAGACATTAAGGGATAGGCTATAGTTGATCAACTTGTTGAGTTTTCATTACAAGATAATGCTCCAATGTAGATTGATTTTCCTTATGCTTTTGTTATTTATGTCATGAAAATGACATGGAAGATGTTCTTTCATTGCTTACACACCCAAAATAGAGCTGGTGCAGGGATCTTGTTTGTCACACCTCATGGTTATACAATCCCAAAGTCCAAGAAACTCTTGTTTCCATGCACCAACAATATAGCAGAGTATGAGGCTTTAACCAATGGGATTAATATGACTCTAGAATGGAGGATCATAGAATTGCACATCTATGGGGACTCCCAGCTCATCATTAATCAAGTTAATAATGATTATCAAACTAAAAATAAAAATATTGTATCTTACAAGAAATTGAATGATGCCCTAAGGAACTATTTCACATTTGTAACATTTTAGCAAATTCCTAGGGTAGAAAATAAGGCTGTAGATGCTATGGCCACTTTAGCATCTATTCTACCATTGCAAGAACATGAATCTATTAGTGTTGACTGAGCCATGTAGTGTCAACCAAGTGATTTGGTTTATATGTCAAGTTTCATAGTGCTCATCGATTAACACAAGTGTTGACTGAGTTCAAGCTAGTTGGAAGTGATTAGTATGAACCAAGCTTCTACATCTACCAAGTGCATGATGATGCTAAGTTTTGACAATGGTTGCTAAGCATCAGAACTTCAACAAGTTTGTCTTCTAAAAATGAGTTCCAATAGTTGGTCCGACTTTGTGATCTTGATGGAAATCTATGTTGTAGCCGAATTTGATGAATTGTGTTTTGGATTGGTATATATGTAATGCATTATATCACATCCAAATAAGAAGTAAGTATGAAGTGATTATAAAGAGTAGAAGTGCAAATTGAGAAGGCTACAAGAAGTATAAGGGACAACAAAGATTTATCTATCACAGCAAGGTGATCTTTACATTTCAAAGGAATCTCAACCAACAAATCAATGTTGTAGATCAAAGATCAGCCACTTGTTCATCCTAACAGGTGCATCAATAAAATCCTTTAATAGGGTAGACTTATGAATCTTTGAAAAATACCTTTACCAACTGCATACTTTATTATATGTTTTGTAAATCCTTTAATAAGGTGGACCTAGTAGTCCTTGTTGCTCCTAACAAGGTAGATCATCAGAAGTGATCAATTGTAAGTCTTAACATGCCAACTTTATACTACAGTACTAAAGCTTATGGGTATCATCCCCACCCCAGTTTTACTTTCTATTTGGAAGGTTTCTGGGTCACCATATATTGTGTCAAAGTCTTATTAATGTTTTACTACTTTCATTCTATCATGCATGCAATCAGATCAATATATTTTATAAAGGATTAATTGGTGAAATAAGTTGAATTTTTATTGGTTCCTAATTCACCCCTCCCCCCTCTCAGTAACCCTTCCTACCTCATATTTCAATAATTGGTATCAAAGCTTTTTGGTTCTTGGAGAAGAAGTTTAACAACTTGAGCAAAGATCAGAGACAATGGAGGTATACATGCTAGATAAAGCTATTGACAATGAAAAGTTGGATTCAAAATTAGCCATTGGTTAGCTAAGGAAAGAAAAGGAACAACTATCTCAATCATTGAAAAGAAGAAAAGATCTTGCAATAAAAATGAATAACAATCTCTATACTAAAGAAAGAATTAAAGATATCTATCCAAAAATAAATTTAGGTAAAGTTGATGAAGCAATCAAAAGCCTATTAGAAAAGAATTCCAATCTTCAAGAAGAAGTTAGAAAGTTGAAAAGAGAACAAGAAATCTAGTTAGTAAGATTATGTGAAGTCATGGAAGAAAAAGACAAAGTCAAAGAAGAGATAGAAGAAAAGAAAAATGAAATTCAACATATATCCCTTCAACAAGTAGAATTCATTGATCAGATCACTAATGCAAATGAAGAACTCATGAATCTAAGATCAGAGAATGAAAGACTATAGAATGATCTAAACTTTGAAAAGAAAACCAATGAAAGAATCTTGAAATCTCAAGAAAGCATGAATCAGTTGAATGAGAAAATTCAATATAGACACAAAGGAAAAGCTAGAATAGGATACATAGAAGAAGGTGAATCATCCAAGAAAGGAGCTCAAAAGAATCAAAGGCCTACTTGCAATCATTGTGATAAGTTAGGTCATACATCAAAAAAGTGTTGGAGTAATGGTAAAGAAAAATTCAATTGAAAGTGCTACAATTACAATAAGCATGGTCATAGAGAAAGTGAATGCAAGGAGAAACCTAAGTTTGAAGGTAAATGTCACAATTGCAAGAAACAAGGACACAAATCTTCTAAATGCAAAACCAAGATATTGAATCCAACAGGATAAATTATAAAAGAAATATTTGGATGTGACTACAACACATGGTGTAGATGCCACTACTGTGGAGAATTTGGGCACATTGGAGTAAATTGTGTGAAACATCACATGAGGAAAAGGGACACCACTAGAAGATGTTTTATTTGTATAGAACTTGGACACCTTACTAAGAACTGTATAAACACTAGAAGAATTGAAGATGAAAATAAAGCTAGAGCTAACAATATCAAAAAGCAAATGAAGAAACAATGGCTACCAAAATCTTCTGAGAATGCAAGTCTGAGTCATGAATCAGATGTCACTCAAGAGTTGGGTGACTCAAGCATCTCAACTTGAATTCCCTTTGAGAATAATTGGAACTGATACTCTAAAGTAGACATCTCACATTAGTTCTAGCTAGCAAAAAGAAGAGATTCATATTAGCATTCAAGATGCAAAGGAATCACCAAGTGATTGTGGAAATTCAAGACCTTACCAAGCTAGGTCGGGTCACAAGACCCTACCAAGCAAGGTCAAGAGACACTAAAACACTGAGTAGACATCAAGCTATGAATGACTCTGCTAAACATTAAGGTTGAACCAAGTGGAAGATGGTTGGTCACTAAATGAGTGAACATACCAAGCATTTATGGCATTTGAAAAGTGAAAATTGTTAGAAAGAAGTTGAATTCATTTTTCACCATGAATTTTCAAAGAGCTATTTGCAGAAAGCCATTTATTTTCATTTTTAAGTAATCTGTGTGTTTATTGTTGAATATTTTTATTTTTTCATAAATCCCATCGAGCATGGCATCTTCCAACAACAAAACCAGGGATGGATTTGAGATGTTGGTTCGAGGAATCGATTGGAAGGTACCAAACTTCAAGTTGAGTCTAGCAATTGTAGAAGTGTTTGACCTAACTGGAGCTCAATTACATATTTTGTCCATGGTATAACTTATTCATGATATCAATTTATATTTTTTTTGTTTGATCCAAGAACTTAGAACCCTAGAGATGGATGAATCTGGAAAAGTTATGTGTGAATGGTGTGTTTAAACCCGAGCATCAACATTTGGAGACCAAGGGTTTAACACACATTCTGCATATGCCCCAAGACTTTCAAATAAAATAGATAAGATCTATCCTCAGTCATGTACACAATGGGTAAATATGGTTGGATTAGCTTATTCAAATCACAAAGAAAATGATTCATAGAATCACAAGGCTCCCAATGTTGAACAAAGCCAAGACTACCAAAACCCTAAGGCAAATAGAACTAGAAAACAAGACTCTTGTTGAGTTGGATGGAAGAGGAATGAAGATTAATAATGTAACTGACATGGAACTAAAATTTGGAATTCCTGCAATTGGTCACCAATCATCTCAATAGTATGTCATGTGAGGCATTTGATTTAGCTCTCAAGGTAGTAAAGAACAACATGTCCTTTGACCTTACTGAGTTAATGTTGAATCAATTCAACGAGAACATTGAGAGCATCAAAGCTTCTAAAAACAATTCATGTAAGTTTGGTTCACTCTTAACTTGTTTATTCTTCTATGTGCATAAATTATTCCCTTCTAAAGGTTCAACCATATGGAGAAAAGATGTTCTAGTTTTATATCAAATTAATGAATATATAACATAGATGGGTGAAAATTTTGTTAGTATCATGGACAACTATTTTGATTCATTCAAAGAAAATATGAATAGTAGATATAGAATACCAAAGAAACTTGTAGAAGACTATAAGGATGATATTTGTTTCATGGTAGATTGTGACAAAGTGTACATTCAATTAGTCAAACCTAGAGTGGGGTGGGTTAAGCCTCTAAACTATGAGGTTAACATTGATGACACCAAAGATATCATTAAGGCACTACTGAATGAACCTATGGATCCTAATGCCACATATTTTTGTACTTATATAGAAGCCAACGAGAGGATAGAACTTGAAATTAAACTTCCTCAAGAAATAAAGGAAAGAAGAGGATAGAAAAACTAAGGCAAGTGAGTTCTACTCTCCTTTTGAACGAAGGTAAAGGAGATGATATGGAAGAAGATGAAACAGAGGATGAAACAAAAGAAACAAAGTCTAAGGAAGAAAATCCTATAAGAAATAAAGGTAAGGTTATCATAACCAGACCTACTGATTCATCTACTATTGCATTCAAAAGAAGAACACCAAAATCTAGGAATAAATCGAAGTTAGGTGAGGAGGATGCCAAGGAAATTATTTTCAAAAAGCCTCCATCTACATTTCTAGAAGAAAAATGAAATAGAAAGAGGAACTAGAATGGAAAATTTTAAATCTCTCAGATATGAAACTAGGAATGCAGATGAGAAAAAGAAGATAGAGTACATGATGATGTCAAAATTGGGTAAGTGGAAATGCTCACCTGATCAGCTTGCTCTGCAAATTCCCAATAAGCTTATGCAAGCAATCAAGCCTACATGGGAGAATGCTAAGAAGATTGCAAAATAAATATTTGAATAGTCTCTAAGGCAATTCATGTCGAGTCTTAATGACAAAAAGGTGAAAGAATCCATGAAGAAAAATGAAGAAAAACTCAATCTTAAATTTAACACATGTCTTGTGTTGATAAAAGACATAAAATCTATGATAAAATCTGCCACTACCACATGGAGGAACATTTATAGCCTGCATCAACTGAGTGACTTCTTTATTAATGTTAGTGATAAAGATGATGAAGATGACAAGGAAGATGATGACAATGATGATGAAGAAGATGTGGAAATAAAATATGTAAATCTAGACGACAAGGAGGAAGGACAAGAAGCTATAGAGGACAACTCTCCCTTAGATTCAAAGTATTGAGGAAATTGACCCATAGAAGATTGAAACAATAGTAATGGCCTCAGTCCCTCACTCTTTGAACAAAGATTTAATGCTATCAAGCTCTGAGAAAGCTTCTTCTGAGTTGGTTGTGGTAAAAAATACCACCAAGCACCCAACCAATCTTTGCACTTGTTTAGCTAAGTACTACATTGACTAAAGTGATCAGCACTTCATCTAATGAGCAGCTAATGCTTCCATCATCATCAAATTTGGAAATATAGAAACAAGGTATTTCTATTTTCAATGCAATATAGCCTTTTGTTGCTAGCCCCTTTATTTCTACTATTGTTACAATTCCAAGTGTACATATAGAAAGTACAAGGATGGTTCAGAATAAGTCTCAACCAAGTACTAAAGTTTCAAATATGGATAAGGGTAAAGAAGAATATATTTATCTAGATGAGAATATAGTTATCCTAAATTGAGATATCTCTACTCTAAATCTTGATCAAATGAACATCATGGGTGAATAATTGCAAAAGAGAGCTAAGAAAAAGAAGTTTAAAGAAGAAAAAAGTAGGGAAAATCAAGTCCTTGAAGATGTAAAGAACATATTTGTAGATGCATCAAGTATTGAGGTTGATAGTACACAACCTATTTTGATTCAATTAGAAGTAGTTGTCTAGAAATTTAATGAAGATATGAATGGACAAGAAAAGTTTCTACAAAGAGCAAAGAGAAAATTTGAGAACAAGGTATTGGAATAAGTGGCATAGAAAATTGTAATAAATCAATTAGAATTCTCTGCTATTCTTAGTTCATTGGAAACATCTGCAAATAATGTAACTTCACCCATCTAAGATAGATGAAGACTTGAAGGCATCAAGGAAAAATTATCTAAGATAGATGAAGACTTGAAGGCAAGTGTACACTAGTTGTCACTTGACCCAAGCTATAGCTCTTCTTGACCCAAGAAATCAAGGAAAAATTATCTAAGATAGATGAAGACTTGAAGGAAAGTGTACACCAGTTGTCACTTGACCCAAGCTATAGTTCTTCTCACTATTTAAGGACCAGATATCTAAAAAATTTACAAGAAGAATTATTAAGGGATGAAGCTAGGATAAGGGCCAGACTTGCAAACATCCAAGGCATGATTCTTCCAAACATTGACGCATTGTAGAAACACATTGCAAATGCCAAGACACACATCCATGACAATAACTTCTTCACAGATTATCACATAATGGAGTTATCAATATTAGTACAAATTGCATTACATGCAAACAAGGTGTTACAGGAAAATTGGAAGAAGGAAATGGCATTGATTTTGAAGATACATTCTGACTTCTTGTCACATTTTGGCATCAACATGTGGTATAAACCTTTGGCATTTATGTCAAAAAGGGGGAGAAGTATAATATGATACACACACACACACACACACACACATATATATATATACATATAAGGGGGTCAACATGTGGTATACACCTTTGGCATTTATGTCAAAAAGGGGGAGAAGTATAATATGACACACACACACACACACATATGCACATATATATATATATATATATATATATATATATATATATATATATATATATATATATATATATATATATATATATATATATATATATATATATATATATATATATATATATATATATATATATATATATATATATATATAAGGGGGAGAAGTATAATATAAGATGAATGTATATATGAAGAGTATTGGGAAAAGTGTAATATGAGGTATATATGTGATATATGTATGAGGGAGTAGCATAATACAATACAAATACATGTAAAGATAATTTAAAATCATCTTTTACAAAAGCAATTTTGAAAAATCTCAAAAATTGAGTATGTTACTGAGTTGAAGACATAGGATAGAGATAAAAAGAATGTATTGACCTGAAAACTTTGAGTATTTAATTTTGGATTGATAAGTGTTTTTGTCACTAATGCCAAAGGGGGAGATTATTGACATTAAGGTCAAGTTTGTTTATTAGTGACTCACACTTAGTCAAATTGGTTAAGATACTACCGAGCTCAAGAATTACTACCAAGCCAAGCAATCTACACATAGTTGCTATTAAGTTATATAGTTGCTACCAATTTTCAAAGTCTACATTCAGTTCATGTTGAGCAATATCTACTAAGTTTATTAGTGACAATGCTAACTAAGCTTCACAATATTAACTGAGTTGCACAATGTCAACCATGTTCTCTAGTGTCTATCAATCTTGCAGTATTAGTGATGTGAATCTAGTGTTCACTAAGCCAAGGAGTGTCAACGAAGTGATTTAGTTTATAACAAGCTTGTAGTATTAATGTTGACTGAGCCATGTAGTGTCAACAAGTTATTCAATTTATATGTCAAGTTGCACAATGTTCACTAAATCATACAAGTGTTGACCAAGTTCAAGCTACTTGGAAGTGATTAGTACGAACCAAGCTTCTACATTTATCGACTTCATGACGATGTCGAGTATTGACAATGGTTGTCGAGTATCAGAACTTCATCAAGGTTTTCTTCTGAACCTAATTGCCAGTAGTTGGGCCAACTTTGTGATCTTGATGAAAATATATGTTGTAGCCAACTTTGATGAATTTTGTTTTGGGTTGGTATATATCCAATGTATTGTACCACATCCAAATAAGAAGTATGAATTGATTATAAAGAGTAGAATTGTGAATTAAGAAGGCTACAAGTAGTATAAAGGACAATAAAGATTTATCTATCACAACAAGGTGATATTTACATTTCAAAGGAATCTCAACCAACAAATCAGAGTTGCAGATCAAAGATCAATCACTGGTTCATCCTAATAGGTGCATCAATCATATCCTTTAACAGGGTAGACTTAACATTCTTTGACAAAACTCTTTACTGAGTGCATACTTCATTGTATCTTTTTTAAATCCTTTAACAAGGTGGACCTAGTAGTCCATATTGCTCGTAATAGGGCAGATCATTAGTAGTGATCAATTGTAAGACTTAACAGGCCAGCATTATATTGCAATACTAAAGCTTGTGGGTATCATCTCCGCCCTAGTTTTACTTTCTATTTGAAAGTTTTATGGGTCATCATATCTTGTGTCAAAGTGTTATGAATGTTTTACTGCTTCCATTCTTCCATGCATGAAATTAGATTAGAATATTTTATGAAGGATTAATTGGTGAAATAAGTTGAAGTTTTATTGGTTCTTGATTCACCTCCCCCCCAGTAGCCTTGCCTACCTCATATTTCCAATAATACTCTCAAGGTAATGGAAGAGATGAGGTCTCTAACAAGACACTGCTAAAGATCCTACATAAGATAATCCTCAAATCAGGTAGGGATTGGCATCTATAAATAAATCTAGCACTATGGGCTTATAGGACTATTATACACAATCCTATAGGGGCTACACCTTTTTCACTATTCTATGGTTCTAAAGTTGTCCTACCTTTAGAAGTTGAGATTTCCTCCTTATGAGTCTCTCTACATGGATTAAGTATTGATGAAGACCATAGAGCTATGAGGATACATGAGCTAGAAACCCTTTATGAGCACTGCAGGGCCACTTTGGATCACATGAGGGCTTATTAGAAAAGGATGTCTACTAGATACAACAAAAAGGTCTATCCTCATGGGTTCCAAGTCAATAAAATTGTTCTTCAATATCAAAATAAGGAACAAAATGGAAAATTTTAGCCTAACTGGTGGGATCCTTACATTATCACATCAACATTTGGATCTGGTGCTTATCAGCTTTCTACTCTTGAAGGAGAATAACTCATTAAGCCTATCAATATCCTACACCTAAAGAAGTTCTTTGGTTAAGGCTCTTATGGCTCAGCTTTTTTTACATATCTTATGATCCTGAAAAAATCCCTAAATTATATAAGATATACTGAAAAAATGATCATCTCAATGAAAACCTAGTAATAGGAACCTTGATGCATCATGAAAAAAATCCCAAAAAAATAACAATAAGTCCTAAAAAAAATCTACCAAGTGGTGAAAACCTGGAAACAAGTGCTACTTGAGACCCTTGCACCTATCTCTATTAGTCTAACTTCATGCTCATTCATTTCATGATACTTTTTCTGGCTTGGAATCAACTCTTGTCGAAGGAGTTGACTCTATTTTCCTAAAAGGGCTAAGGACTAGTCATTGTATGTTTCTTGTAGTGTATATGTATAGTTGTAGGCTAGTGAGGTTTAATCCATTAGTATTACCCAGATTATCCTTGAAAAAAATCATCCATTAATAAATCATTTAAATATTCTTATTTCTCCTTGAGGACCTTTTTTCCAACTCAAGAGTATCATTAAGTCTTCCTCCATAGCCATTGACTATTTCATTATAGGTACAAACATGTCATGCCCAAAAATTAAGGCAAAAACACGCAAACAATATTTTTTTTAAAGGTAAATTCAACCAAGTTAATATATAAACATGTAGACCATCATTGAATACATTAGAGGGTGATAGAATGGTTCAATTAGTCTTGAGTTATAAGGCCTAGGTACATAGTCGAGTTTAAAATTCTATCACATGAAGATGCAGATTTAGTATTACATCCTACTATGTGGGTTTGAATTCCTAGGTTCTAGTGCTACAAGAATACTTATATCAAGTTGATTAAGGTCAATTGATCAAATCATAATTAAAGTATAACACCATATTAGAGAATCTTTTAGGGTTTCCAAGTTCTTAAGTTGAATTTAAGTTAGATAGGTTTAGCTTAGGTGAGGTTTGACTCACAAGTTTCATTTTTAGTCATGAGGGTGGAAACATAACCCTTTATTGACATATTCAAGGTATAACCCTATTTAGCAGCTAAGAAAACCTTGCTTAGTTATATCTCATTTCACAACATTATATTTGATCAATAATGTAAGTTTCATTTAGATGGTATGATACCTTATAATCATTTCATTACACTAGTTACAAAACCCTAGGTGTATAGATCTACACTTGTAGGCTAGCCTATCAACATGTAAAACTTGGATCCAATTATGAACATAGCCTATTAGAACTAAATTAAAACATGAAATATTCATCATTAAAACATTCATGAAATATAATTAATCTTATCACCACAAATCCTAAACCTCTATCAAGTTGTCTATATAGGACCCCTTCAATAACCCTTCAACCCTTAACATTAGCAACTCGAATTAATTAAACACATAGAATTATTATTAAATATTACTAATATAATTTCCATGATAAAATAAAATAATTTCACATAACATTCCAAAATTAAATTAAAAACCAACCCACACACTTACTTCCTAACTAAACACTCCTAAATCCTATACTTGGCCTTATTAGCCAATGTCACAACCTATTAAAATGACTTTAGATTAAAATAATTCAGAATACCATTTTATTTTTAAATACATAATACACTTAATCATTTTATTAATCATAAAAATGTAACTTATTATTTTTAAACAATGCTTACTAACCACTAGCACTACCCTAATTATCTTCTAATCCTACTAACCAAGTCTAACAACTATCCATTTAAAATATTATTAATAGTACATTTTAAAAAAACCCTAACCCAAAACAAAATTATCAAAATAAAAATTATTTACAAATCTCAATTACTAAATACTAATCAACATAATCATTACTAAATTCTACTCTAATTGTAAACACTCATTCCTAAGCACTTATAACTAGATTACCCCTAAACACTTACCACTTTAAAATTGTGAAATTTCAATTAATTTAATGCTAGAATAGTGACTCAAAATTCCAAACACAACTACATAATAAAAATATTAATAAATAGTTATCATAAATTATACTAGTCTAACCCTTAAATCATTTACTTAATCTCTAACTTACTAACTAGCTAACCCTCACCTACCTCCATATCCACTTGCACTTCCCTTTTCACAAATTTAGTGTGTTTCCCAACTAAGGTGGGCACTTTCCCAAGTGGGAAAAACCCTAATGAGTGTAGTTAATGAATTCTAAGGAGATCAAGTGCCAAGGGAAAATGGAGGCAATCCTAAGGTGGAGATGGGGGTTAAATGAGGGGGTATAAAGGTACATGTTGAGAAAAAAATTGGAGTTTGAAAACTATAAGATTTGCCACAAGTATTGACTTGGCTCCCCACACGTATGCCAACATGGATGTGAATGTTGGAGTGAGATCCCAACACAAGGAGAAGAAGGGATGGTGATGTCATCACTTGGATGTGTTGAGTGCATAAGCCAAAGAGTAGGTGTGTGGCCCGAGATAGGGGATTGCAACTTGCATGGAGGGGGGTAAGATGTTTAATGTTTGGTGTCCCCTTTCTTAATTAATGACAACCTGCACACAAAATACATTCACTTCAAAGGGTAAGGTGAATGAGGTAAGGGGTGGGGAGGGGGACCATGGAGTGTTCCATCCCCCTTCAATTTCATATTTCAGAGCCTAGGTTTGTAACACGTATGTGAACAATGGGTCCATGTTAAGTGTATTAGTTTAAATACAAAGTAGGGATTTCTCCTTGTATAATTTTAATAAGCCAATATATTCTTTTCAAAACTATGACACTGATGAATAAATTGAAGCAAAACTTGAAATTGGTAGTAATGATGGGAAATGGTCAACCATATTAGATAAATTGATCTTATGATTTGAAACAAATGATTAAATGCAAGAATATTGTAATTTTTTTAAGGTAGATTGTGACTTCATAAAGCATATCCAAATATATGTAATGCATTTTATCATATCCAAATATGTGTAATGCATTTTATCATATCCAAATAAGACGTGTCATCCTATGATGAGCAAAAGTGTGAATTAAAGAAGGATGCAAGAAGTATAAGGAACAAAAAAGTATTATCTATCAAAGCAAGGTGATCATTATAATTCAAGTAATCTCAACTAGTAAGTCAAAGTTGCAGATTAGAGATCAGCCACTAGTTTATCCTAACAGGTGCATCAGTCAAATCCTTGAACAAGGTAGACTTAAGAGTGTTTGATAAATCTCTTTACTAAGTACATACTTCATTGTATGTTTTGTAAATTTTTTGACAAGGTGGACCTCATGGTCCTTATTGCTCCTAACAGGGTAAATCATCAAAAGTGATCAATTGTAAGCCTTAACAGGCCAAGTTTATATTGTAGTACTAAAGCTCATGGGTATCATCCCCACCCAAGTTTTACTTTTTTATTTGTAAGGTTTGTAGGTCACCATATCTTGTGTCAAATTGCTATGAATGTTTATTTTATTTCATTCTTTCATGCATGCAATTAGATGAAAATATTATATGAAGGATTAATTGGTGAAATAAGAATAAGTTTTGTTGGTTCTTGATTCACCCCTATTCTCTTAGTAACCTTTCCTACCTCATATTTTCGATAGATTTAAGATTTAATTACCAATAATTTGAAAAGTATACCAATATTATCAAAGGTGATCAACTTTTGGAAACAAAGTTACATCTTGAAAATATTTACTCAAGCAATAAGAAAATTGTTGAGAAATTGTAATATCATAAAGCTAAAGGTGACTTGATAAGAATTGGATACCATGATGATGAAACTTATACAAAAGAAAAGGAAAGACAGATGCAAGATCTAGTTCTGAGAATTATTCATAATGAAGAATCTAAAGAGAATATAAATAAGATCAAGGGAAGATGTTATACATGAAATAAGTATGGACACATGAAGAAAGATTATAGAGGTAATACTAATACTAAGTCTTTCATTGGTTATTATTTCAATTGTTGTCTTTATGGGAATAAATCACATGAATGTAAATATAGAGATAGTAAAGGAAAAAATAGATGGACAAATGAAATATCTAATGGAATATCTAATACACAAAGACCTATTGGTAATAGAAATGTTATATCTACTTTAGTTACATGTTTCAAATATAGTAAGTTTGGACACATTACTAGAGATTACATATTATAAGTAAATCAAAATAGACCAAAGTATAGAAATTCATTTGATAAAGAAGAAACAATAGAGTTAAGTAGACAAACTTGTAATACCCCAAAATTTCCACATTGCCACGTTAACCAATTATGGTCTATTTTGATCAATGCTAAAGTCTTATTTTACTAAGAAATTATGGTTTTGATACTTGCTACTTGACCAAAGTGTCAAACGTAGAAAACCCTAATTTGCATTAATCACACTATTTATTTAGTTCTTAAGTATCAACTTGAATTAGCTACATTATACCTATTGGTCAAATTTAATTTAATTGTAAGTGTTCATACTTTAATTTAATTAAATTAATTCTTTAAGCTAATGTCAAAAGGAATTAAACATATTTAATTTAATGAGATAATGTCCTTATTCCAATTATTGGGTTTAATTACTAAACTAATTAGAAATATGCATTTATGAGGTCATATCTCATTTTATTAAATTAAATAATTTCAAATCTTCCCTTCAGTTCATGAATGAAAATTCTAAGTGATCTATCTCTCTAATTGGAATTGACTTAATCAACTTGTTCTCACACTTAGGTCAAATTTAGTTAACTCTCCATCACACTCAAGATCTGAGTTAGTTAACCTCACCTACATAGGGAATCTTCCATCCTGACTGAATCTCATCTTTGATCTCGACTGTTCATTCCAATCGATCTTGACCATTGATTGATTTCAAGAATTATTTTTAAGAGGCTTCCAATTCCTCACTAAGGTTGGAATGAATTGCATTGAATTACTATCGAAATAGTTACTCATTTGCTCATTTTTTCTTAAGCTCTCACTTTTTCTTGCATTATTAATATCATATTAGATTAAAATGCACTCATATAGCGTAATTTGTTTTTCTCTATTATTAGATTAAAAAGAATTTCGTTTAGATTAATTACACTTTCATATAGCTGCATAAATCCTTCGTACTAGAGGTCTAGTTGCCTACTTCTCGCTCTAAGAGCAAAGGCAAAATCCTTCTAGTTAAAAGGCAATAGGTTGCACTGTTGGATTACTCAAATGAATAATTCAATGTTCATTCTGGGATGATCTCTCAAGTAATGACCATCTTGAAGTGTATGTGAGGATCTACGGCCCACAATTCACATATACATTCTGAGACCCACCGTGGGGCCAAGAAATCAATTTTTTTGGCCTCATTTACTCTATTTTCTACATTTTTAATTTCTCTATCACAGACGTTTGTACATATTTCTAGATTTTAGCACAAAGAACTAAAGATTTTTCCCCTTTCATTGCACTTCCTCATGCAAAAAATCCATAATTGTGCAATTCCTTGTGTGATGCACATCATTTTCTCACATGGTCCTATGTAGGATTTTGCACAAAATTTTGCAATAGCACATGCAAAATACAATTTTTTAGAGTTCATTTTTTTCATTACATTTGACTAACAGTTTTCTCTGAAGCATTTTCTTTCGGATTTCTTTTTTTTTGCAGCATAATAGTGTTTTGTAGGATTCTTGACGAAGACACCTTTATCAAAACAACTTGAAACACATACTGACTATGTGATTGTAGGATGCCTAAAGATACACATGTTGAAAACTTATTTCAAACCCACTTTAAACATCATGTCTTCTTTTTACTTTCCACACCTAGTATAATTAGGGCTTGTGAACTTTGTAGGGTGCAAGACATGGGAATAGGGAAGTATGCTCTTTACTACCTGGAAGTGATGCCCAAGAGTAAATCAAAAACCTAGAAGCCTTTGAAAGATGGCACCTAAGGGAGGAAAGCAAGTTAGGTGTTCTCTAGTACAAGTCTTTTCTATAAAGGGATGATGATTTCCTTTTAGGGAATCAAAATCTTGAGAAAGGATAAGTCTAGATTGATTAAGCTAACTCGATGATTAACATGTCTTGTGTGTTTGGGAAAGGTGATGAGGTAGAGGAGTATGCTCTTTCCCCTTGATGGAAACCAAAAACTTAGACCCTTAGATCTGAACAACTCATCTAAATCAACCCTTAGAGGGCCTGCCAGAGTGATCCAACATCTAGGAATAACCTAAGTGAGAACACTCCTTTCGGTCAAGATTCCAACTCACTACAATAAAGAAGCTTTGTAGAGTAAAAGACTTCAAAGTCATATTAATTTCCTCTTCTTCATTCTAATATCACATAGCAAGAAGAGGCTCTATCTATTGCACTGACTGATGCTAGCCCCAGTCTTGCTAGTCAAGTGTGGGCTATTGGCCTCAACTTTGCTTTCAAAGCCACCAGGGGTTAATATGAATGGAAGCCAAGTAAAAACCTCTTAGTTAGTTGCTACTCAATTCACCTATGAAAGGGGGAATTATTTTTTTTCAAGGAGGGGGAAGAATCTCTCGTATAGATTACTCACCATAGGTATGTACCTGGGCATTGGAAGGTGGTATACATGCTTGACCCCTGCCACAAGGGTGTTCATTTAGTGTATATGTTATTAAACCCTTGGAATACACCAAAAACATGGGCACTCTCTAGTGGGGTGACATAGCTATGTGAGGTGAATGCATACACATAAGTTGTGGGACAAAGGTTTTGCTTCCTCTACCATTTTTGGTTATAGGGATAAAGTGTGTTTTCTATTGAGTCTTTAAACTTTTCCAAGCCTGTTAAACAAATTGAAGGTCAAGACTCCTCCATCCCTTTGAGTTACTTTTTCCTTGGTTGGATTGTTTGTGACTACTACTTGCTTCTCGTGTTATCTGAAAATAACCTGTCTTATTCAAAACCAAAATGTTGTTCAACAACTTGAAAGTTTCATCTTGCTATCTATCTAAAATTTTTCAAAACAACCAAAAATCTATCCAACTATCTAAAACCTACAAAATCTATTCAAAATTTTGTCTAAGTTGTAGTTTGGTCCCTATTTTCATGCCCAATTTTGCAAAATTTTGCGTGAGAACTATTTTGGTCAGCATTTCTTTGTGCGGCACTATCCAAGTCCTCACGTGGTCCTATGAAAATATTCGTGCGAAATCTTGCAAAAACACTATTTTTCATGCCAAAACTTTGTCCTTTTGTCCATTTGTCAACTCCTCAAGTGGCTCTATGCAAGTCCATGTGTGAGAAAACTTGTCCAAATTTGTTGTTCTGAATCTTCACATCCTTCTTTGAGTTTCCTCGCATGGTTCCCTGAGACTCTTTACATAGGATCTTCTCTTAAAACTTTCAAACTATTCGGTCAAAGCTATCTACACTATAAGTTTGGTCTATTATCTACCACATTTTACCTCTTTTCTATCTACAAATAGTGTAAAACAATGGCATATTTCTTAGCTAACAACTTGTGATCCACACGTAAACTAGCCTTAGTTCTCAGTTATCTTGTCTTTATCCTCTCATGTTTGTCATACTCTATGTCACAATAGTCAATTTTTGGCTATTCTAGCCACTACTTAGATGACTTGTACCTTAGAATACAACACCCTTTCCTTTTTTTTTATGACTACATTCTAGTGTGGTCCTTGTCTAGGTTTTCTTTTTGTCCTTGTCTATATCTATGGCAACAAGAAGTGGAAATGTGTTTTATCCCCTTACACTTAGACAAGGTAGAGCTAGGGGTTGTAATCATGGTAGAGGTCACTTTCTATTTTATACATGGTCTATCTCTAGTTCATCTAGTGAGGAGTCTCCATGATCTCCTTCACCTATTAGATCACCTCATGTTCAGAGAATGTTCTCTATAACCTTACAACAAACTAGGAATCCCTTGTATCAAGAGGATCCCAAAACTAGCAAAGGTCATACATCTCCAAACAACACAGCTGAATTCTTATTTAGAGGACCTTTCCAACCAACATACACTAAAACTAATCACATTGCTACAATGGTTGATCAAGAACCCAAACATGGAGAACATAATAGAGACCAAGATCAAAATAGGAATGAAAAACATAAGGAACCTCTCCTCACTGATGAGAATGAGGAAGAGGTAGAAATTCTTCTTGAACACATCAAAAAATGTTGTATGGAAAAAAAACTCTAGAAAGCCATGGAAATCCTTCTTAATTAAGAGAAAGAGAAATACTTTCTCAAACTTGCTAAAGAGGGAGCCAAGCTACCTCATCACTTTAACATTGAAACTGTCATTACACCCAAAGGAGAAACTGAATCTTCCAAATTTCAAAAAAAAATGAAGATCGTGCAAGAAAAGTTAGCCCAAATGATGCATGAAAAATAAAAACCTATGAAAACATACACTCTAGACGCTCTTTGTCCATTCCCTTTTGACAAGAGTAGACATGCCTCCTTTTCCAAGAGGAGTTGAGTTACCTAAGTACGATAAATACTTTTGAACCACTGATCTCCAAGATCAGTTGTAGGAATTTGGTGCCTTGTCTATGGAATGTATGCATAATCAGACATATCTCATGCATCTATTCCTAAGAATTCTAGGTGGTCAGGCTATGGAGTGGTTTTCACACTTTCCTATTGGTATCAAAATGTTCAATGAGATTGCTAACTTGTTTTTCCAACAGTACTCTCATAACATACAACACCTAGTTAACATTCAAGAGTTGTGTAACCTTAAATAGAAAGTTGGGGAACCTTTCCTCACATTCCTTTAGAGATGGAGACAACTTTACACAAAATATTCATAAAAGATTCTTGAAAGGAAAAGCTTGACATCTTCACTGATAATCTCCTACCTGATTTTGGGTATAGAGTTCAACTTCAAGGTCCATGCACCTTTGAAGACATGGTCACACAAGCTATTAGTGTAGAGGAATCCATGGTCAAATTGGATGAACTAACCCTTCAAAAGGAAACAAAACAAGGATCCACCTCTAATAAAGAAAAATCCAAGTATGTGAATAAAAATTGGGAGGTTGTGCATGATGGAGTTGTTGATAACATTACTCCTAAACTTGCTAAGGAATCCTTTAATCTTACAGATAATCTCAAAGCATCCAAGAATGTTTACAAACCTCCTCCTAACAATAAGATGTTTGGAAAAAAACCAAAGAACACATCTTAGGTCTCATGACCAAAATTAGAATATACACCTCTTGATGAACCTTTGGATGTGGTCTACAAGCCCTTGCTACAAAACAAGCTCATCTCTCCATTGGATAACTCTCGTCCTTATGATCCACAAATGCGACCACCATGGTGGAACGAAACTGCATTTTGTGAATATCACTAGAACAAAGTTCACAAAACTAGCAATTGCATCAACTTGTGTCACAAATTCCAAGACCTAATCAATGATGGTGACATTGTCATGGATGGACGTAACAAGAACACAAATTAAAAGACTTTCAAGGATCCATTCTCATCTTATAAAAAAGGAGAGAACTCAAAACAAAAATCTCATAACAAGATCAATTATACATACTCTAATGATGATAATGAGATAGTCCACATGGTTGAACCCATGGATGTTGAGTATTGTGACATTATCACCATCAAGGGCAAACAAGACAAAACTAAACCTAAGACACCATTTTTCTTAAGGGAGCCTACTTCCAATGCCTTTGACAACTAATCATCACAATCTTGTGCCAACATTGTTACATGTTCTTGTGCTAAGTTGGTACTCAACGACCCTACACCTTCTACTCTTGATCTAGAACAACACAAAGACAAACCTCTTCTTGGTTCATCTAGCAAGGGAAAAAAACATGCAACAAATTCTATGGCTACTAGCTATAGTATCCTTGATCAGTTACAGCAAACTAATGCTCAAATCATGATCTTTGAGGTGCTCAAAATCTTGCCTTCTCATAGGAAAATTCTTGATAAAGCCCTCACTGATTACTTAGCATATGAAGGATCTCTCATGTGTCTAGTGTTTCTGTACACAAGAAACATTCTAGTCATGCTAGCACTTATGCTTTGATGCTTATGTTTACTTGCTACATTAAAAGGGATAAATGTTCTAGTCATTTTGGCTTCTTATGCCTCAAATGCCTATATTTAATCCTCACAAAAATAGAATAGATGTCCTATTCATATTCCTATGATTTCAATGTTAGTGGGGATTGTATGACATCTAGGGTTTCACTATATGCTCAGTGTTGATAATTATCGAAGCTTGGTAACTAGACCTAGGGTTGCATCTAGTTTAAGGTTGCATCTAGCATAGGGTTGCATTGCATAAGCATATGGTTCAATTGAAAATCTACTTGCATCCTTTGTGATGAGGAGTTGTTGGCTTCTTCAAAGTATCATATTTCTTCACAGCTGCACAAGCATTCAATTCTTTGGTTTGTCCTATTGATCTTCATGGGATACTTGTCACTATCAACAAAAAAATAACACTACATGAGATGTTAGTTCATTCACATTTTGTATTTCATACATAATTTCATGATTTATCTCATCTACACTACATTTATACATCATATCATATTTGCATTCATAATCATAAGCATAGAGATCTCATGTACAAAAAGAAATAAAGATAGAAAGTGACACATGAAAATGGTACTCAAATCAAAATCTCATATATATATATATATATATATATATATATATATATATATATATATATATATATATATATGTATATATATATATATATGTATATATATATATATATATATATGTATATATATATATATATATACATATATATATATATATGTATATATATATATATATATGTATATACATGTATACATGTATATACATATGTATATGTACATATATAGATGTATATACATGTATACATGTATATACATATTTCTATGTACATATACATATGTATATACATGTATACATGTATATACATCTATATATGTACATATATATATATGTATATATACATATATATATATATGTATATATATAGATATGTATATACATATATATATGTATATATATATATATATCATAAGTCTATATCGGTGCAAAACTAGATGCTGCTCGAGCACTATTGATCTCAAAACTGATACAAAATAGTGCTAGCACACCAATCGATACATAGCCCGACCAAAATTGGGGCAAAAATAATCTAATTCTCTCCTTCCCCCTCACCTCTCACTGCTGGTAGAGGAGGAAGAGGAGGCATAGCTGGTCTCACTGCAGGCTATGCACCCCCTGAATTGCATGCATACTATGAAAATCAAGGCACCTACTTAGCCTCATCTAGCACAACTACTACATAAGTTGCAAAGTAATATGCTACCTTGGTTGACTACAGTCAGATCTCATCTTGTTACTACTCTAATCTTTGTGACTCCCACTCTAACTACTCTCATAGCCCTCAGATCTCACAGTCTCAGTCTACAATCTGGGAGTCTCTAATAGCTACTTATATCTGAAACTCTCCTAGTTATTGTTGCATGGTATGTATCCACTCCCTAGCCCTCCTCAAAGCCTCCTAGGTTTGAGTCAAGGCATCTCCACCCTAGGTCCCTATAGCAGGCTGGTCGTGCATCTCCTCATCACCCTACTGAGTTGGCTGCTCGATTGGTCAAAGCTCCTCCATGTCTACTCTCTATATCTCACCTCCAATGGTTCCTAGAGATCCCATCTCCCCTCATGGTATCCTCTTTGTTGATTCACTACCACCCACACCTAGGTCTACTATCATCTACAAGGTGGAATCTACACCTGGCATGTCCTGTATCTCACATCCTCCTATTAGGGCTACTATGGTGGTGCCTAGGGTGGCTGTACTAGCTGTCTGAGTGTGGCCATCCCTACTAGATCTATGAACCTAGGGAAAGGATGACTCACAAAATAAGCCTGATATGTAGGAGTCATCCCCCCATTTTCTAACACTAGTAGGTAGTCCCACTGTGTCGCAACCAAGTTGTGCACATCTATCATTGATCTTCCTAGATCTAACCTAGGGGACCACCTACAATCCAAATCTATTACTAGTTGTGCATAGGAACAATACTTTTGCGATATGTCCTTTGGCCACCCATACTCTTGCCATATGCAAATCAGTGGGAATCTCTTCACAATCTATACTAAATGACCAATCAGTGGTTGAGATGTGAGCATATGTCCTAGCTCCTAGGGCACATCATCCCAATCCTTAGTCTCTCTCTAGGGTTGCCATATCACTACTACAAAGTCATCTAAATGCTCCTTCCACTACACAGTCTTCCCCAGAGCTGTCTAGGTAAGATGACCTCTATATCTACAAATGTAAGGCTCCATAGGCTATCACTCATTAGAAAAAATAGGTCTAGTGATTGGTAGGTGCTCCCATGCCCATATTTGAAGAACATAGACCCTAGCAGCCATGCTCTTCCTCTTATTGTATACTATCTCATGCATCTTGTGGAACATGTGAGCAAGCATGCACTGACCCCACCTATATCTCTTTAGGGTCTTTAACTTTATCTAAAGCATTCAGCCCCATCCACACTCTAGCCCATGTTGGCCTCTGTCAGGCATCAAGAAACAACTAATGAATATCCCCAACACTGTTGGCAAGCTGTAAGTGGGTCCATATGTGTGAACCATCTCCTCCCATGTAATGGCTCTGCCCATGATCAAATCCTCCTTAAACATGTCCTTAGTACCTCTGTACCTATCCATGGAACTGTATCATAAAACTACTCTCGGCCCTTGCAATGGGATCCATAGAATCCTATAGATGTCCTCCAAAGTAATTATCATCTCTCCCTAGGGTAGGTGGAAAGTGTTCATCTCTGAATGGAAATGCTCCACCAGTGTAGTCAAACAACCATGATTCACCAAAATGGTGGAATTTGGCAAAGATAATTTAAACCAACTCTATCAATATAAGCCATATCGACATCATCAAGCTACCACAACAAAGCTACATACAGCGTGTAATGGGATCAAAATTTGACATCAAGAAATGTAACCTGCACACACAAACAAACTTAATAGGAAAATGATCAATTTAAGCTAAATAAATAAGATGAAAGAAAGTGCAAAATTGCAGCAAAAAATCAAATTTAGAAAACCTAAACATGCATTTAACACCAAAATTTTGCACAAAATCTCATGTTCTTGCATGAGATTGCACATCTTCATGCGACAACACATTAGTTCACGCGAGAAGTGACCAAACTATGAGCAAAAAATGAACAAAAATTAGGGCTTTTCACATGAAAGATGGGTGAGATCCACGCAATGAAACCCACAAAGCCATGCAATGAAGTACCAACCTGGTACTTCTTTGTGCGAACTCCAATTAGCTTCCCATAAGGAGAGACATCCTCATGTGAGAATCGACAATAAACATATTAAAAATGCCTTAAAATAACCTAAAACACCTCAAAATGAACAAAATTTGAATGTGAAGCAAGGTTATTCACTACTCACTAGATACCCATAGTTTGTTGGCCAGCTGTGTCATCAAGAGTGCTCGAATTGGTGTGAATACATAGGGACCACCATTTTTTCCTTAGAGCTCTCTTCTTCACAAAAGACAAAAACGCAAATGATTTGAAAATGACCCTTTAGGCCCTTATATAGGTTTTGACCTAATTTCTCAAAGTGCTCTAATTGGCATGAAAATCACCCCTGGCTAATTTGACCACTTTGAATTCATTTTCAGGATCGAATACAAAATTTGACACACTTAAACAACTCAAAACTGCAGTTTAAAATTTTGGGACCGACGCGATCGAACACTTGTACAGTCCATCTTTTTGATACTTTGTGCATTTTTAAATCTTTTCAAATCACATTTCCTTCAAATTTTCCAAAAATTTTAGAAAAAGTCAACTCTTGTCAAATTCTGGTCAAACTTGGTCTTCTAGACCTTGAAATCACTTTGAATTGACTACAAATTTTCTTCTAATCATTCTAATCTTTTCTATATTCTTTTGAACCTATGATTTCTTAATTATGTCTCAACACACTACTCTACATCATATTTCTGGTGTGTCATCTTTTGAGTTCTCTCCCGAGGGGGCAGGATGATTACATCATTGAATCTCAATTTCAACTAAATCTGAATCCTATGTCCTCATCACTCGGGGCATCTCGGTGCCTTCTATCTGGCATCTTTGTCATCTAACTCATCTTTTGATTAGTTTATCATGAATCATAGTAGTCTTTATTAGAGTTCGATGGATAGGTATTAGGACAATCTAAACCTCGACTCTTGAGGATCAAGCCTAGTTCTAGGGATGATTTTGTGACTCATGATTGGATCTTGTTATCTTTTTGGACCAGTATTTAGGTGTCGTATCTGGACTCTAGGGGATTAAGCTCCATTCTGGAGATAATCTTTAAAAGCTTATCAATCTTGGTATCTAGGTGTTCTATTTGTATCCCCTAAGGTCAAGCTCCATTCTAGAGATAATCTTTAAAAGCTTATCAATCTTGATATCTAGGTGTTCTACCTAGATCCCCTAAGGTTAAGCTTCGTTATGGAGATAATCTTTAAAAGCTTATCAATCTTTGTATCTAGATGTTCTATCTAGATTCCCTAAGGTTCAACTTCATTCTAGAGATAACCTTAAAAGGCTTATCAATTGGTTTCTATGTCATCAATTTTGGAACCAATCTCATTTCTTGATCTATGCATCATGCTTCTGATTTCTTTGAATCAAATGTGTTGCTCGCACATTCATTCAAAGAGGGGAAAATATAATATACCAAAATTGGCATATTGCCATGTTAACCAATTCTGATCTATTTCTAAAGTCCTATTTTACTAGGCAATTTTGGTTTTGATACTCACTACTTGACCTAAGTGTCAAATGCAGAAAACCCTAATTTGCATTAATCACACTATTTATTCAATTCCTAAATATCGACTCAAATTAGCTACATTAAACCTATTGATAAAATTTAATTTAATTTTAAGTGTTCATACTTTAATTAAATTAATTCTTTAAGCCAATGTGCAAAGGAATTAAACATATTTAATTTAATGAGATAATGTCCTTATTCTAATTATTGGGTTTAATTACTCAATTAACTAGAAATATGCATTTATGAGGTCATATCTCATTTTATTAAATTAAATAATATCTTCAAATCTTCTCTTTGGTTTAGGAATGAGAATTCTGAGTGTTCTATCTCTCGAATTGGAATTGACTTGATCAACTTGTTCTCACAGTTAGGTGAAATTTAGTTAACTCTCCATCACACTCAAGATCTGAGTTAGTTAACCTCACCTGCATAGGGAATCTTCCATCTTGACTAAATCTCATCTTTGATCTCAACCATTAATTCTAATCGATCTTGACCATTGATTGATTTTGGGAATTACATTTAAGAGGCTTCCAATTTCTCATTAAGGTTGGAATGAATTGCATTGAATTGTTGTTGAAATAGTTACTCATTTGCTCATATTTTCATAAGCTCTCACTTTTTCTTGCATTATTAATATCATATTAGATTAAAATGCACTCATATAGTGTAATTTTTTTCCTTGTTATTAGATTAAAATGCATTTCATTTAGATTAATTGCACTTTCATATAGCTGCATAAATCCTTTGTATTAGAGGTTTGGTTGCCCACTTCTCATTCTGAGAGCAAAGGAAAAATCCTTCTAGTTAGAAGGAAATAGGTTGCACTATTGGATTACTCAGATGAACAATTCAATATTGATTTTGGGATGATCTCTTAGGTAATGACCATGTTGAAGTGTATGCGAGGATCTGAGGCCTACAATTCACATATAAAAACTATAAGAATATGAATTTAAAAAATTTGAATGAAAGTAATGGTAGAAATTGATAAGATATGAAAATAAAAAGAGAATAATTTTTCATAGTGAACAAGGAAGAACTAATGTGAAGAAGTGAACCCTCTTCATCAACCTAATTGGCTACCATAGCCATACATGGACCAAATGTATAGATATTATGTACCCCCTAAATTCATAGAGGTAAGAAGTATGAACTTGGATTAAGGTGTATCGAGGTAGAGAGACTTAATATCTCTAATTATAGACTTATATGTGGTGATATGATATGTTGCTATGCAATTTAATGGATAGCATCTTTGTAGTAGATTTATCCTAAATGTGGCCTAATGCATTAATTATAGATCAAATTACAAGGATTTAACAAGTAAATTTGAGTCATTATTCACCATTTATGTTGCTAGAACTAGAGAAATGTAATCAGTGAGAATTTTGTTACCCTTTATCCCACTATACATAACTAATCAGACACATTCTTCATGGGCTAAATTTTATTTATTTTTGCCAAGAAAAACTTGTGTATTTTTGGCATTCTCAAGTACATGAAAACATTTTGCATTTTTGGGCATTAAAGGAGCTAGTCAAATGATTTTACTCATTGTATGAGTGTTTTTTTCTCATTCAACATTCATGTAAGACCCCTTCTCGTATGTACTTATTTAAATATGAATTTCTCTTTTAAAACCTTTATAGGGGGGATTTGAATGGATATATGAGCATGAAGAGGCAATGGTATGTGGAAATGTTATTGTTTTTTCTAGAAACCATGTAAAGGACATCATGATAAATTATGGCTATCTTATGTATAATAATTATGATGATGGATATCAATTAACATTTTATGGTTTAGATGTCCTAATGAAAATTGAGATTAGTTGATACATTCATGTTTTGATACACTATGATCTGAGACTTACTATATCGTTTGATTGTTTAAACACTGATTTGTACTAACAATGATATGAGGTGTTTCATCTTGTGATGATGATGTTAATTATGGTACCTTTATGATTAGGTCATATGCACTCAGATAGTTTAGTATGCCCTATTGATGATGTTTATGATGTTCTAGGAATACGTATGCATTACGATGATTATTTTAGTATTTTAATTCAAGCTAATGAATATGTTATGATGATTCAACTATGAGATTAGTATTGAATAAATATGTGTGCAAAATTGAGAAAGGTTATTTAAAGGAAAGTTTTAATATTTTGATCAATGTGATTATGCGAATTTGGTTTAAATATGTGAATGTGATGTTATCAAATTATTGATATTCAAATTAAGTGTGCAGGATAATTAATAGTGGAATTAATCAGAATCGGCAATCAACCCTATGTACAAATTGTAAGACTAAGATTGAATCCAATAAGTGATTTGAACCTCATTGTCTAGTGTTTAATTTGTATCAATATATGAATGTGTGTGTATCATTTTGTAATTTAAGACATGTCAAATATTACGTAAAATTAAATCTTATGGTGTCACTTAACACTTGTTATGTCAAAATGTGTGTTGACATGTCAAATTAGGGTTAGCAGAGTAACCCATTAATTTGAGAACTGATTAGTTAGTAACCTAGATTAATCTCCTTAATTAGGGTTTAGTGGAAAGGTTAAATCCTTAGGGTTTTTGGAAGATAAAATATTTCAAGCCACTTTTATAGGTCCTAAAATGATCCTAGAGGCCAAATTTAATGTACTCCAAGTGCCCAAATGGTATGTATATGGGTTGGGGACCTTTTCCACCCTTCTAGAACTTCCTAATAACATTTATGACCCCTAAAATTTTCCAATTTTTTCTTTGTGCGAAAATGGACCATCTCCATGAGGTTAGTCAAGCTTACACTTCTCTTAAAAGGTTGTCTTGATGGTAGGAACAAGTGGGAAGACCATAGAAGGCTTAAGCCAAGTTTGAGTTATTTCCATTTTTGGGTAGGTAGTTTTAGAAGCTATTTAGTGACCATTTTGAGAGTTTAAGGTTGTTCACCCATTCTCTACATTTAGAGAAGTTAAGTTTGGAGTTGCAAGAAGGAGAGGATTTAGCACATCTCAAAACTCCATTTCCATAACCTTTGTGAAGGTAGAAATTCTCCATTGCCATGTTCTTCATTCATTTTTTATTGTTTTCTTATCTAAATCTCTTGCATGTGTGTATTGCATGTTTTTATTGTAACATGTGAAGGATGGGTATTTTTGATTTTTATATTTGATTTCCTTTCATTTTTTCCTTTTGGTATTTTTGGAAAACTATGAAGGGTGTGTTGGCACTACTCACCCTTGAATAGGGTAGAAGTGGCCATGTATGGGAGAAGGGCTTTAGTTGGACTCTAGGTCAATGCATATTATCTCCTAATGTTGAAGAGAGGGAGAAAGTAAGGTATAATGGCCCCATACTTGTCAATACAAACTGATTTTTTTTTTGGGGAAATAAGGAGAGGAAAAAATGGAAGTTTATGTGATTCGGTAGCCTTGGAAGAGGCATATGATTTATGTACATGATTGACATCTACTACCTAGAAAAATCCACCTTCTCCCTAGTCATAGATTCATTATAAAACCTATTGTGTGAACCTTGGATGGGAACTTTATGTTGAGTGTGTCATTTTGATTGTTTCTAAATGTCACCTAGTTGACTACTAGTTCTCCTAGCTTAGGGTATGGTCTCACATCAAAGCCTTGGTTGGGAGGTGAGCTCTCCATGGTTTCCCTTGTTTATTTTTAGATTTCTTGGAGGATACCTTGTAGTGGACCAAAATTGGATTCAAAATCTTCTTGGTGTTCTTGAGTTTTGTTGTCTTGTAGATTTTTCCACTTTGATATCTTCTCCTTACACATTGTAAAATTTGAAAATTAGAAAGTATTTAAATTGATGTTATCCTATGTAATAAATCAATTGTTGAACCATTCTAACTCTGGCAATGTAAATATGGGTTATTGTATAAAATGAAGTAGGTTTTTGATAGGATTTTCATGAGTTTTGAACTTTATCTTACCCTCAAGTGTATTGAATTTTGTATAAGTTTGTTTGAAAACTTCTCAATGCTTTTGAAGTCATCAAATTTAAAACAATGTAGATTAAGTTCATTTCATGAATATCATGTAATAAAAAGACTTAGAATTATAAGTGATCTCATTTTATCATGGAGTTTTTATAGAGGTTTCATGTTAAATTTCAAGAATATTCCATCTATTTTGCATATTAAACACCTAATATAATTAATAGCTGGTGCAATAATAGTGCTAAAATTAATCCTAGAATATAAACATTAAACATTAAACATCCCTTAGACCTATAAAATGTACTCATATAATATTGCCAAGTGAAGTAATAGCTAAAAAGAATATTAGAAAACCTATCCAATTTTCCAAATAATCTTCTACAAGATTCTACCTAATGCATGAGGGAGGAAATTAATTCAAAAATCCATGACAATCAATATTTTATGGTTATTTATTACTTATATAAAATCCTAAGGCAATAATATATATCCCTCACCTAATAAACTTTATTGAATAACTCTCTTATTGACTCTTTCTAAGGGTACATACACTTGAAAAATGAAAGGGAGGATGGGACACCGATGGGGGGCCACGTCCACCTCATACTCTCCCTCATCCAAATTTAGGCATAGGCCTTTTATTGGGGATGTAAGTTTTAAACACAAAACCCCAAAAAAAAATATTAATTCAAACTTACCTTTTAAGCTCCCACCTTACTTCTCTTCCATGTGTTAGGGTGTGTTGATGTCACCTCTTCCATGCTAGGATTGAGTGGAGGTACTATCATGCCCTCCCATGATAGGCTAGATGTGACCCCTAGGTTGGATGTTGTATGAGGAAGGTGACTTAGATATACATGTTTTGGGGAAACCTCCCACGCACTTTTAAACTATATGTTGGGACTCAAAATTGAAGTCCTGATTTTGAGTATCATTCTAAAAATCAAGACCTATAAGTGCTTTTAAATGCATGTGTACCCAGCTATCCTTTTGAGGCCTAATATTTGTTTAATGTTTCTAACAACTTTCATTCAGCATGTCCACTCATCCCATGAAGATAAACTACCATTACAAGTCATTCTGTAAGTACCATTTTGAGCAATGTCCAAATTTGCATTTTTGCCTGTGTCAAACAACAACAAGAGGCCTAGTTTGCATTTGAATATCCCACACACAATATTTTTTCATTACTCACTACTTTGGGAGTGTTTAACATACATATCAGAGAACCTATGTTTCATATTTTGAGTCATTTTGATATGTAATGACTAGGTTTTGAAACCCTCAAAGTCAGTCATTT
This sequence comes from Cupressus sempervirens, assembly GCA_028749045.1. Lineage (NCBI taxonomy): Eukaryota > Viridiplantae > Streptophyta > Pinopsida > Cupressales > Cupressaceae > Cupressus > Cupressus sempervirens. Next base: position 519,971,181 of record CM053784.1, on the reverse strand, counting down.
GTTGTTGTCATGCTGATGCAAATTGTTCATAATTCTAGGGGGACCTATTTGACTTGATATAATTTTGACTGAGCTGATAAAAATGAGAAAATTCCTTTTGCATTGGATTCTAGAGTTCATATTCTTTATATGATTCAATTTTGAGCTTATGATGAATCAGTTTGATTAGTTTTCGAGCACAATTCCATTTGCAATTTGTAAAGCTTTACTGGTGTCAAGAAATGTAGATTTGTCGATACCCCTATTCGAGATGTCATAACTCTGAATCATGATTGAGATCAAATGGATTGTACCATTTTTTTTAAATCTAAAAATTCTTTAAGTGTGCTAGTTTCCAAGTCTTGACAAATCCTATTTGCTTACTTTACTAGGTCCATTCCATTTGCAAAAAACCCTTTTTCTACCAATGTTTCCAGTCTTGCAAATTTGAGTAGCCCACTTTGACCACTCACCATATGCACCTAGTTATTCCTCATGATCCCTAATCATATATTTATATTTTTTTTATGACAGTGAACCAATTCCCCATTTTTTGTGCTCCAAGTGTCAATTTTCCTTGTTTTCAAAGCCAAATCTGAATGCAATTTATTGGTTTCTGACATGTTTGATTGCAGGTAGTTCTGAGAAGGAAACTTTGATAGTTAATATATTTTGATACTAAAATTTTCATGACATGATATTTGGTAGGGTATAAGAATACAGAACAAAGAATCAACATGTCTAATTTCAAGGCCTAATTAGGTGTTTTTCTTTTCAGTTTTTAGGACCAATCAAAGGACCCCTTGGCAGGAATTTGATAGTCTGTAGTTAAATGGTAAAATTAGTTTAGTGGATATTTGAGTGATGCATTAAGGGTTAAATTTGAGTACAATCAATTTCAAATGCTCATTGAATCATTTTGAGGTGTCAGGTGTTTGAATTCAAAAAAAAATTAGCCAAACCCACTCTGGGGCCCAACTAATTCCAAATTGATAAAGTACTTTATGATTTTGAATATGTCAAGAAGATATTGCAATGATTCCAATTATTAAAATGTTTCATTGTGTACAATATCACTATAGATTCAATGAAGATTAAAAAATAATTTTGAAGTGATATTGATACTTTTCAAATTTAGACGCATGAAAGGCTATGAGAAATTGATGAGTTTCAACTAATGATTTAGTGTTTCTTTGTTTGGGGAAGGAATTTCCAATAATTAGAAGATATTGATTTCTTTGAGGATGATGTTATATATTTCCTAAGCTTGGTCCATACAAGTCCAAGTCAATTGTCAAGCAAAAGCCTTACAAGTTGAAAAAAGGGGAATTATTATATGCTAAAGTCAAGAGTGGGTGATGCCACCCAACCATATAGATGTTGATGCATTATTGAAAGTAGCTGCATGAGCCCCATCATGCTGATTATAATCAAGATTTGGAGGCTTTTTTCTTATTTATCTTTTAAAGTTCCTTCCAATGCTCATGCTTTTGTATGAATCTAATATGTGGAAAACTATAGATTTTTGAGATGAAGAGGTTAAAGAGAAGTTGTTGTAGTAAAAGATGATTTTCTTGTGAAATGGAATTTAATATTCAACCCATTCTCAGTCATTGTCCCTTTACTCTCATTTGTGTCATTGAGCTTTGCAACAACTAGATACTGAGCATTTTACATATTTCCATTAACATGTGAATCTACAAGAATGGTTTTCTATTCATGGGTTTCATCTTCATTCTCCTTCCCTATTTCATTTGTCGCCAGTATTACTTCAGACAAAGGAATATGTTTTATCAAACCATATTGCATGACATCATTCATCTTGCTAAAGTGTTTAGAATCCTTGATAGGTCCATGCAGGAGGAAGGAGATCATTAGATTTTGAGCCACCCATAGTCCACAAAAACCAATAGCAAAGCAGATGTAAAGATGGGAGACGTGAGATGGATGTGTGAAGGTGTGACATTTGCAAGAAACTACTAGGATTAGCCTCACATGATAGGGAATAGATCATGTGCATTTGAAGAAGTAGCAAAATATAATGAACAAAGACATTTCTGTTGCTGGCGATGCCCCTCAATTCAATGCATGTGTGATCACCCAGAAAAGAGTTTTCTGTGTATTAGTAAAATCGATTATAGTTTCCATTTGTGAATGAAATGAGGAGGCATTCAAATAGAAGCAAGAATGAGGCTTGTCTGAACACTATAACAAGATTCATCCACAAAGTAGCTTTAATCAAATCTTTGCTAATTGTCAATTTCTAATTCCCATTAAAGAAATGATTTCGAGTGAGTTCTAAACATGCCAAAATGAGGTGAGTTCCAACCATTGACAGAGGAAAGTAACAACCAGATCATGTTCAAATCAAAAAATGTAGGTGTACAAGTCTAAAGTTTGACAAGATGAAAAAATGCAAAGGGCATAGTAAGGATAGTGATTACCATTAGAAAGATGGGGAATAGGATTTAAAAGATGAAAGGGGCCAGCATCTCATATGCGCAACACTCTCCCTCACATTTGATGAGGTAGCAACACTACCCTTTTCTTGGACTAGAACAACAAGAGGTAGGAGGCCCTTTGAGGGCAATGTGGATGATTAGTAGAAAAAATGTAGAGAGCTAGGTTGGTCTTATCTAGCAAAAGGAAGACCTTTCTTAAGGCTTTTATCCCACATGCATGCAATGAAGGTAATTTTTGTTCTTTAAGAACTTCAATGCTTAGCTCTTAAGTGTCTAATAAGACACTAGGCTTTTGAGCCACAAACTTCTTGCATGGGGCCTGTGGGTGGCTGGAGGGAGGAATAAATTTTGAACAGACATGCAAACCAAAGTGATGACATCATGCTAATGTAGAATCTAATGATGAACCAAAATTTTACAAGTGGTAGTGACATGGTGCTAGTGGACAAACTAGGAGGTGACACGTATTGAGGATGCTTCAAGCTAGCATAGATTTTGAGATGCCAACATGGCACAAGGTGAAAACATGGCACAAAGGAACATTCCCACTTACATAGTCAGCAACTATTGACTATGCATGTAGGGATGCGCCTCGCTGACACATGGAAACCGACCCCTGTCAGTGATGAGGTGGTAGGCGTCAGATAGAGGGGTGACATGGTGATGATGAGATAGTCAAAAAGCCAATAAAATATAGAAACATGGTGGTGACCAATCAACTAGTCAGAGGGTGCCATGTAGTGCTTAGGTAGAAGGTGATGTGGTAGATAGTGACCAATGGTGTGCTGCCACATGGCACAAAAGTTAAACTCAATTGACCCAAATTGCATAAAATAAAGAAAAATGTAGAAATTCAAATTTTAATATTTTATTATTTTTCCACAAAAGTTCATGTGCAGAAATTTTCAATTGAAATGGATATATCCTAAAGTTTTGACTTTAGGAAATGTGAAATTTTGGCATAAAATTTAAAGAGGCAGGTGCATACTAGAGCCATGACAGGGGTATGATTTTCAAAATAGTATTCTGGGTATTTCTGGTAAGCAAATATAGAGATATTATAAATCATCGAAATTGGGAGAGAATGAACTTTTCATTTTTGGAGTTTTTTTTTACACAGGAAGCCATCTACTCAGGTTATACAAGTTTTTTTCCCAGATACTCAGTTTGCAACTACCTTGAGGTATTGAAGTTCAAATTTGATTTCTAGCAAAGTAATGAATTGAATGTGTGTAAAAGGCAGTAAAAATATAGGTATGGGTGATTTTTGTCACATCCAAATTAGTTGAATCCAGATATTATTAGCATTTCATGATGCATTTCAAATATTTTGGTGAGACAACGGCTTTCATCATTCACAAGAGATATTTCCATATTTGTTACAGAATAATGATAAAAATCATATCAGATTTCATGGATAGAAAGATTAGAGGTGTTTTACAATAACAAGGAATGAAGATTCAAGTGGACACATGTCACTTCCAAATCAGATCCAAGATTTCATTCCTCTCCTATAACTTTCTCTTCCTTATTCATTGTAAGGGTTACTTCTAGTTTTGGAGAAAATTTCTCACTAGTGTGAAACTAGAAGGTTCCAATCTTGAGTTTCCTCATATTTGCGAGACCAGGGTTCCAATTTTGGTGTATTTTCATCACTGTGATACCACATTCTTTAGCATATTTCTCTTGTATGAATAGTAGTAGTTAAGATAATATAGAAAGTTTTAATATGTTTAGTAGTTTTATCAATTGTTTTACATGCATCTGAATGTATAGTTTCACATAAATGAATACAAATGAGCAAGAATCTCTTTAGTTTCATTCTAATTCTTGTCTCATATCTTTGTAATTTGAAATCTTATGTGGTTTAGGGATAAAGAACTAAGACCCATTTGCATCCCCTTAAGGTTGTATGTCTCATATATTTTGTTGTTTGAACAAAGGGCCAAGTAAATGCTTGATGTATTTGAAAGGGTTACTGGTTATTTGAGAAGGATATTTCATGAGAATAAGGTCCTTATGAACACCGATGTCTAATTCACAAAGTGATAAGATAGATTTGATATCTTGATGTATATAATATGTCATTGGTATCACATATGTATGTGTTTAATTTGTGGAATTTCCCAATAGATAAGGAAATGATCAACTATAGGATCAACTTGTTCTTATTTCTGCATATTTGGGATTTTGGTAAAATCAATGTCATTAATCAAATATATTTCCCTTTAATATTGAAGGAATTGAAAAGGATGCCCTCACTTAGCTTATCAATTTCTTTGACAATGTTATTAGCTATTTCATGTTTGAGATCTTTGCATAGGTGTTAGAAGATTAAGGGTTTTTATCTGCTTTGTTAGATTCAAGTGTATGTTCTAGCACTGGTCCCATATAAGTGAATTTGAGGTTCACCTACCTAGGTTTTGCAAAGCATAAAGTAGAAGAAGGGTCTAGCCTTATAGTTGGCCTGGTGTCTAAAAGGGTATGTTGAAGATGGGAAGTAGCTACTCCTAGATGTAGCTTTTTCTCATCAAGGTAATTTGAAAATGTGACGTTTCAAAACACCAACACCATACACCAACCTTTCCTTAATGCAAAGTCAACCTTCCCCCTTGTGTTTTCCCATATGGGAGAGTTAAGGGAGAACCTTAGAGAGTTCCCAAGTATGGAACCACACACCAAGGGAAGGGGTGGGGTATATGGCCAAGTGGCATGTTAACATAGGGAGATGGGTTAGGTAGAAGGAGAGGTTTAGATAAAGTAAGGTGGGTTAACTAGGACTTAGGATGTAATTAGTATGTGATTTGGAAAAAGGTAATGGCATTCAGATTAATTTAAAATGTATAAATATTTTATTATTTATTTGAATTCATGGGTATGAGTAAAGGCAAAATTAGTTGTAAAGGAAGGAGTTGTTAGTTAGGGATAGACTTAGTAGTTTAAGAGATAGTTAGAAGTTATATGTTTGGGATTCAGTTTTAAGATTTATTTTAATACACTTTTAGAAAATTGAATTTCATCATTATGATTAAAAATAATAAATTTAAATAAATAGGTAAATGAATTAGGGGCAATAGTCTATTGGGTTAGTAATAAGGCTAAATTAGTTAGGGTTACAAGTATAAAGTTATGATAGTTAACTAGGGTTAAAGGTTAGATTGATATTATACATTGAATTAACATATAGAATTATATTATATTATTTGATAAGTAATTAAATATTTCATTTTTATTTTTTTGTACATTTACTCAAAATTTCATTTAATTTGAATGTGAGGGTTATAGGATTGAAGAGACATTGAAAGAACATTAGGTTGATAACTTGATAGAGATTATGAATATGATTTAAGGATCAAATGAATATCATGAGTAATGCAATAATCAATATTTAATGGTTTTAATTAGTATAATAGTTAATTTTAATAATGGGAGATAAGTATTAAGGTATTTGACAAACTTGTCAAAGATGCAAAACTGGTTCACCTAGGAGATTGAATGGGTACACCAAATAAATAGAAAATATTGTGATAAACTAATATAACTTATGAAATTTCATAAAATTAATAATGTGACATATTGAATTGCCAAAGTAAGGTTGACCTATTCAATAGTTAGGGTTTGAACCTGAATGTACCTTGATAAGGGCGTAATTTTAGGATTATGACCGAACATGAATTACTTGGACTTAACCTAACTAAAACCAAAACAAATTTAATTGGAACTCAAGAAAAGAACTAAGAAAACTTAAATACCCATGACGTGATGTCATCAATACAATTTGGTTTAGTCAACCCACCTAGTTGACCCGAACAAGCTATTTCCATAGCATCTTGGCTTGAGTGTTCTGACCATGCAATTTGGTAGAAAGGTCAACTCTGCATCTAATTGAAATATAATTGAAACTCACTTTAATCCTTTGTCAATTTTCCATAACATATTCAATTTATTATGTGTTTAGCATAGTGGTTATTGAAAATTTTTTTTTTTAAAATTGTTTTTGCACGAATATTTTGGGCATGCCAATTCGCAAATAGAAAATTCAGTACATTTTTGTGCCTGCATTGGATTGTGGGACAATTCAAAGAGAAAAACCTTTTTGTTGTGATGTCATTTAGGTTGAAAATATTATGTATTTTTGTATGTCATAGGAGCTTCATTAAATGAGGAGGCTTATCAAATGAACACTTGTTTTCTCATTCAACATCAAGATCTTGCACAATCACCATATTGTGCAAGTTACAATCTTCCACTATGAGATTGCATGTCTTTGTGTTGCAGGATATTTTTGTACTGCAATCTTGTGTTGTAGGATATTTTCATGCTCGCATGTGTAATGCCCCTCTAATTACATATTTAATAATAATTGATATTCATATTTAATAAATAAATTAAGCTAATTATTACCAAGTAATGAATGAATAATTAAATAGACAATATTAAACAACTGAATCATATATCATGACCTGTGTGCTCCAATAGACATGACCCTTCATTGGAAAGAGAATGTGTCTAAATGTTTGTACATGTGGATGTGAAGGACATTGAAAAAATGCATTTAAAATAATGAAGAACCAATCAAATGGTACAAAATAAGTTATAAATAATACCTTAGGACTTAATTGTGATAAAAAGGTTTAAGAGGATCAAAAGAAGCCTTGAAAAAAAATATCAAACAAGATGTTTGAACATGGAGATAATTTGGACCCCTGTACATTAGCTAACCTAGAATAGGATAAGATTATCTGATATATCTATACATGTATAATATATAATATATCTATATCCATAATTGGGTAAAGCAAAATATAATAGCACATCTATCATTCCACATGGACCACCATTGAGTGATAAGGGAGAGTATATTTACCGATGTGGCATTGAAGAACAAGGAATATTGAAGGATTTTAAACATATTAAATAGTCTAAATATAGAAGTAATAACAAAATAAATTTTTGAAGTTTTTATTTTCCACTGAAAGATCCTCGAACTCAAGAAATTATCTACTCATTCTATGTGGACACTATGATATGTATAAAAAGTGGACCCTGTGCATGCATGCTATGTATAGGAAGGCATATTTACACACATTGGACATAACAACATGGGAGTTATTTCCAGGAAAGTAAGTATAAAAGGTAATATTACTATGATTATATTTTATTGAATATGTATATTCTAATATATTTCATATTTTAAGTATACTAGTACTTATGATTCCTCAAATATATTGCAAGGAGTTAGGTGTAAGAAATAGAATGAAATCTCTTTATTATTATTTTTATAATAATATATATATATATTCAATTATAAATTCAAGTGACATTATTATTTGATAAACTAAGATAGCTAATATGAGTATATTGATTGATTTGTATTGATGACTAAATGAATAATAACTAGAACCTCATAGTGCTAGTGTTGGAAGTGAGATCCTCATATAAATGGATATTATGCTAGTACAAGAGATGAGTAACCATATATGAATGGTTAGATGATAAATGAATAATAGTGTGTCATTCTATTGCACTAACACCATGGAGATTAATTAGACTTTAAGCATGGAGTATGTGAAATGTAAAAATCTCCATCTAACCACCATGGCTAGAAATTAATGGATAATCTCTATGTGCTAGAATACTTTGATGATGTCAACATATGCATATGTGTTTGATCTTGGATAGAGGATGTCCCATCCAAGAAGAATCTTAAGGAGCACACTCTTGGGAAGACAATGATGTAGCTATGAGCTATGAAGCTCAATTAGTAGATGTCCTTAAGGTTGAAGTTAGGATAGAGGGTAGAATAATTTATATTTAATCTTGTTATTATTTGGTTCTAACCTTTATTTTGTAGGAAATAAATGTCCTAAGATAACCCTAATAGTGGAGATATTACAGCATGATTGTAGGGATTTCAAGGAAGAGGGAATTTAATGTTGTGATGTTACAATTTGTGTGTTTAATTTTGTACTTTATGCAACATCACAGGTCTTTTGTGCCCAAGGAAATATGTAGTACGAAGGTGCGTAGATCAAAAAGTGATGTATTATTGTGTTTATGTTAATATTCTTCTATTGATTGTGATGTGACTAGAGAGCTCAATATTTGTTGCCTAATTTATTTTTGGAGATTTTTCACACAACATAAAGGCTTTCTCTCCATATGGTACCACTTGTAGCAGACATAGATATGGTTTTCTTGATTGTAGGAGAATTTAGTGGTCCATTTTCTATCACTTCATGAGTAGACATTTGTACAAAATTGGATTTTTTTTCTATTTTTTCTTGGTTTGCACTCTGAGATCTTAACTCCAATTGGTGGGAGTTTGAACTCAATGGATTTAACTAAGTTATGCCTGATCTCTTTAAAATGAAGCCTTGTATATTCTCCAAGGGATCTTTTTTTCTAGTTCTTTTTTGTAGAATTCTCTTATGTAGATGTTATTGCCTTTTTAATATAAATCACTATTTTCTATCTACTTTCGGTCCAAATAGGATTGTATAGTATTTTCCTTGTTTTTGAGTTAGGTTTTAAATTTAAGTACAAATGATTGGAAAGATTGGATCAAAATTATATATGATGCATCACCTCCATTTCCCTTTTAGCACTTACTTTTATGCAATCTTTCTACCTTTCTTCAAGAGATGTAGATTAGGTGCATTGCAATAGTGAGGAAGTAGACTTTCTTCGGAGATCCAATCTCGCATTTCAAGTCCCACACTTGAAAAAAATTTCCATGTTACACAAAGTTTCTTGAGGGTCATACTTCAAGCTTGGGTACAAACTTTTGTGTCAAAAATTTCTGGGATGCCTAATGGGACAAGATTTTAACTTCATAAGTTTGTTGGTTAGCCAATTGATCTTTATTCATTAAGAAATTAAGTATTTTCTTAGTGACATTAGGCTTTGGAGGCATTCATCAAATACCATGGTGACTCGTTAGAGTAATAAATTTTTTCTTATTAATTAAATCAAATTAATTTAATTTTTAAATCACTTATTATCTCTAATTTACTTAAGCTAAACTTTAGGCATATAATAATTAATTCTTTTATTAATTATTATCATGCAACCTAGGTTTTTCTTTTTAGGATTTTGATCTCCTTTATAAGGAATGATCTCTTTGTAATTTATTCATTCAATTTTTATAATAGCAATTTCTCTTTTTGGTCATCAAGAATGTCTCATCTATGGATCTGAAAATTCCAACCTCCATAACTTTTGATTCTCTTTTTCTGTGATAGGTGTTTGCAAGTATTCTTGGGTGCTATCGGTTGATCTTTCATCAACTTCAACATGGTATCAAAGCTCCATATCTTCATGCCCCCGTTCTATTTATGAGAGATTAACTTGGCTTTTGGATCTATCTTTTTTTCAAAGGCTTTTATTTTTCACAAGATTTTTGTATTGGATCTGGGGGACTACTAATTTTTTATGCACTTTGAGCCCAAAAAATCTCATCGTTGAGCTTAGAGTGCACAAAACCCCTATTTTCATATAAAAGTTGTCCAATTTAGACATAATTGGAACATGAGGCCAAAAAATTATTGCTCCCAAATTGGGCATGTATCTTGAGGCAATGATTTTGGGATTTTTTTGACACAAAAATAAAGATTTTTTGGCATGCGAATCAAGATTTTGGGGAACCCAAATCAAAAAAAAAAAATGTACTCAAAAATTAAAATTTGTTGGCACACAAATCGATATTTTTTGGTATGCAAATCCATTTTTTTGTACGCAAATCAAGATTTTTGATACGTAAATCAATATACTTTTGTATAAAATAGGCATGCTTCCTAAAGTAATTTATGGTACTAGTGGGCGTGCTTCCCAAGGAATTTTGGCACCAATCTCGAGGCAATAATTTTCTATTTTTCCCATTTGACTCTTTTTTGACCTACCTGTGGTTTTTTGGTTATAACATGGTCATCTGGACTCTATTTTTAGCGAATGGGATATCGTGGGAAATTTGATTCTGAGCCCATTGTGATGGTGCAATTTATTTGAACTTTTGATGCTATTTGGTTTCTATTTTATGCAGTCAAATTTAGAGGTTCTATTTTTCACTCTGAGAGAAATATCTTGAGACATTTTATTTTCCAGATTTTGCTCCAATAACATCCCATTCAATTTTTTGCTTTTTTGCATTATGGTGGATATCCTAGTTATTTCAGGTCCAAAGATTGATTTCATTGCTTCAAATTATTTTTCATGGGTTTTACTATCTCTTGTATCAACCTTGTATTTTTTAATCTTTTTTAATATCCTTTTATAGTATTTTTGCAAATGCTTTGAGATAAAGTGTCAATCTATTGCATTTAAGGATCTTGCACATCTTTGTGTTTTGTTGTAATTACACTATATTATAAAGTGCCTTGGGGGGTTTCATTTTGGCCATATTTTCCATCTTCCTTTGTCATGTGAGTGTTCTTTCGACAACATTAGCCTCAAGATGTGTCGATGACACATGTCATTATAGGTGTTTGTACTTATTTTACACTCTCGATGTTTCAGGTTCTTCTTTCTATAGGAGATATTGCATTCAATTTTAGTGTTTGTGTCTCACCTCTCAACATTATACAGAGGTTATGTTAGTTCTATTGCTTTCTTGGTTTGATGAAGTGAACTATGTATTCAATATTTGATCCTATGTACTAGGTAATTGTAGTGGCTGGATACCTATGCATTTTGGTGAGATGGATCATTTACCATATAGACATTCTTTCATTCTCATTTTTGGAGGCCATGAAGATACCTTCCATCTTACATTGACAAGCTCTTTAGATGTATGCTTCTCTACCTAGTCATGTTCTATATAGTGGAGGTTCTTTAGATAAGTGGTTTGGTAGTGTTTATAGCTTCATGTTTCAATGGTGTTCTTCATGATCATCTTGTGTTCCTATCTTCTAGGACATTCCCTAGTTTGGAGGCTTCTTCAGTCCTTTGTTGGTTCTTTCAACATTTTTTCTATCTCTTTTTGGAGTAGGGTTTATCCCATGTGGTTTTCTTTATTTCTCCTCTTTTTAGAGATTTGGTTGTGCTTGGGTACCTCATCAGGCTTTATTTTCAAGACCCAAATTACTTTCAATAGTAGTTTCTAGATTTTTAGTGACTCCCCAAGTTTATCTTAAGGGGTACTGTTAGAGCAATAAAAAAAATTCCTATTAATTAAATCATATTTATATAATTATTAAGTCATTTATTATCTCTACTTTACTTAAGTTAAATTTTGGGCATTTAATTAATAATTATTATCATGCAGCTGACATTTTTCCTTTTAGGGTTTCGATCTCCTTTATAAGGATTGATCTCTTTTTAATTTATTAATTTACTTTTCATTATGGAAATTTCTCTTTTTTCTCATCAAGAGTATCTCATCTATGGATTTGGAAATTCTAGCCTCCATAGCTTTTTCTTCTCTCTTTTTGTGATAGGTGTTTGCATGCAAGTGATTCTTAAGAGTTGTGGGGTTAATCTTTCATCAACTTTAACAAACTCTAGTGCAAATCTACTGCTTTCAAGCAAAAATAGTGCTAGTATGTGTAGATCATTCTTGATTTTTTGTGTTTTCTAAATTTTTCTATGAATTTTCAGCTTTTATGAATTTCTAGCCATGGATTCATTTCATAGAAATGACTACTATCCCCCCCAAAACTCATACCATGAAAATGTTATTCCTTAGCCCTGATAATATCCACACTAATCTTAGCCTCAAGTTGTTTATAACCAATATGCTCAAAATTCTTACTATCTTCCCACCCTTGCTCCACCAATCCCAACATTCCCATATAGAATTATTGAAGATATGATGTTGGGATTCCGAAATAATGTACACTTGAAGTTTTATGAATGGAGTGGGAAAATAGAAATGTGGCTTCATGAACAAATGAGCAATTGTTGACCTATGATAGATAACTTGATGAGATTGAGAGGTCACAATAATAGTTAGAGTAATAAAGTTATTTTCTTATTAATTAAATCATATTGATTTAATTATTAAGTCACTTATTATCTCTACTTTACTTAAGCTAAACTTTGGGCATATAATAATTAATTATTTTATTAATTATTATCATGCGAGCTAGGTTAGTTACATGTTAGGGTTTTAATCTCCTTTTATAAGGATTGATCTCTTTGTAATTTACTAATTTACTTTTGATAATGGCACTTTCTTTTTTTTCTCATCAAGAGTGTATCATCTATGGATCTAGGAATTCTAGCTTCCATAACTTTTGCTTCTATCTTTCTATGGTAGGTGTTTACATATAGGTGATTCTTGGGATTTGTGGGGTTGATTTTTCATCAACTTCAACATGGTATCAGAGCTCTAGATCTTTGTGCCCCTATTTTTTTATGTGAAGTTTAGTTTGGCTTTCAAATCTATAAATTTTTTTTAGAGGATTTCAATTTTTAGAGTATTTTCTGTATTGAATCTAGGGGGTTACTGATTTTCAAGTCACCTTGAGCCCAAACGAACATCACCGTTGAGAATCAAGTGCCCAAAAACCATATTTTCATTAAAAAAATTGTCCAATTTGGACATAGTTGGAATCTAAGGAAAAAAATGTTACCAAATTGGGCATGTTTACCAAGGCAGTGACTGACGATTTTTTGGCACAAAAAAATTGTGATTTTTTGGCACAAAATTTGAGATTTTTTTCTACGAAAATTAAAATTGTTTGGCATGTAAATCAAGATTTTTAGTACACACCTTAAAATTTTTGTCACATAAATCAAGATTTTTACACAAAATTTGAGGTAATTTTGTATGAACTATCATGTTTCCTGGGGTAATTTTATATTGGTGGGCACATTTAATGAGGTATTTTAGCATAGAGCTTGAGGTGTTAAATAATTTTATTTTTCCCTTTTAGCTCTAATTTGACCTGCATGTGATTTTTTGGTCGTAACTTGCTCATTCAGACTCCATTTTTCACAAATGAGATATCATCAGAAAGATGGTTTCGAGCTCATCATGATGGTGCAATTTTTTTTTTTTTTTTGATGTTGTACTATTTTTTGTTTATGTATTCATATTTAGAGGTTCTATTTTTCACTCTAGGAGACATATCTTGAGATATTCTATTTTCTAGATTCTGCTCCAGGCACATCCCATTCAACTTTTTTCTTTTTATTATTATGGTCGATATCTTGGTTGTTTCAAGTTTGGAGATCAATTTTGTTGCTTCAGATGATTTTTCATGGGTTGCCTTATATTTTGTATCATCCTTATATCTCTTTTGGTCTTTCTTGACATCATTTTGTAGTAAACTTGCAAACACACTGAAATAAAGTGTCACTCTATTACATTTTGGGATCTTGCAAATCTTTGTGTTTTTTTGTACTCGCGCTATATTATAAAGTGCATTGGGAGGTTTCATGTTGGCCATATTTTCCATCTTCCTTTATCAAGTGAGTTTTCCTTCCATGACATTAGCCTTATAATGTATCGATGACACATTTCATTATATGTGTTTGTACTTCTTTTGCACTCTTGATGTTTCTGGTTCTTCTTTCTGTAGGAGTTATGCATTTAGTTTAAGTGTGAATATCTTATCTATTAGAATTATAGGTGGGTTATGTTAGTTCTATTACTTTTTTGGTTCGATGGAGTGAGCTATGTATTCAATATTTGATCCTATGTACTAGGCAATTGTAGTAGATGGATACCTATGATTTTCAGTGAGATGGATCATTTACTATATTGGCATTCTTTCATTTCTATTTTTGAAGGCCATAAAGATACATTCCATCTTCTTTTGATCACCTCTTTAGACTTAGTCTTCTCTACCTAGCCATGTTCTATACAATAGAGGTTCTTTAGATCAGCAATTTGGTAGTATGTGCAACTTCATAATTAAGTGGTGTTCTTCATGATCATCTTTTATTCCTATCTTCTGGGAAATTCCCTAATTTGGAGGCTTCTTCATTCCTTCACTAGTTCTTTCAAAATTATTTCCATCTCTTTTTGGAGTAGGTTTTTTCTCATGTGGTTTTCTCTATTTCTCTTCTTTTCAAAGATTTGGTTGTGCTTGGCTACCTCATCAGGCTAAATTGTGGAGACCCAAATTACTTTCAATAGTAGTTTCTAAATTTTTAACAACTGCCTAAGTTTATCTTAAGGGGTGGTGTTAGAGCAATTTAAAAAATTATTTTTAATTAAATCATATTTATTTAATTATTAAGTCACTTATTATCTCTTCTTTACTTAAGTTAAATTTTGGGCATATCATAATTAATTCTTTTATTAGTTATTATCATGCAACCTAGGTTAGTTAGATGTTAGGGTTTTGATCTCCATTTATAAGGATTGATCTCTTTGTAATTTATTAATTCACTTTTGATCATAGAAATTTTTCTTTTTTCTCATCAAGAATGTCTCATCTGTGGATCTTGGAATTCCAACCTCCATAGCTTTTGTTTCTCTCTTTCTCTGATAGGTATTTGCATGTAGGTGATTCTTGGGAGCTGTGGAGTTGATCTTTCATTAACTTCAACAAGAACTAGACCAACAATAGGAGGAGATGGCATACCAAGTCTATCTACAAGAAGAGGAAGAGAGAGAGACACACAATAGAGACAATTTGAGGGGAAACTTTCAAGGCAAGTTTCTCCAGCAAAAGAGGAGGAAATGAGGCTCAAGTTAGCACATTTTTAGACCAAGGAAATATAGGTAGCCCCTTCTCAAAAATATGTCATTCCTAGCTTTAATAATCCCCCTCCATTATAGGAGCCTATTGTTGTAATTTCTCCACTCCTTGTGCAGAAAAGATGGCCATGTCAGCCTTTTGTACCTATTACCATTTCATTCTTTGAGGGTGGACTAGTCATATGGACTCTCAATGGTCCTAATATACCATTTTGAGAGATTAAAGAAAAGTTGAAGCTACAATGGGAGGAGTTAGAACCTATTGAGGAGGATAGAAAGGTGGAGGTAGAGAATTAGGAAAAGGAGCCAATCCTCTTAATTGAAGATCTAGCCTCTTTTGTAGAGGAATAAGAAATAAATAAGGATTCTCCTTCTCTTAAGGAACAAATATTGGCTTTGAGCCTTTACAAGAAAATGGGGATCTACTTCTAGAGAAAGAAGACTAAGAAGACCAATTATTGCAGTAGGAAATCCTCCATAGTATGGAGAATGAGA
The DNA here is from genome assembly GCA_028749045.1 of Cupressus sempervirens. Classification (NCBI taxonomy): domain Eukaryota; kingdom Viridiplantae; phylum Streptophyta; class Pinopsida; order Cupressales; family Cupressaceae; genus Cupressus; species Cupressus sempervirens. The sequence continues at coordinate 519,955,596 of CM053784.1, read as the reverse complement.
AACAGATCCCCAAGAATACTTCTTTAGTTGAGTATTAACATGTTGATATGCATGAGGTTGTTCCTAAACCTATGCCTATTATTGCAACATAGCTAGAAGATTTTGATGAACAAGAAAACATTTGGGATGAGCTTGAATTGTTTTTCTCATCTATGGATGTCAAGCCATCTTCTCCTTCATTAAAAAAATCATGAATTGTAGTAGCAACAAGTTGAAATCCACATCATACCAATATCTATGAAGGAGGTGGTTCATGAGTAGTATGAAGAAAATGTGGAGATAATTTCTTCACAAAAGGAGGAGCCACTTCCAATTCAATAGGATACCAACATTACAGAGCACAACAATATGGCCAAAGTTAATTAATAATATGTGGATGTTGACAATTGTCTAATAGAGATATGTAATTGTTGTCCTTCATGGAAACAAATGATGTACATGCTTATTTGAAACCTCAAAAATAAAGAAACTTAGCTTTTGGTACTCAAAAAATTTGTCTAAGCATGGAATTTGGTATATAGTAGTATATTGTTTTGTATGTAACTTCTTGTTGACATCATATTATGACTAGTGAAGTTAGATGGAAATAGTATACATGTTGATGATGATGTGTATAACCTCATAAGTTAGTATGGACTATACTCAAAATTGATATTCATATTTTACCAGTGAAATAGGATAATGGAATTGAAGGAAAGGAAATATTTTATTTACAAAATAATTACTTGTCCAATTAGGGCCAACATCATAGATGTTTACTCTATGTCAGAAAAGTGTATTGTGGTCTTAACTAACCTAAGAGAAATTTTTTTAAAGGTATGGTATTTATGCAAAGGACATCTTGCAAATTCAAGTGTACTATCTTGGAGAAATTGTGTTAAGAAATTGTATGCAAACTTTTGTGAAAGCGATATATGAAAAGTTTGTGAAGCTATTTTGTGATCTAAGATCAAACTAAGAAAGAATCTATATTCTAGAACTTTGATTACTTGTTTGGGAAATGATCTATTATTGTAATTGGAAGTGCATGTTCAAGTAGTGGGTTCATCTTTCATCTACTATACTACAACTCCTAATAGGGTTAGAATCTCCTAACTGGGATTCAAAGCCTCCTAAAAAGGACTCTCTATAATAAATTCTCTCATTAACTCCTAACAAGGTCCATCCTCTAACAAGGAACTTATATATCAATATATTATCTAGTGGCTATCATCCCCATGACAAAATATGGTGTTATGAATTATCTTTGTGCATGGTTATTGTTATTGTTTAGCTTTACTCTATTACTTTTTTATATATGGTTTAAAGTAACAAATCATATCCAGTTTGCAACTAAAGCTTGTAGATTGTTGATTTACCCCCTCCCCCTCCCTCCTCTCAATAATTCCTTTTTCTAACAATTGGTATCAGAATCTAGTTACTCTAAAGAGACTTAACAGGTTGAGTAAGATCCATATGGATATGGAATAGTTTATGAAGAACCTTGAAGAGGCACTTGAACAAATTGATCTCCTTACTAAAGAAAGAGATAAGCTGAAGGATACATATTAAGATTCCAAAGTATACATTGGACAACTAAAGGAAAAGATTGAACATCTCAAATCCAAGCCTGAATCTACTAAATCTAAAACTAGTGATGATGATTATTCAAAGCTGAAGATAGAGTACAAGATCTTGAAGCATGAATTGAAGTTGATTTGAAGGTTGAGAATGCAAATCTTAGAGTAAGTTTGGCAAAGAAGAAATTTGAATTTAAAACATTGAAAGAAGATCATGAAGAACTTCATAAGTACAATACTATTGTGAAAGGTGAATTAACTCAGTACAAGCAGCAACTTAAGAAGCTTTATTCTAGTAGAGAAAAGCTTGATGATTTTATGTCAATATAGAGACCTACTTATGATAAGACTGGTCTTGGTTATTTATTTAACATGTCTATGGAGAAACCTAAGATTAGATCAAATCCAAAATAAAAGATAAATCTAATGATAAGATTGAATCTAGTCAATCTTTTGATTAACCTAAAGAAGTTGGACAAAAAAAGTCATCTATCCTCGACAAAGGATAATGGTTCTTCACCATCACCTTATTCAACTGCCAGTAATCGATGCATAAATGCAATGAACCATCCTTCTTCTTCACAAAGATGACTATTGCACCTCATGGGGATACACTAGGATCAATATGTCCCTTGGCCAAAAATTCGTCCAACTACAATCTGAGCTCACTCAACTCCTCAATAGTCATGTAGTAAGGAGCTCATGAAATCAGCTCTGCTTCTGGTACAAGATCAATCCAAAAATCAATGTCATGATGTGGTGGCATACCTAGAATCTCATCAAGAAATACATCTACATACTCATGAAGAAGTGGGTGATCATCAAGTGTCAGCGTATAGCCCTTAGCTTCCTCAAGATCACTGAAAGACACATGAAACAATTGGCAACTCTTATGCACACTATACTTCAGTTGATTAGCTGAAACCATACAAAGTGAGATTGGTCTTTGGACTCCCAACAGTTCCACCTACCCACTTGTGTCATCAACACACTATACCACCTTATGATGGCAATCGATATTTTCCTAATGGGTGGCTAACCAATCCAAGCCCAACATAATGTCATACGATCCTAGAGGTAGAATGCATAAATCCACTATGGTGGTGAAGGTTCCCAAATTCAAACAACAACTCCTAACCAACAAATCAATAGCCACCTTAGAACCTATGGCTAACTCAACCTGACGCATTGCCACTAGCTAACATCACTAAACAAGAGATGGTGAAATGAAAGAATCTAAAGCACCAGAGTCAAAAAAAATTGAAGTTGAAATACCATGCAATGTACTTGTAGCCTCAACTACCATACCTTGATGATCAGCTTGATGGTTGTCAACTATTGCAAAGACTTTGTGATTTTGACCCACATCTCCTATAGTAGGCTCAGATCTCACTACACCCTTACCAGGTCCTGTAGATGGTTTAATCGAACAATGATAAGATTTATGACTAGGCTAGCCATAAGAATAGCAATTTCCCCCAAAGCTAGCACCCGCCCCTCGGCCACCCTCAGTAGCATTGGAAGAAAATGTAGTACCTCTACTGGAATTTTACTAAACACTCTGAGGAGGATGATCCTGCTAAGATTTATGTCCCCAGTTCTTGTTATCACCTTTCTTTCTAGAAGTACCAAAAGACTGTTCACCATTTCCCCAAAATCTCCACTGATAACCATGACATTTTCCATGCTAAGAAGGTTTAGATTGAGCTTGACCCTTTCCTAATGATTGGGTAAACTGTACATCCTACCCTGAATTCTTAGCACTTTGGTTTTGAGAACCAGATTTGCTATTGAAACCTCTAGCTAGATTCTCCTCTATAATTCATGTCTTCTCTACAGTAAGAACCAGAGTCCTAGGTTGGTGTGTATGGACTTCTCCAATAAGGGATTCTTTAAAGCCATGGATGAAATGATGAGCTAAGATAAAATCATCATTGTTGTAGCATGAATACTACCTAAGCTCAAAGAATCAAATTTTGTACTGATCCACTATCATGTTTCCTTGTCAAATCACGTAGAACTCATTAGCATGAGCCTCTCTAAATTGAGGAGATAAGAATCTCTCTTGGAACCTCTCCTCAAAGATCTCCCAGGTTAGATCTACAACACTAACCTGAATCTTCTGACTCTCAATATTCCACCAAATGGATGTGTGGTCCCTCAAATGCATAATTGCACAATGGGCCCTCATGTTGGTTGATTATGGATACATAGTGAAGTAGTGCTCCATGTCCAACAACCAAGTCTTAGCCTTAAGGCCACTTCCCTTGCCATCATATGGTGGTGATCAAGAATTGTGAAGGGACTTCATGATATCCAATTTGATGGAATCCTCACTGTTGTGGTCTCGACCACCCCGACAGTGCCCTCTGTCACCTGGTGGAGTAAGAGAACTCTCATGCCCATGTTCCTCCTCTCTATGCTCAGAGTGATGGGAATCCCCATGATGAGATCCCTCTTCCTGATTATGATCCTGTTGGCACTCCTCAACATGAGGGCCCAACCGAGCAAGAATCTCCTGGAGTACTGGAAACAATACCCCCACACCATCCTAATTAGCATTATTACCTCATTCTCCTTCTCCATCTTGACATTCCTCTTCATGGTGTTCTTCCTCTTAAACAACTCATCGATTACTACCCCAACTAGACCTAGATGTAAGAGGCATCCCTATGGAAGCAACAAGGAAAAATCAAACATAAGGATCACAAACATAAGAGTTAGAACATGAACCCAAGAGATATCAAAACAACAACATAATATAATAGCACACAATGGAAATCAAAACCATAGTGGAAGCATAAGATAGAGATCCCAATGTTGCAAAGTGGCTCTGATACAAGATGTAATGTCCTACCTGGAGATCCTTGGAAACAAGGATGAAATAAAAGCAAGATAAAAAAAAAATTAAAACAAGTGTAAGTGTACATGATAACAACATACACAGATCACAATATTGCAACAGAAGAATGACAATCATCTAAACACCAACGAATGTCCAAACACCACTACTAACTGAAAACAACAACAAGGAAACATCAGAGATCAACCAAGCAAAAAGATCAAAGCTAACTCCTAAAAATAGGCTAAGTCTGAAATCTAGAAGCCCTAAAATTTACTGAAATCTTTATCTTGGCCTGTAGAGGTTTGAAACCTATCTCAAATGAATCATCACATATATTAAAATATATCTTAAGTATAAGAAATTAATGCATACTTAAATGATATATTTTAAACCCCAAAAGACTACAATAGAAAGATGCAAAACTAGATAAGAATAGAAACAACCTAGATCAAAAATGCAACACCATAGGGTTGAAGAACACCGAAGAGGGTATCCAAATCAACTCTCAAAAAGTTCAAACTAGACTAAAATGTTCCCGCTACCCACCCACATATGTTTTTACAAAACCTAGGTGATACTTTAATATAGCACAAAAAAGTATCATGCGACATTTCTAAAGAAGGAGGGCAACATTTTCAGGGACTAGCCGATACTACTCCCGAAGGTGTGCAATACTTTAAGGGTATCATACAACATTTCTTATAAGGAGGTTTGATATTGGAAAGTATCATACGATAATTCTCTAAGAGGCATGTGATAGAATCAAGGGACACACAATACAATTTCAATGGGCATGCGAAACATTTTTGTGTCGCACCATGCTGATAAATGGTTTCCCAAGAAACCAAAAAAAAACACTTAAAGACAAACAAAAGACTAAAACTGAGTTTAGAACCTCCACACCATGGAGCACCAAATCCACATTTCAAGGCAAGAACACTCAAATTGAATAAGGAAATACAGAAAGAAAAACACCTAACCATCTAATAGATAAGAGTAAAAGTGCAAAAGGAACATCGCAGTGAACTAAAGCAACATCGTAATAACTGAAATAACATCACAATGTACAAAAAAACCAACTAAGTACGTGATTCCTCCAAACTATTAATGGCATCAGAAGGCCATCACAGGCCCTAGCCATCCCCCATGCGTAACACCCCAAGCCACCGATCAAATCATTGGTACTATCGTAATAGGGACTGTTGGTGTTTTAAATGAACTAAAACAACTAAGCAAAAAAATTCTTAATACCAAGATGACAATACTCACATAATCTAAAGACTAGCCAACTCTTAATAACAATTGTATGTGCAAAGAATTTGGGCCCAACTTCAACAAAACCAAGGGTGGTTTTCTACTCTTCTGGCTCTATAAAACTAGGGTGGGTATACCCAGGGATGATTCAAGCCTGGGAAAACTGTATGAGGATTATTTCTAGTTTCATTTTGATTCTCATCTCAAATCCTCAAATATATACACAATTCTTGATAACTTGATAAACACATCCCATACAATAGATATGGCCAAAATTTCTTCTATAGATCTGTAGATGTTCTCAACAATAGTGGCTAACTGAAGCTAAAACATTCCATGTAGACAAGTACTAGCTAGCTTTGAAGATCTACAGGAAATAAAAGTAAAATTGCTTTAATTCTTCATTTTTGACAACCATTTGTGACATATTTCTCTTTCAGCTTGATCAAATTTGATCAGTAACTAATCCATTGGGGCTCAGAGTCTACTACAAATTTCTAGATCTAATTTTTTGCCTTACAAAAAATTTCATCAGCAATTCTTATCAGAACTCATCATTCAAAATCCTTTCCAATACTACAACAATCTTATCATATTCATCAGAGCTTTTACTTAATCCATTGAATTAACAGTAGTGATAAACAGATATACAACCTAACTGGATTGCATTCAATTGCACAAGCCTTTACTTATACAACATAAAGATAACCAAATAATCAAAAGGTGACAAAGTTCAGAAAGAAAAGATATGGGAACAGTTCATAATTTGTATTCATTTTCCTTGAAAATTGTATATAATTCACAGTAAACTCAGAATGACCTTCAGAAAGAAACACACATCATTCTATATTCATGTATTCTCAAGATCTGTCAGAGAAAATACACCACCAATTTTTACTCAATACAATGGACCAAAAACAGACTAAGCATATCACTTAGAACAATAGAATTTGGACCCTCACATTGCCTTGAAAAATCACTTATATAGGTGTGAGTTGCAACAAGCAAAGGGAAAATGTGACTGACAGGTTTCTTTTACAAGGAAAATTTACATCTATCAAAAAGAAAATAACTAACGGGAAGTTATTCCAATCACACATTCTCTTGCTGGCTTCTGTCTATCACCTCCTTTCGTTGATTTTGTTCCAATGGTGATTCTATCATATATGTAACTGCTAAGCTTGTCCCTCACAAAATCTATTCTGATGATTGCATTCTATCCTTGACCCGTGGGTTTTGTCAAGATAACTTCTTTGTGAAATTCATCTTTACTTCCCACTCTTCACTGATCATGCTAGGCTTCAAAAATAATGGAAAAATTACTTAGTGTGCAACCCTTGAGCAGGGAGACAATGTGGCTGTCAAATATAACAAAATGGGTAACTTCTGATTCCCAGCCACATCTACTTTCTTAACCACCTTTTCACCAAAATTTTCCATCCACTGACACAAAAAAGGTGCATGCTAAAAAAAAGTGAGAATGACCATACTTGTGAGTATGAAATCTTCTTCACCTTCCTCAAAAACTATGCACAAGATCCCACACATTTCTGTTACCCTGGCATCAGGCTATGATATCTTGAAAATTTGTTTAAAGGATGATGTTACCACTGAGAGGGCTATTATCTTAAGAGGTTCATTCATTATCCTTCTCAAAATCTTGGTTACTTGACTAAGACATCTTACCATAGTTTCAAAGAGATGAAACTTTAAGCAAACACTCAGGATTACTAGTTCTCCTCTATCAAAAATCCATATACTTCTATACGAGACAAAACACTTCTTTTTTGCAAACCAATTTGAACTAGTATGCGGGATATTACAATCCCAAGCCCAAGTATTTTTACCTAGTAATCCCTCTGCTATCCACAACCCAGGATCTAATGAACTCTTTAGAACCATCCTTTGATTAAACCATTCAAGACTGAAAAATTTTCAGAAACTATGGCATGAGAACTTATTTGGAGTTTTTTGCTCTTCGTAGCTCTGTAATTTATGTTTGAACCAATCACTTCACACTCGTGCCAAATTTATCTCAATCCTTGCAGTAATTATCTTTGTTTACAAAAGATTTCAAAATCTTTATTCATGCAAGGTAAAATTGGGAAAATATTGCCTGTTATACGCTGTTACTAACTTCACATGCAAAAATTTTCACATCTTATTAATGTGCAGAGTGCCACCACCTTCAGCACTTAAACCTATGTTGTCGATCCTTTGAAATCATACGATTAAGGAATGAAAACTAGGCTAACTTAATATTCCTTTTAGCATGCTGGCAGTCAAACCAATAAACTACCTCCATCTGTATCTTTCTTTCAAAGATGGCATTTCAAAACTAGGCCCACGAATGACAAGGACAGGTGTCATTGACTCATTAACTGGCTATGCCTAACTTTTGAGCACCTTTCCATAGCGAGCTAATGTTAACCACTAATCTTGCTTTGATCATATGGTAGATACTCGAAGCAAATTTTAAGAACACAATGGTGGGTCCCTTGCTTGTTAACTCGCTATACTTATCCATCGCACATCTGTTCATAGCGAGTTAACGAGTACCATCGATCAATACTTGATCTTGCAGATAGCAATGTATTGCAACAGTGGTGGGCCATCGCTCGCTAACTTGATATGCCTAACTTTCAAGCATTTTTTTGTAGCGAGCTAACAATGGCCTTTGATCCTAGTTCGATCTGACGATCAGAATTCTTTGTGTGCTTCATACATGGGGAGTGGGTCCATATCCTGTTATCGCTAAGATGGCTCAACATGCTGGCTCACATATGTGCTCCTTTTTATCTGTTAATGACATCACACATTCTTGGCCTTGCCGCTTTTGTGATTTTCAGGCGGGTCATCACATCACTATCAGCAAAAACATTAAAAATCCAGCTAGTGACCTCCAGGTAGATAGATGCCGAGACATAAAGCTCCACTTGCAGAAATAAAAGCAAATTTTGCACAAGATTTTCTTTGGGATCCTCAAAATCATTTCTTGTTATAAAAGAACGTCGTGTTTTCCAATGATCAGGTCCTCACTAAGTCGCTACCGAGAAAGTGGTGTTTATTTTGGCTAGCGATTATAGTGACCTTTGATGGATTCTCATTTTCGGTGACAAAAAAAAAACACACACTAACTAAAAATCCCATCAATAAATGCTAGTGTCAGAGAAGGTGGCCATGCACATTTATAATGCAGCATGGGAACTTTCGTGGTCATATCAATCTTTTGAGAGAACACTGCCCTTTTGCAAAATTTGAGCATTCGCTACGTTGCCACCAGCAAGTTGCATGAATTTTTCCCATAGTGACTTAGTGAATGCTAGAAAAACTTGGATACCACTGACACCATTCACAGTTTTCTTCACGTGCGGCTATTCTCAAAATTGACAAGCTTGGGATACAGTATGTGCCAAAATTTACCTTATGCTTAACATTAATTCTTAGCACCAGATTTCAGCCTTTAGCATCACAGACATGTGTCATCGACTCGTTAACTCACTATACTTATCAATCGAGCATTTTTCCATAGTGAGTTAACAATGACCGCAGATTCAAAAGGATCCGCTAGTGGGTAAAACTTCTTTCACAAAGATTGAACAACGAACTCACATGGGTGGGAAAAGAATATTCGGTTATCCTCCTATTTTTTTAAAATTTTCACGCCAGGGAAAAAATTAAATGGAATAGGATACAAGTTTTTAACAAAAAAATTTCAAAGGCTAACAAAATATGACTTAGCTAGAAAACCTATTCACCATTAATGGATCTCAATCTGAAAATTTTTACCTAGGCAACTAAAATTTATTATGCAAAAATTTAGACCAATAATGGCTCTATCTGGGGATATTGAATTCTTTAGATTCAAGTGAGGGCTCAGAATTTTTGGGATAAGCAGACCACATACAGGCTCCAAACAATTTTTTTTCTCTCTGACAGCTTTTAAAAGTAAGAAACTACCACTAAGATTATGCATAAACGATGGCCCCAGGCCACCGCAATTCAACAAAATTTTTTACCTCTGTCATAAATCTAATTCTCATTTGAACATACATGAGGTAAATTGAAAATATTTCTTCTATAAATTTCACCAATCAGCTTGGCATCATGAATTAACTCCCTTGGTAAAACTGAAAATACAATTTCACCTTCATAATGCATATAAAAACTAGATTTACTTGCAACTATTTGATCACTATAAAGGTTCTGATCAGCATTCTCAAACATACCAAACTAAAAATCCTCTTCATTTGATGGCTTATGCATGCTATCAATTTCAAATATGAAATTTTCATATTCAACTGAGGAAGAGGATCATTCATACCTTCAAAATGTGTATCCATGGGCATATCCAGATGGTACTCTGAAGAACAATCTGACTGGTACTCATATGTGTCATCAATGTCAGATACTGAAACTAATCCAAGATTTTTAGATGATTCTCTAAGATTAGTTATCTCATTAGAATATTTATCATAAAATTCATTACAAGGTGCATGCTGATTTTCAACAACACCTTCATAAAGCACCTTGTTATCAATTTCATAAGATGCAATCTCATCAACACTTTTGCCATCATATCCAGAAGTAGAACAATCTGATCTCTCATAACAGTAAGACAATGTATCATCATTAAACTCATTCTCAGCTAAATCTGAACTTTCCATGTCTTCTTCAAACAATGGGTTAATGATTCCATGCATTGATCCCTTTTGCACACTACGACAAAACATGAGTTTCTCATCCTCACAAGCATCATCATATAAAGTGTTATCATATACTTTAAATTCACTACCCATTTTATCTTCATGGAAGATTTCATTGTACGAAGAAAAGTCAGAATTGTATGAAGACTCCCTTTCTATTTCCTCTACCAAATATATAGTGTCCATAATTTCATCCTCTTCATTAGCTTGTTTAGGATAACCATTACAAATAGACTATGATTCATTCCTAAACATCCTACTATATGCTCGATCTTTATTTTCTGATATAAGAGCATTTGGCAACTCTTCCCTGAAATCTTCATATTCAAAGTTATTAGCATCAACTGACTTCACCATCTCTTTATCTTCATACTTTGTGAATAAATCACTTTCATATTTTTCATTTGCTAACTGATTTGTGTAACACAAAAACTGAGATGCACTTTCCTTTTCAAATTCAAAAGAAGAGTTCATACCTTTACTATCCAAAGAGTACTCTCTTCTACCATTGCTTTCTTCCTCCCAATTTGTATATGATTCACATGAAGATGAAAACATACTAGAACTTTCCTCTTCTTGACTTCAGTAACCCCTTTCTTCATTGTCTTCACATGATGCCTCTTCACAATACACTAGGTCGGCAACTTTATTATAATCAGTTGAAACATGACTTTTAGCTTCTTCATACTCACATTGATGTGACTGTCTTTCAAATTTAGGTTTAATAACGTTCTCAACATGATGCACTCTATGAACAAGATAAATCATTTCTTGCCTATTTAACTAATCAAGTGAATCTATATTACCATCTACTGCTCAGGCAATTAGAAACATGTGAACTTTGTTCTTCTGACTATGACTGAGATAAGTGTGATTCATATTCTTCATTGTGTATCTCCTTTCCATGGCATGTCGTATCAGCAATATCAAACTCATGATCATGGAGAAAACTCTTAGCCTCCTTACTTGCACAAAACTGAGATCTAGGTGTCGCAACTTCATTAGCAATAGAATCATTACACTCAACATCATAAGAACTTGCTAATGTAACTAATTCTTGATCTACAATATCAACGCATTGTTGAACCCTTTCAAAATCTGAGATACATCATACTGTTGTAGCATCATGAATAAGCATGTTGTCATTTGTAACCAGGCTAACCTTGCCTACATACATATTCTGATCTAAATTCTCCATTTGATTAAAACCTACAGCAGGGGTATTGATATGTTTATTTGAAACTAAAGCACCAACACCACATTCATCCTTTCTTTCAAATACATTATGTCGACAGTCATACATAGAAAAAATGACCTTTAGTCAATCCATACCTCAAACTATTTTCAATATCCCTAGTGGTCACAAAAGCCTGATATAATGTCTATGATTCTTTATCCCTTAATAGATAATTCATTTTCTTGTCAAATGCATCAAAATACACTACTAAACACATTTGGTCATCAAGTCTATAATTCTCAAGGATTTCATTCAAAACTCTTGCAAATCTAATGTTAAATTGAGAGATAAGTTCATCACTCTAAATATGAATCTTTAAGAACTTGTCGTATGAATCAGATATGCTTACCCTTTCTCCAAATTTCTCAATGAAGGCATAATGTAATTCACCCCAAGATGAAATAGAACACGCTGGTAAAAAAGAAAACCAGTCTCTAGCATCACCTTCTAAGGTTTGAACAAATAACTTCATGTGCACGTCCTCATGAGCAATCTCATAGTCACCCATCAAATCAGCAAACAATTCAATATGATGACTGGCTGGAACAAGATGGTTCCCATTAAACTTAGGCAAAATTTTTCTAGCATCACTAGGAATGACATTCGAGAAACCATGAACACCATTAAAACATAATGGCATATACCACTTGGTAGAGATGGATCTAGGAATTTCATTAACTAGCTGCATCTTGGGTGAAAAGAATCTTGACAACCTTGAAAAAAAAATTAACCTCATTCTCCTATAATGATTTCTAATTTAAAATTGCAGCAAATCTATCCCCTTCTATCCATTAACTACTTCAAACTATACACTTTATAAACTTTGAAACAACAACAAAGACTTGATCCAATGAAATATATGAAACCCTTTTAGACTATTCTCCTCCCCTTAGTGCTAAAATTCACTTGATGGAGAACACTTTTCACAATCAATTTTCATGAAAATGAGAATACCTTTAGTGTTGTTGTATAAGAACATTGATCCGTTGATTGGCCTGGTGCTATTCTGAAATCTTTACACCACTGATCATAACCTTATAGAGTCACCATCTCCTTGAGGAGAGAAATGAAATCACGACAGTGATTCGCATTTTTATCATTACAAATTCTTATAATAGCACATCAAACAACACTTCAAAACTTACTAGTTAGAAACTTATATACTCTCTCTTCTGTTTAAAACATTCAACACAATTTCCAGATCTGTCTAATTCAACTAAAAAATCTTGAAAAAAATTTATACATCACTGATCTACAATGGTTCAGAGATATTTTAGATAGAATCGCCACTCACTTTTATGAGAAATATTTTAAACATGATTCATAACACTATAGATCTGAACTGAATTGTCAATATTGTAAAAAATTGCAAATCTTTAAAACACTTAGAAGAGAGAAACCTTTATTCAACAATTCTGACTTTGATCTTATAGTAGTATTCTAAAAACCACAATCGAATGAATTGATTGAAAATAACACTTAATGACAACACAATTTGTATTCAATCTTGAAGAATACTACTACAACTGGATAAAACATACTGGGGTGCATGAAGCTAAAGTAAGAAATCTAGAAAAAACACATCAAAGAACTTACTATTGTAAATTTTTCATGCCCTTTTCCTGCTGTATTAAGTCTCCTTTTCAAATTCTCAAAGTTTGTCACTAAAATATTCCCTTTAACCACAAGCAACACTTAGATAACCTGACACACACGTACACAGCAGGACCAAAGAAATTGCAGTACTTTTCACTGATATGTTAGACAAGTCCCCAGCAGAGTTACCATTTTGTTTGTGTTTTAAATGAAGTAAAACTACTAAGAAACAAAATGCTTAATACCAAGATGACAATACTCATACAATATAAAGACTAGCCAACTCGTAATAACAATTGTATGTGCAAAGCATTTGGGCCCAACTTCAACAAAACCAAGGGTGGTTTTCTACTCTTCTGGCTCTATAAAACTAGGGTGGGTATACCCAAGGATGATTCAAGATTGGGAAAATTGTATGAGGATTATTTTTTAGTTTCATTCTAATTCTCATCTCAAATCCTCAAATATATAAACAATTCTTGATAACTTGATAAACACATCCCATACAACAGATATGGCCAAAAAAAATTCTATAGATCTGCAGATGTTCTCAACAATAGTGGCTAACTGAAGCTAAAACATTCCATGCAGACAAGTACTACCCAGCTTTGAAGATCTATAGGAAATAAAATTAAAATTGATTTAATTCTGCATTTTTGACAACCATTTGTGACATATTTCTCTTTTAGCTTGATCAAATTTGATCAGTGCCTAATCCATTGGGGCTCAGAGTCTACTACAAATTTCTAGATCTAATTTTTTTCCTTACAACAAATTTCATCAGCAATTCTTATCAGAATTCAACATTCAAAATCCTTTCCCCTACTATAGCAATCTTATCATATTCATCAGAGCTTTTACTTAATCCATTGAATTAACAGTAGTCATAAACAGATATACAACCTAACTGAATTCCATTCAATTGCACAAGCCTTTACTTATACAACATCAATATAACCAAATAATCAAAAGGAGACAAAGTTCAGAAAGAAAAGATATGGGGACAATTCATAATTTGTATTCACTTTCCTTGAAAATCATATACAATTCGTAGTAAACTCATAATGACCTTCAGAAAGAAACACACATCATTCTATATTCATGTATTCTCAAGATCTATTAGAGAAAATACACCACCAATTTTTACTCAATGCAATGGACCAAAAATAGACTAAGCATATCACTTAGAAAAATAGAATTCGGACCCTCACATTGCCTTGAAAACTCACTTATATAGGTGTGAGTTGCAACAAGCAAAGGGCAAATGTGACTGACAGGTGTCTTTTACAAGGAAAATTTACATCTGTCAAAAAGAAAATGACTAATAGGAAGTTAGTCCAATCACACATTCTCTTGTTGGCTTTTGTCTATCACCTCCTTTCATTGATTTTTCTCCAATGGTGATTCTATCGTATATGTAACTGCTAAGCTTGTCCCTGAAAAAATCTATTTTGATGATTGCATTCTATCCTCGACCTGTGGGTTTTGTCAAGATAACTGCTTTGTGAAATTCATCTTTACTTCCAACTCTTCATTGACCATGCCAGGCTTCAAAAATAATGGAAAAATTACTTAGTGTGCAACCCTTGAGCAGGGAGACAATGTGGCTGTCAAATATAACAAAATGGGTAACTTCTGATTCCCAGCCACATCTACTTTCTTAACCACCTTTTCACCAAAATTTTCCATCCACTGACACAAAAAAGGTGCATGCTAACAAAAAGCAAGAATGACCATACCCTTGAGTATCAAATCTTCTTCACCTTCCTCGAAAAATATGCACAAGATCCCACACATTTTTGTTACCCTAGCATCAGGCTATGATATCTTGAAAATTTGTTTAAAGGATGATGTTACTGCTGAGAGGGTTGTTATCTTACCAGGTTCATTCATTATCCTTCTCAAAATCTTGGTTACTTGACTACGACATCTTACCATAGTTTCAAAGAGATGAAACTTTAAGAAAACACTCAGGATTACTAGTTTTGCTCTATCAAAAATCCATATACTTCTACACGGGACAAAACACTTCTTTTTGGCAAACCAATTTGAACTAGTATATAGGATATTACAATCCCAGGCCCAAGTATTTTAACCTAGTAATCCCTCTGCTATCCATAGCCTAGGATCTAATGAACTCTTTAGAACCATCCTTTGATTAAACCATTCAAGACTGAAAATTTTTCTGAAACTATGGCATGAGAACTTATTTGGATTTTTTTGCTCTTCGTAACTCTATAATTTATCTTTGGACCAATCGCTTCACACTCATGCTAGATTTATCTCAATCCTTGTAGTAATTATCTTCATTTAGAAAAGATTTCAAAATCTTTATTCATGCAAGGTAAAACTGGGAAAATCTTGCCTGTTATACTCTGTTATTAACTTCACATGCAAAACTTTTCACATCTTATTAATGTGCAGAGTGCCACCACCTTCAGCATTTAAACCTGCGTCATCGATCCTTTGAAATCATATGATTAAGGAATGAAAACTAGGCTGACTTAATATTCCTTTTAGCATGATGGTAGTCAAACCAATAAATTTCCTTCATCTATATCTTTCTTTCAAAGCTGGCATTTCAAAACTAGGCCCACAGATGTCAAGGACACATGTCATCGACTCATTAATTGGCTATGCCTAACTTTCGAGCACCTTTCTATAGCGAGCTAATGTTAACCACTAATCTTTCTTTGATCATACGATAGACACTCAAAGCAAATTTTAAGAACACAATGGTGGGTCTCTCTCTTGTTAACTCACTATATTTATGCATCACACATTTGTTCATAGTGAGTTAACGAGCACCATCGATCAATACTTGATCTTGCAGACAGCAATGTATTGCAACAGTGGTGGTCCATCGCTCACTAACTCACTATGCCTAACTTTCAAGCATTTTTTGGTAGCAAGCTAACAATGGCCTTTGATCCTGGTTCGATCTGATGATCCTGGTGTTTATTTTGGCTAGCAATTATAGCAACCTTTGACGGATTCTCATTTTTGATGACAAAAAACAAAACACACACTGACTAAAAATCCCACCAATAAATGTTGGTGTCAGAGAAGGTGGCCATGCACATTTATAATGCGGCATGGGAACTTTTTTGGTCATATGAGTCTTTTGAGAGAACACTACCCATTTGCAGAATTTGAGCATTCGCTACGTTGCCACCGGCAAGTCGCATGAATTTTTTCAATAGCGACTTAGCAAATGCCAAAAAAACTTGGACGTTGGTGACACCATTCACAGTTTTCTTCACGTGCGGCTATTCTCAAAACTGACAAGCCTGGGACACAGTATGTGCCAAAATTTACCTTATGCTTAACATTAATTCTCGACACCAAATTTCACCCTTCAGCATCACAAACATGTGTCTTCGAATCGTTAACTCGCTATACTTATCAGTTGAGCATTTTTCCATAGCAAGTTAATAATGACTGCAGATTCAAAAGGATCCACCAGTGGGTAAAACTTCTTTCGCAAAGATTGAACAACGAACTCACATGGGCGGTAAAAGAATATTCGCTTATCCTCCTTTTTTCTAAAATTTTCGCACCAGGGAAAAAATTAAATGGAATAGGATATAGGGTTTTTACAAAAAAGTTTCAAAGGCTAACAAAATATGACTTAGCTAGAAAACCTATTCACCATTAATGGATATCAATCTGAAAATTTTTACCTGGGCAACATAAATTTATTATGCAAAAATTCAGACCAATAGGGACATCACTGCTAAAACATACTAGAATCAAAAGCATAGGGAAATATAACATGCTAGTAGTAAAGCATAAGATAAACCTGCAAGTAGATAACATCATCTATTGCATGCTAATCATCATAATAAGGAATGCATTAAAACTAACATCATCTAAACATGATAAACAATATCCCAATGAAAGCATAAATCACAAAGAAGCATACTTTGTAAACTAAAGTACCAAGTGAACCCATGCGGCAACTATCGCACTAGGATACAAGACCATCTCTGTACACTGGTCCCTGGCAGTGGTGAAGGTAGCTACTCCTTCCAACCATGCAATACCCATAGGTCCACACCCACCATCCTAATGGAGATAAAGATCCAACCACAAACACACGCAAAAAAAACATCCATGGCTAACACACACGCCAAGTAGTATGATGATTGAATCCAAGATATAGACAATGAATAAACTATAGGTCCTGGTCAGACATCTCAAAGGACTACTAAGTAGGGGCTAACATCATGGAGAGTCACTTGGCATCGAAAAGCCCAAGCTCGAATCTGTGCAAACTCAACTCCCTCAACGGAAGGCTCATACACTATGTAGACTCAACTTCCTCAATGGAAGGCTCATATGTTGAAGTACTATTTTATTATTTTTAATGTTATTACCACCCGATTTTTATTTAGTTATCACTTATATAAAGCTTCCTTTTCCAACCTCTGATTCCATGAATACTGAGCTATGAGATAGTGCCCCCTTCATATGCTACCCTACCCTACCCATGCTCATTCAACAATGAGTGCCCATAGGAATGAAAATTCCCAACCCTTCCCAAATGATCACAACTTCTAGAAGTACCATGGAAGATCAGGCGCTGGAGGTCACCTAACAAATGTACTCATTTGTGGCACACCACCATCACGAAGATCAACACAAGGACTAGATGAGAACACAAACAGAAAGTCAATCAATCGAAAACATAATCAGGATGATGAATGCTATGCACATCCCAATGCAATATAAAGTGAAAAAGTAGTCTAACGGATATCCAAATGGATCATCCAAGTCCATGACCCACATTGTGCCAAGAAAACTCAAGAAAATAGGGTGGCAAGCAAAACAAGACAAAAACCCCAAATTTTGGAAAAATTCCAAAATTAAAACCCATTTGGCCTTTGGGTGCAAAAACCCCAAAAATCCAAAAATAACTGAAATCAAAAACCCTATGCAAAAATAGCCAGCATAACGGCTCAAAACCCCAAACTCACATTTCAAAAACAAGGAAAATATTCATATCCAACCAACTGGGTAGAACCAACATATAGTAATGGAGGGAAACACTAGTTCTCAGCCTCCTAACAAATTGCTGCAAGAATCAGAAGTTGAAACAGAGCGAAAACAATAAAATGAGAAAGCCCTACCTGAGAGCAAAAGGGGCAGAAATTAAAACTCGCACGATAAAATAAATCACCTGCCAAATCTGCTAAAAATAACGGCAAAGCATAAACTCCCTGAGCCAAATCCAATGATACCAACCTCACAAAGATTCCATGCTCACAAATCCCAGAATAAACAAAACAAGAATCTTCAATAGAGGATTTCCAAATTTTCTCTCAAAATTCTATTTCTAAAATGTGAGAAGTGAATAATGAATTCACTTTTCAAGTGAATAGTCGATTATAAAAAAAAGCCAACTAGAGTAGCTAAACTCCAGATTGACCCAAATGAAAATAGGTTATTATCCATAATGAAAATTCACCTAAGGCAAAGCTGGCAGAAATTAAATTTGAAAATATTTACCCAAAATCACATAAAATCACATAACACTTTTGTGACAAATGCAAACTTTTGAATGCATAGATACACTCATTGGTCTAGGCACATAATGTAGATGAGTTCGGATTTACTAATCACCGAAAGGTTTTAATTAATACAATTAAAATAAGGGTACATCAACCATACAGGGATGACATTAGCAAAATATGAATAGCTAAATCACTAACTCCATGTGTCACTACTAGGGATATAAATCCTGCACACTAAAATACATGATCAGGTGCAATTGCATATAATATAATAGCCAAAGCAATTAAAACATTAATTAACTAATTCATCCATTTACATCACTCATGTTCATAGAAAGCATAAAGAAAAAGAATGAAGTAAATAACCATAACATAGAATCCATCTCATAACATACTCAACAAATATGTCCACTAAACCATAAAACTAGATAACATCATAGATCTACTGTCATCTCAAAATAGCATCAACATGCAAAATGATAAACTAAATAGCATAGCAGTATAGCATCTATGGTACTGAGTCAAAGTAAAACATCCGACCCTCAGGTCATCATAAGGTACAAAATAAGAGTATCAAGTATCTCTCAAATCAATATACACAAGGTACAAACTACAAACATGAGAGGCACTATAGGAACTCCAGAACTAACAAAGACAATGAGGAATAAAGAAATGTAGTTAGTAAACTTTGAGAAGAACTCAATGAGGCATTTGTAAAAGAATTAGACATCTTGAAAGAAAAGGTAGAAGATGATGAGATAGGAAGATCGAAGTTAGTTATTGAGTTTGATTCAATTAAGTTGAATTAAGCTTGTTCATAGCACCATAATTTGAAAACTTCATCTAGAGATCAAACTAGAGATAGCAAAGTTGAGAAAAGGTGTATCGAGATAAGTTCAGACAGTATGTAAGCTTTCTTGTAATTTGGAGCTTATCTAAAGTAGTTGGAGCTTCATAAAATGAGGTGGCCTATCAAAGGAACACTTTTTTTCTCATTTGACATCATGATCTTGCACAAGTCATGATCTTAAAGTGCACAACATCACATGTCTCTACACTATAGGATGTTTTTGTGTTATGATCTTGTGTTGCGAGATGTTTTCATGCTCGCATGATCATGAGCCTTTACAAGAGGAGACAATTTGATGCTCTATGTTATGATTTGCGTGTTCTCATGCTCTGCATAACATTCTAAGTATTTTGTGTAGAAGTAAATGTGCGGTACGATGGTGTGCAGTTTGAAAATATGGTGTTTTTTTATGCATGCATTAATATTTTTTTGTTTGATGTGACCCAAAAGCTCAATATTTATTTCCTAACTACTTTTTGAAGAATTTTCATGCAACATAAAGTAGTTTTCTTCCTATGGTACCACTTACAGAGGATATGGGCATGATTTTCATGATTGTAGGAGTATTTATTAGCTTTTTTTGTCACTTTGTGAGCAAAGTTTTGTACAAAATCAATTTTTTTTCTGACTTTTCTTGATTTGCATTCTAAAATCTTAACTCTAATTGGTGGGAGTTTGCGACCAATGATTGTAGTTGAGTTATGCCTGATCTTTTTAAAAGCCATCATTGTATAATATCTTTTAAGGAATCTCTTTTTCTAGCCCTTTTTTGTAGAATTATCTATTGCAGATGTTATTGCCTTATTTAATAGAAATCACTATTATCTATCTACTTTCAATCCTAATAAGCTTGTGTAGTTTTTTCATTTTTTTTGGATGTATCTTCATCATCTACAGCATTATATGATTATGTTAAATTTCACTTATTAAATATATTAAGTGAACTTTTATGTTCCTTGCCTAATTGTATTATTTTCTAACTTTCATCTTATACTAAAGTTGATAAGCTATAGGTAGTAGTATAGTTTGTGAGTTCTTTTAAATTCAAGTGCAAATTATTGGAAAGAGTGGATCAAAATTCTATCTAGTGCATCACCTCTATTTCTCTTTTAGAATTTACTCTTATGAAATCCTTCTCCCTTCTCTTTAAGAGTTGTAGTTTAGGTGCATCCTAATAGTAAGGAAGCTAACCTTCTCCAGAGATTCAATCTCTCATTTCAAGTCCCAAACTTAGAGATTTTGTCCATATTACACAAGGTTTCTTGAGGGTCATACTTCAAGCTTGGGTTCAAACTTTTGTGTCAACAATTTTTTGCACATCTAGTGGGCTGAGATTTAAACTTTGTAAGTTCAATGGTTAGCCAGTTGATCTTTATTCATTGAGAATTTAGGTGTTTTCTCATTAACATCAGCCTTTCAAGGTTTTCATCAAACACCATGGTGACTCTAGTGTAAATCTACTAGTTTTAGGTAGAAATAGTGCTACTATGTGAAGATCATTCTTGACCTTTCTATTTTCTAAAGTTTTCTATGAGTTTACATCTTGTATGAAGTTCTAACCATGGATTAATTTCATAGAAATGACTACTATTCCCCCCACCCCCACCCACACAAATCATGAAAATTTTATTCCTTATCCCTCATACTATCCATACCAATCTCAACCTCAAGTTTTTTATAGACAATATGGTCAAAATTATTACTATCTACCTACCCCTACTCTGTCAATCCCAACATCCCCATATAATAATATTAAAGATATGATGTTGGAATCCCAAAAGATTATAGACTTGATGTTTCATGAACATATTAGGAAAATGGACATTTGATTCCATGAATAGGACGAGCAAGTTTTGACTTGTGATAGACAACTTGATGGGATTGAGAGGCCAAAAGAACTAGACCAATGGCAAGAGGTGGTGACATACTAGGTCTATCTCCAAGAAGAGGGAGAGAGGGAGACACAACAGAAACAATATGAGGAGAAACTTGCTAGGCAAGTTGATGTAGAAAAAGAGGAAGAAATTATGCTAAATTTAGCTCATTTTCAAACCAATGCAATGAGCACTTTCATATAGCTCATGAATGAGGTACTAAAGGAGTCTCTGGGTAATTTTTTCATTGTCTACCTAGGTGATATTTAGATATTTAATAAGACATTAGAGGAGCATTTTATGCACATTCATGTGGTGTTTGATAAGTTGAGGGAAGAAATATTGCTAATAATTTTTAAAGAAGTGAATTTTTGTGAAGGAATTGGTGTACCGAGGATTTGTAATTTCAGTGGAAAGCAATGGACCCTAAGAAAGTAACTCCTTGAATGGCCTAGTCCAAGGAGTGTGCTTGAGGTAAGATCTTTTCTTAGATTGGCTAGTTTTTACAGAATATTTATTAGAGGTTTTAGTAGTATTTGTGGACCTTTGACTAATACAATGAGAGGGGATAGGAAAGAATTTAAGTGGACTATAGAACTAGATAAGATTTTAATCTGTTGAAATAGAAAGTTAAAGTGCATCATATTTTCACACTTCCACATTTTAACAAGGTGTTTCACGTAGACTGTGATATTAGAGATACTACAATAAGATCTATTTTGAGTCAACAAGGTAGACATATTTCTTATTTAAGTAAGAAGTTGAATGATGTTGATGTTGGAAATATAAATGGTAAAGTAAGTTTTGAGAGTCGGGGTTGAATCAGCACTTAAAACTTTTACACTAAAACATTTCACCATACATCCATCTCATAACTTAACATATAAACTAAAAGATGTAAGCATGCATCACATCCATAGCATAATGTAAATAAAACATAACACAAAAGATTTTGGTTACCCAAAAACCCTCCAATAAGAATTTAAAACTTGGGTGGGGATGACAACCACATATATGCATTGTTGCACCAATAAAGTGTGGCCAATTATGGCTACAAAGTGTTGATCATAAAATATGATCTACCCTATGAGAGGTCTTCCTTGTTCAAGGCTTACAAAGATAGTTAGGTCTCACCTTGACTAAAGGATTTAAACTCACAATTAAGTATGAACTCTATTAGGATATTTACAAAAGCCTATTAGGACTACTCTGTTAAGAGATTTACCCTATATCACCTATCAAAATGATTAAGTACATGATCCTTCAGTTAGCACCTCTCTACTAGATGTCAAATCTCATCTTTACAATTTGTATCTTGATCCTCCTAATCTATTATATCTTCTCTAGCCTTTCACTACTTGACTTCACAACTATTTTGGTTATTATCAAACTAGTTCTTCAATTTTGGTCCTTCACTTAAACATCTTCTCCATCATGGAAGCCTTCTCCTTCACATAGGATACTTCTCTTCTCTTGATGATAACTCCCCCTTAGGGTTTTCCCTTTAAATAGGCATTTGGAAAATGGTTTAGGTCATAATTAATGACTCTAGTTGATTGTTATTTTTGCCCAATGATTCCCTTTTTCTAATTGACTGCATGTATTGCATAAGGATGTATGATATGACTTGATCCTTATCTCTTAATATTAAAAATTAATGTTCATGTCAGTCAAAAATGGTTTACATAGTATTTTGTGCCATTACAAACATCTATGTCATTGATTGGTTACTGGGCATCAATAGGCTTCTAATGCTTAGCCTTTGTTGTGCCTTATTTGATGCTACTTAGCTTCTGAATGGCTTAGCTCCTAAATCACTTGGAACACATTGTTTTCTATGTACCTCTTTTTTTTTTAGCACCTACTAGTGCTCGACACTATAATATCACTTGGCATGTATTGTTTGGACACTTATGCTCAACATGCTCTTTGCACTTAGCCTAAGTATTAGCTCGGTCACAGTGACGACCAACCAATTAGGTTAGATAATGATTACATGTTTTGTCACTACTTTGTCAAAACCATAATGATATTTACAATCTCCCCCTTTGACATGGGTGAAAAAAATACCTTTTTATGGCATATATAATCTTATTTCATGCATAAGTTAGACAATGTATAATCTTGTACTCGATCTCTATACAAAATCTCAAAATCTTAAATTTTTCTAAAAAAAATTGTGATTACCTTGTTATGTTACTCCCCCTGAGTAAATACTGCATTCTGGTTCTGTAACTCCCTTTGAGTAGATATCTGCCTTGAAAAAAATTTCAAAATCCTCAAAATTCTCAAAATCCCCCTTTTTTGACACTTATGTCTTTGAGGGTGGTATACTTAAAGTATATTTTTCCAAAAATGGCTAGTGTACTTCTATAATGATTCTTAAGGCTAAATCCCAATTTTCACTGGATGCATCTAATGATTGAAACTAAATTTCTAGATTTGTTTCCATATCAACTAGACCTTTTTTTGTTGAAAGATGGGAATCTTTCTTTAGCAATGTCTCTATAAAGGCTAGTTCTTTTTGCAAAATTTCCATTTGTGGGGTCAACATGGACTGAATACTAATCAATATTGATCTTATGTTTGCATCCTTTACTTGCATCTTAGTAAGCCTACTCTGTGTCAACAATAATCTCTAAAAATGTAACTAACTAGTGCTAGGAGATTTCTTCAATGAAGATCCAGTAGACATAAGATCTCCTTGCAACCTATCAATTTTTTGTTGAATTTCTTGAGTAAAGAAATAAACATTGCATCATTTACTATACGTAGAGTAAATATTATCCAAAACTTTCTTCACATCCTCCATCTTAGTTGAAAAATCAACGTGACTTAGTTCAATGGCATTGGATATCTTATCCATGACCTTAGTGTGAAACTTCTTCTCAGACCATTCCAATAACTTTAGTTTTGGTCTTTATGTCTTCATCTTTTATCATATTAACTATATTTACAAGTTCTTCTATGATAGGCTTATTGGACAATGAGTCTGAAATATCAAAAGCATCAGTAAAAATATCTTTGATCTCATGCAAAACTTGTTTTCTCTTGTGCTCTCTCTTGAGCTTCCCTTGTCTTAATTTTATCTGATGGGCCTTTTGGAGTATCTCTGTTTCTTTTGGTGTGATTGTTCACTAGTAAATTTGGACCCAATTTTTGACCAATTTTGGTCAAATTTTGACCAAGGTTTATCGCTATTTTTCTCGTCAAAATTTTGATTAAATTGTAGGTTGGTTAAAATTTTGACGAATAAATTGTAGGTTGGTCAAAATTTCAATGAATACATTCATTAAAATTTTGACCAACCTATAATTTGGTCAAAATTTTGGTCAAAAAAATAGCGACAAACTTGGTCAAAAATTACAGGGTCCAAATGTATTAGTGGTTATTGGATTGAACTAGGGTAAAATAGTTACTTAACTAAACTAACATCCTCCAATAATGTAGTTTCAACACTCTTGGATGTGCTAGTACTCGGTTTAGATATTTGCAATGAAATTTCTTGAGTACTCAAATTTTGAAGAGTTTGGTTGCTAGGAGGAGATGTAATTTTTGGTAAAGTTACCAGTGTCTATATTGCTACATGTTCCTCTATCCCAATAGTCTTATTATCCCCTTCTTCTGGATCATCCTCCTTTTGATCTTCAATATGTTTTGATGAGTTGGGTGTAGGACTATCTTCCTTACCCTTAGTCTGTTCATTTCCTTCCTTCTCAATTATTACAATTGCTTGTATACCTAAACTTTGTAGATTTGCCAGTGATATAGCTGGTGTATCTACTTCTTTCACTTTCATTGCAATGGAAAATGTAAGAATTGAAGATGGTACATCTAAAATTATAAGTCCCCTTCCCTAGTACCCTATTATAAATCTTAATAACATGAATATGACTAGATCTAGGATGAGTAAGGAGATGAGATGTCACATTTTTTCCTCTTGTGTATAGAATGTGAATTATATACTATTACCATAAACCTTATAATAGAATGATGGTAAGAGGTTTTAGGATCTAAGTAGGTCATGATTCGCTCTTCCTTATCAATAATGAACCTGAGATCATATTGAGACTGATATAGATTTTAGTTATTTTTGTGCTAATTACCCTATTTGGAATTACATTAGGTTGATAAGTTAAGACCCTATGGAATAAAGGCTGGAGATGTCATAACTTATAAACTATGTTGATTGGCTTATGGTATTTTGCGATCCATTAGGATATTTGATTTAGGTGGTCATTGTGGAATGATGAATCAACACCACTCTTGCGAATACTACTAATAATTATAGACAAAAATTGATAAAAATTGGATAAGGGTCTAGTCAGTAGTGTTAGTTTGATTTTCCACTTGCTAAAGATTTTTAATAATATAACTGACAACCGTGAACAAATTGCAGTTACCTTAAAAAGCATTTCTAAATTTTGTTAATCCTTATGAAAAACCCTAGGTTGAAATATTCCATCTTTGTGATCAATAGAAACCCTTTTTTCAATATTTACTTTAAAAGTCCAAAGTAAGGATATGTGAAATATCATGACTTTATTAAGGATATGTCCAAAGCAATTATGACAATCTTTCACATTATTATTTCATGACTTTCTATATAATTAAGTTGTAACATCGCACCTCTTTTCTCACTAACCATTCCAAAGGTAGTGAAGTGATGCAGGAGCATCTTGGGTGTAAGAGCAATCTTCCATCACCCAAAAAATATTTTATTTTCAATCTTTAATATTTTAATAAGGACAAGTAGATAGGGTGGTTACTATTTATGGGAAATTTCTATTTTTAGTAATTTTTTCATATAAGCTTGAAATATTCTCTTTTTCTATAGAAAGGTTCATTTTAGAGTTGTAAGCATACCATAAAAATCTCATTGCTCAAGCATAAGTATCAGAGAAGTTATTACAGATTTTTGGTGGAAAATTTTGTAGAAAAATCTTTAGGCTCACCGTTGGAGGCCTTAGAGTGCTTGGATGAGGTCTAAAAACACAACAGAAGGGTGCTAACATAGTTCCAAGCATGTACATCAAGAGCTGGCATTTTTGAAAATTGGTTACAATAGCCAATCAGAGCAACAATTTGAGAGTTATGGCCTTTCAAAGTTGGACTACCTGAAATAGCTAAAATATTTGTCAAATATGTATTTGGCCGACTCTATATGTATTGTTAGGGTCTATTGGCCCTAGGTATTAAGTTTCAATGTCTAGATCATTCCTAGGTGGCATAAAATTTCCTATTTAAGAAAGGCCTAAACATTGTCTAGAACAGCTCTTGGTGGTAGTTAGCAGCTTAGCCTTGCAGATTACTATAATGAAGGTGCCCATATGGGTTAGCATATTGTACTTGTGAACTTTATAATTCTACATTTGTGGTGCAAATAAGAAGTCCATATTTTTTTCTCACATTTGTTATTATTTCTTTATTTATGTTATGTGTTTATGGTTTAAAGGGGAGCACCCTTCATCACGAAGGAGCAAAACAACTTGTTTTAGGCTCTGTGCAGCTTTATAGTTGTCAATGGCAACTTTTGTTTTTAAGTTGTGAATGGGCAAAAAGAGTATAAGTGCATGATTACATGGTTAAGTGGCCAAGATAGTTTTCAAGCTGTG
The DNA here is from genome assembly GCA_028749045.1 of Cupressus sempervirens. NCBI lineage: Eukaryota > Viridiplantae > Streptophyta > Pinopsida > Cupressales > Cupressaceae > Cupressus > Cupressus sempervirens. Next base: position 519,928,544 of record CM053784.1, on the reverse strand, counting down.
AAATCATGAAGGATATGTGGAAAGTGAAAGAAATGTTCATTACTAGTGTGCAAATGTTTAAGCATAGTTAAATTTTTAAGTTGCGATGAAGCAATCAAAGTGATCATGCAGTCAAATTTTATACCATCACATCATCCTTGGAGTTAGTGTTTAACTCATGGAGAAGGTAGTGAAGTAGTGAATCTAGTACATCACATTATTGCAAGTTCTAACCCTAGTTAGTAATTTGATGTTGCAAATGAGAAAAAGCAAGATCAAATGGTTAAGATTGTAAAGCACTATATGTTCAATAGGATGTGTGTAGTACATAAAATTTAAGTCATGATGTTGTGATGAAAGAATAGTAGCTAGATAAAACTATGAGCACAACATTGCACTGTTAATATAAGTGTCTTCCTAAATCGTTGTGAAAAGGTGATAGTATTAAAATATGAAATAGTGCAGTATCACAAGATTTGAAGGTGTTCAGTGATAAATAAGTGCAAAGATATGAAGTACTAAGAAGTGAAGCCCTAATCACATGGTTGCAAGTGTGAATAGGAAAAGAAGAGACTTTGGAGTGAAGTGGCGAAATAGCTTTGTTCGCAATGTCATGCCAATTAGTTTTAAGGCATAAAATGACTTTTCAATGGAAAAGTTTGAGCTGGATAAGGATGTGGTGAGCTAGATGTATGAAAAATCTAAAAAAGTGTAGATTTGGCGAATTTTTTGAGAATTGACAGGTTTTCAAGCATGTCACTCTTAAATAGAAATTAATGCCACACTCTCATTATAGAAACTAATAAAGTTTGAGGAACAGGAGAATTTCATTATCGTTTTCTTAAGTTTTCTAATTTTTTTGAGCAATTTTCAACTGCAGAGTGATATCTAAGTGATTTTTTAGCTTTCAACACACATAATTAACCAAATTTCTTGTAGAAATGGCTTAGAGGGAAGGAGAGCTAATTGTGCAAGCAATAATTGAGCAACCAGATGCACCACCAAAGGTTCCAAGCACATTCATAGAGGAGTGGATTCACATTTTGCCCAGTTCAACTAATACACATAAAGCAAATGATTTGACATTTATAGACCCATATGCATTGTGTAGAGATGCAAAAGTCCCTGATAGAAATGGTTATGAATTGTTTTAATTTTTCTACAAATATAGAGCATCAAAGGTTCTAGTTTGTAACCCATGGGTAAGAAACTTAGGTAAATTAATTATGCCTGAAATATTTGTAGATGTTGATTGGTGAAAGCCCTAATCAAATGTTATAATCCTATCAACAAGGTGTTTCATAGAAAGGATAAAAGTGTTTTCTTATCCCTAGACAAAGAGACATTTATAGAAGCTTTAGACTTGGGAGGGCCTATGTCAATGCCCATAGAAGTGGAGTCAATGCCCATAGAAGTGGAGAAATTAACTGAGAATTTCAAGAGTCACAAGAACTTCTACATGGGCTAGAATATGACCAGACATATTCGATCTAGAAAGGAGAATGTGGTAGACATTACAAAGAAGAAGGATCTTGACAAATCTATGCCTTTGGAATTCTTCCAAAGATATTTTCAGAACTCTGTGTCTGGAATCGTTAAAGCTGTAGGTTCAAATGGAACTATGGAAGCACTAGGAGGACATTATATTATTGCCTTGAATATCCAAGACCCAAATCATAACGTTGGTTATGATTATTTGGAATATATCATTGAGAGTATCCATAAGGAGATCACTACTACTCTGTAGGAGACTTGGAGAGTTTCAAATGTCAAAGTTGTGAAAACCAACTTCACAGATCACCAAGAACACCTGCATGCAAATAACCTATACTAAAGAGAAACCAGAAAAGGAAAAAGTAGAGCCTAGAAAACCTCAACGGTGTGAGAGAAAAATCGTATTCCAAGTTATGAAAATAAAATGTACAAAATTTCAACCTTAAAGGTGAATGAAACCCTAAAGGGAAAGAAAACTAGGTTTGCATCATAATTAATATAAAATATTATTTATATGCACCTAAGAGTAAGCTTAAGTAACTAGAGTAATAAGCAAGTTAATTAACTAAATCAAGATGATCTAATCAATAAGTGTAACAAAATATTTACTCTAACACCCCCCTTAAGTGAAGCTTAGGAGGAAGCTAACGTAGCAAAGCTATGAAAGTAGGAAAATGGGTCTTGGCAAGAAAGCCTAATTAAGTACCCAAAACAATGAAATCTTTGTAAACTGGAGGCAAAGGAGAAAAACCAATGGGAAAATCCCCTCTCCAAAAAGAGATAGAACAAACATGCTAAAAAAAACATGAAGGAAGGAAGGCCTCAAGAAGACCCCCTAAGGACAACTTCTAAAACCCCAAGCATAGACCGCAACTAAAGATAGTGAGGTGATGCAAATGACTTGGTGAAGATGTCGGCAACCTAGGCACCAATGGAAATGTACTCCAAAGAGAGAACACCTTCCTAGATCAAATGATGAATGAAATACATATGAAGCTTGATGTGATTAGTGCATTGATGCTTCATCAGGTTGCAAGAAATATGAATAACACTATGATTATCGCACCATAGAAAAATGGGATGATCAAGAGGAAAACCAAACTCAGTCATCAACTATCGAAGCCATAAAATCTCTTGGCTAGAAAACACCACTACTTGATACTCAGCCTCTGTAGATGAAAGTGCATGAGCATGCTACTTCTTGCATGACCATGTGATAGGACCAAAGCCAAGACAAAAAACAAAGCTAGAAGTAGACTTCTGATCATCAACATCACTAGCCCAATCTAAGTTAGTATACCCAACAATGTGAGGAGTCCCTAATGTGTAATGAATGCCATACATCAATGCACCCTAAATTTATCTCAAAATATGCTTGGCATCTTGCCAATGACTCTCATGAGGCTCATGTGAAAACAAAGAGACAAGACCCACTACAAAGGAGAGATCAGGACAAGTGTGTGTCAGGTACAACTAGCTACCAACTAACTACTAGTACAATGTAGGATCCACTGAAGGTGAAGAGCAGGAGGTAGACAAGGTGGAACCCAACTAAAAAGGTGTTGGAGTAGGCTTGCAATCAAGAATGTCAAAGTAGTGAAGCATGTCAAGAGCATTCTTATGCTGATAAACAAAAATCCCAGTAGAGGACTAAACAATCTAGAGACTAAGAAAATAGTGTAGCAGACCAAGATCAGTCATCTCAAACTATTTTATCAATGCTCTCTAAACATCCATAATCATAGAGGATGAGCTACTTATGAGAAGAAGATCATCAACATATAGCACAAGGATCAAAACCTCAGCCTCAAGAAATTGAATGTAGACTATAGGATTAGAATGGAAGTGTGTGAAGCCTATAAAAAGCAGAAAAGAGTCCATCTTCTCATACCAAGCCTGAGGGGTCTATTTGATACCATACAATGAGTGTCAAAGTCTACAAACCAAGGAAGAATCCTGCACAAATCCCTGAGGCTACTCCATGTAAATCTCCTTGATAAGATCACTATGCAAGAATGAACTCTTCACATCCATTTGAAAAATGGGCCATCCCTGAGAAGCTATGAGTGATAATACAAGGTGAATGGAGTTCATCTTGGAAACATGGGTAAATGTCTCAGTGTAATCAATACCCTCAACTTGTGAAAACCCTTTCGTAACAAGATGGGCCTTGTGCTTATCAATGGAACCATTAGCAAAAAACTTAGTATAATACAACCATTTTTATCGTACTAACTTTCTTCCCCTAGGAAGAGAACAAAGATCCCAAGTATGATTCTTCATCAAAGAATAATAAAACTCCTCCATTGCACTATCTCACTTAGAATGTCCTATCACTTCTGCAAATGTCTGAGGATCATCACAAATAGCATGACTTAGAAGACTAGAACCTATAGTATAAGAATAGGTGTGATGGGAAGTGGTAGGGTCACCAGCTAGAGAACATATAGCCTCAACTATAACTCGAGCCCATTTAGGCATCTGGGGAGGATCCTATGGTGGAGGTAAATGGGGATCACCATGATCATCATCCTCATCATCTAAAAAATAGACTGAAAAGGATGAGGGAGTAGTGGTAAGTGAAGTAGACTCTAGAGATAGGGTATCTACTACAAGAAGGTGCTCATCAAACTAGATATCCTATCAAAATAGGACCTCTCTGGAATCGAGATCAAACAACTTGTAGGCCTTAACATCCTCACAATAGCCAACAAAAATGAGGTGTCGTCTCTTCCACTCCATTTCTCTCCTCTAAGAATCTGGTATAAATGACCATGCTTCACTATCGAAAACTCAGAATGAAGATATGTCAAGCTTGACATTAGACCAAACCTCCTCAAGAGTCATATTTTGAGCTGCCTTGTGAGGCATCTAATTCTTAATATAGTTGGCACAATTGACTGCCTCTTTGAATCATACAATCAGCCATCTCCAAAGGGTTCTATTCTTTCTCTTGGCCATACCATTCTGCTAAGGGGTCTAGGGCACTAAAAACTGATGTTAAAGACCATGTTCAAAGAAAAAATCTCTAAAATCTTACTTCACATACTCCCCCATTATCTATACTTATCCGCACTATAGAAAGACCAAACTACTTCTCAAAAAATGTCTTAAAGACTCAAAATGAATCAAAGACATCAAACTTGTACTTAAAAAAGTACACCCTTGTACATCTGGAGAAGTCATCAATGAAAGTAAGCACATATCTGGAACCTAAAAAATAAGGAGTGGCAAATGACATGAGGTCACTATGAATCAACTCCAATGGTGCCAAAGAACGAGTGGCTCATCCATGTGGAAAAGGATCGCTATGTTGTTTGCTAGGAGCACAACCTTGACAAACACCATCTGCATAGGAAATTTGGGGAAGCCCAAGAACAAGTGCCTTTGTGCCCATCTACTAAGGATATTTATAATTAACATGGCCAAAAAGCTCATGCCAAAGCCTGCTTACTGAATCTACATGTGCTACAAGACAAGAACCTATCTCATGAGAGGACTCAAATCCATCAAAGCTGTAGAGGTGAGATGTAGATTCAACACTCCCAATAGCTACAATCATCTTAGAATCAAGTAAGTCCTAAATAACCACATCATGTGGTGAGAACTCAACTGTCTTACCAAAGCCAGAGTGGCAAATCTAATAAATGGACAATAGGTTCATCGATATGTCAAGGACAAAAAGAACATCCTAAAGAGAACCCCAAGTAATGCAATAGAACCAAAACCCACAACTGACAGATGTGATGAGTTTCCAACAACAATCTATGAAGTAGCATAGGGAGTAAGTGGGGTGACCAACTACTGAGTGTTTTTCATATGGTGAGAGGCACTGAAATCAAGAATCCAAGTAGGCCCAAAAGTCATAGCTCATGTGGTAAGAGCATGACCTTCCTTGCAAGGGGGGATGTAGACTTGGGAGCTAAAATGTAATGCTCTAACATGGCTTCCTCTAAAGCCTCCAAACATTTCCAACACCTAGAAATAGGATGTCCATCATTTCCACAAAAACTACAGGTCTTAGTTGATTTCTTCTTAGTCTTGGAGGTAGACTCAGTTGACTTCAAAAAAGATTTACCCTTGGAAGGGTTAATTAGAGGTTTGGCATCATTTTTTGATGTATCTTTATTCAATTTGGCTTTCTATTTTTGTTTCCCCTAAGAAGTTTGACCAACCAATGCTTGGCTAGAAGAGCCAGAGGCATCCACTTGTTGAATCTTTTCCTGTTCCCATGTCAATTGATCACAAAATGTCTCAAAAATAGGCATATGATGTCTATTACCCAAGGCATCCATAATGGAGTAAAAAGTGGAAGAAAAGATCTAATACTATCCTTGCAACTTTGAGAGTATCAAAAAAATACACTCATCGTCTATTTTGTTTTTTCCACATCCTAGCAAAACTGTATGTAGAGATTTGAACTTCATCAAGAAGTCTTCAATGGTGGAGAAGCTGGCTGGTGACAAAGAAGTCAACTCTGCATCAAGTTGTAATGCCCAAAACTCATTCATTGTGCCAAACAAGTTGTAGAACTTGGTCCAAATAGCTCGAGGAGTGGTCAAACCATCCAAGTGAAATATTAGGCTATCTGAGATGTTCTATGCAATCAATTCCATGGCCTCATCAATTTTGTTTCTGTGCTGAAGAACCTCAAAGGGGCACTACAAAATAGGTTGGTTCTCATCTAAATATGACCATAAACCTTGTGACATGAGAAGCCTGGTTATTTGTGCTTTATAGTGTGATATTGTGTGGCGTGATCCAGGTCACAGAAGGATCTAACATTGAGAGAAGAAGATGGAAGTAGAAGGGTCCTATTCTAAAGTAAATTAGGAGCTTAAATGAACTCAGAATGAGATGAAACTAGCATCATTGTCTCTATCTCTGAACCAAATTTTGGATGCTTCTTTGAGATCAGAAAAATACCTCTGTATGCTCAAGTTATGGTTAAAAAAAAAATTTCTACTCCAAAAGACAAGCTCACCAGAAATTACAAACATGAAAAAAATTTGACAGTCGTATGGCCATCAAGAGGACGTTGTTAGAAAAAAATCCAACTGTTAGATTTAGCTGTTGAAATATGACATCGCCCTACTAGAAAATGACATCAATAGGGGGTCCTGGCATGATGACATCAGCTAGTCAAAAGATGACATCATGCCAAAAAATGCTAATGTAGTAGCCAAAAAATTTGACACCGCCCATCAAATTTTTGTGTTAGCTAGCCAGAGAACTACTTCAGCAGGCTAGTGGCAAATAGGTGGACTAGCACCGAAAGTGATGGTCACCAGGTGGTGCAGCACTGGCAATTGTGGCCAAAGGATGGCCTGCTAGTGGTAGTGGCACGGTGGCCGTGTAGCAAATGGTGCACTAGCTACGGCTAAGTGTGGGCCAAGCATGGGCAATGCTCTGGCAACTACGAGGTGGCATTATGGTAGCCAATGGGCGGTGCAGCCAAAAATAATGTTTTTTTTATTTTTTTTATTTTTTTTTGAAAAATGTGTTTGTATAGCCTTTCGGGGGCCAAAAAATTTCCCAAAAGCTATAGTGACCAAAAATCAAAAATTTAATATTATTTTTTACTGTATCGAGTCTTTTGAGCAGGATGGCAGCATTCGTTTAGGCCCAAAGTGCCCCAAAAAAATTCCCTTCTCTCTTTTGAAGAAAAAAACCTCAAAAAAGATAGGGTTTCTATCTCTAAATTGTGGCTACAAGAATCTTCAAGCCAGGAAGCAGCAAGGACACTCTGATACCATGTAGAAGTTATGAAAATGAACTTCATAGATTGCCAAGAACACCTGCATGCAAATAACCTATACTGAAGAGAAACCAGAAAAGGGAAAAGTAGAACCTAGAAAATCTCAATGGTTTGAGAGCAAAATTGTATTCCAAGTTATGAAAACAAAAAGTAAAAAAGTTCAATCTTAGAGGTGAATGAAACCCTAAAGGGAAATAAAATTAGGTTTGTGCATTATAATTAATATAAAATATTAATTATATGCACCTAAGAGTAAGCTTAAGTAACTAGAGTAATAAGCAACTTAATTAACTAAATCAAGATGATCTAATTAATAAACGTAACAAAATAATTTATTACTATAACATCAAATTCCATCACTACTCTTTAATCATGCACTTGATCCTATTCAAGAATACATACATATTTGATCAGAGTTTCTTCGAGTCTACTCAAGAATGAGGAGAGAGATTTCTAATATAAAGGTGGACAAGGGTATGGAAAATGTTTTATCCTTATTCTAATGTAATTTCTTTTTATAATGATTTTGTTTATCTAGACTTAAAAATGATAGGGTTGTTAATTGAGAGAATCCCTAGGAGTGTGAGAAAGGTTCTTAAACCTAAAATGTGCTTTGATGTTGGGAACCAATTAACTCATGATTGGGGTAGTGTCTTTTTATTTGATGAATATATTGTTATTAGAGTTTTTGAATGCCCTCAGCCACCACATATTTTACCTAAATAAGTACTTGAAAGGTTAGGGTTTGTGAAAGTATTCTGGCAACTAATTTCTTTAAATAGAGAATACTTAGGAAAAGATGTTAAGAAAGGAACTTTCCTTTGTAGATGTACCAAAATGGGAGATCGTGAGATTGGCAAGAATGCCATTGAGGGAACAAATGAATTTTTGAGAAAATATTAACTGCTAGCTAGGCGAGCTAGGACTTCTAATCCTTTCAATGTGATTATAAATGCCCTAAAAAATATGATAGGATATATCATGCCTACTACAAAACACATGTGGGAAGAGGATGCCATTGTTGATAAGCTGAATGAAGATGTATGCAGAGAAAGAATGGTTAATTATAGAGATATTGTTTGATTTGAGTATGAGATGGAAAAGGCAGATTCAAATTTCAAAGGTTTCTATCCTAATGAGGATCACTGGTCAAAATTAGAAAAGTGTGGGACAAATTTTGATGAATTAGTAGCCCAAGTTCTTGAGGCAATCAAAAAAAACATTGACTTTGAGTACTTAGATGATGAGATTTTTTTTTGAATTCTCTAATGAGGAGGACCAAGCTGAAGCAAAAGAGGTTGACAAAGATGTTCCTAAAATATCTGAGTGCGCAGAATAGAGACATAAAAAAATGGTTGAATTACCTGATAAAGCCTAGTAAAAGGCCCTTCAAATCTTGCCAAGAGGTAGTAAGTACTTTGATGACATGAGGAGATATTGAATATCCCGAGCCTCTAAGAATGAGCAAAGAGAAAATAAGTTACAGCTGGAAGCTCAAATAATAGATGATAGAATTATAGAGGCTTGTGAATTCATGAAGGATGATAATTTTATAAAATCTGATGAGTTCAAGAGTTTTATATTTGAAATAAAATAAAATAAACTTGCCCTACAAATAAAGCTAGGGGGTTTTGATGAGGTTGTTGGTGGATTAGTCAACAAGATACAAGAATATGACCCTGAAAGTGAGAGCCTCACTATTGAGGAGGTAAGGGACCTGGTGATGAGGAGTGGTATGATTGTTTTTCCAGTATGGGATCTTAGTTCATCCTTTTTACTAGATCAAATGAGAAGACAAGAAAGAAAAATCTCATTTAAAGATGAGAATCAATATGGAGAACTAAGAGGGTCAAGCTACAATATAGATGCTCAAACAATGGCAATTTGGAGTTTAGCTCTTGAGCAAGATAATCCTACACTGATGGAAATCAAACAATCCCCTAGGGGAAATGTCATTTTCTGGTATGTTCAATCTACCTCTAATGATCAAATATTTGGATTGCATACTTCAGTTGGATTGTTGAGAGAAAAAAAGATGGATACCCTTCAAGATCAATTAGAAGAAATGTATGAGAGATATCTGAGAACAAAAAGGAGCTATGAGGAGGAAATGAAGAAAATATATGTTATAGAATGGAGGACCATCAATCTTGAAATGGAAATAGTTGATTTGAGAAAAAATGTTAGAAACACTATAGAGGTCCATGACAAGGGTGTGCAAATAGAGGGCCAAACATTTGAAATAGGGGAAACATCAAGCCATGCTATGGAAATTGATGAAGAGAAGCTAGAAGCTAGAAAAGATGTAGAGATCAAAGCTATGAAGAATTTGTTAATTCATAAGATCAACGAACTGAAGGTAGTTTCTCAAAATGTGCATGAAAGATACCTTGTATTAGAAGGGGTAGAATACAAATGTGCAGAGGCAATTGCTATATCATCTCCACTATTTAGTACATGGGGCCCTTATATTTAATTCTTTGATAATATAGTTATTGTACTACCACAAAAAAAGAATCTGCCAAAAACAACCATTGTGAACACAAGGAAAGCAATTCATAAGGTGAGAGATTTAAATGGTTTCTTTGGAGGTAACATGCAATTAGTTCAAATCAAGATGAAAATAATTGCTGCAAGGACACCAAATTTTATACCTACAATTTTGGACAGTGAAAGCAAAATAAAGAACTGGGTAGAATGGTCATCATCTTTTGAAAATATTCTTGATCATCCTAGGTTTTTGTCTTTTTGTAGTAATGAAGTCCTATTGTTCTATATAATATGATTGATATACTTTTTAAAATAGAGGCAGAAATGTCTAAGGTGACTACTAAGGTCAATGCCATAACTGATGCCAACTAGACCAAGGACTTAGAGGATTTAGATACAATTAGAAATGCCACATGGCCTAATATTGATATTAATATCATCATATGGGAATTAATAGCAAACATCAAGGCTCTATCATCCTAGGAGGATGATTAGACAGAGACAACTATGAGGCTATTACGAGAAGATAGAAGGAGATAGAAGAGGCCAAAATAGTTAAAGCAAAGGCTCTCGCCATAAATGACATCTACTTTTTCCACCCTCTTTCCTGTCTACTTTCCAATTGCAGAAGAATGTATTAATGTAATCTTTCAAAGGTTTTTTCCTTTTGGTTTTGATTGGATAGTTGTTGACACCTACCCTCCCATCTAAAGCTTGTTGCAATCCTCTATATAAGGATTCCCAAGATGTAGAGTGGTGGTCAGTAGTCTATAAAATTTTCATGTTTTATGCCCTTTTATAGTCTATCCAATTTTTTGTAATTATATGAATGTAATCAGTTTTGTATATTTTAGAATACAATGAATATCAAGTATCGGTTGTCTAGTTTAGAGTTATACTTTAAGTTTTATTGGTATTGCATTCATTTTTCAAAGGGAAATCAATACAAAAAGGAAAAATCTTGCATATCTGTGTCTTTGAGTTTTGTCTACTTTATATATCTGTGATCTTGAGATTGAAATGAAAAAGTTTTTTTTAGTTTAACTCAATTTGGATGAATTGTGTATCCCTTACTGATTATTGTTAATTCAAATAATTAAGTAATTATTTTATGTAAGTGATAGGGTTTAGGGTTTATGAGAAGGATATGGTAAGAATTAAATTCAGATCTCACTATTGACAGATTTGGTTACAAGTTGATTAAATAGGCCTGAGCTACTAATTTTGCCTCTATATAGCAATGGATAAGACACTCGTCACTAATTTTTAAGTTGTAAATTGATGATGTGTATAGTTGTTGAACACACAAAGTATAACCAATTAATTTACCATTTTATGTAATGAAGAGTTAAATTTTCTAGTCGTTATTTATTTGTAATATCTTCTCAGTTATAGTTAGCTATTGTGATAGGGAAGTTATAGGTGAATCATAGAAGAATGTTGACAACATTCTTATATCGGAGATTGTCTTGAAGAGAAGAATATCATAGAAGTAGTCATATCAATCCCTAAGGTTTGCCCACCTTGGCACTGCAGAGCCTAAAGGTAAGGGAGTCATAGTGATTCTGTTGAAGTTGGTCTGAAGCTAGGATAAACCCAATTGAATATAGGTTTTAGCTATTCCTTGGGCTTGGTCTCTATATTGTGCGCCTTGTTATTAGGTTCAAAGCAACCTAGTATGTTCCTTACCAGTGAGAACTCCAATAGGTAGAACTTAGTATAATGAGAATATAATATATTGACTAACAAGATGCAATGGATTTATCTAATGACAGTTTTGAGCCTATGAAGACATGATTATACAAGCATCATGATTAGCTGACATGATTGATTTTAAAGACATATGATTTATGATGTGTTATCTTATAATAATATTGGGATACTATTAGAAATCTTACCATGTTTAATTCAATAAAAGATACTAGTTGTGATGTTCACATTTTGGTGAATTTTACTTATGATATGTACTACTACCAAGTCATATGCCTGATGAATTAATAGTTATGGATGCATTATTTCATCTCCATGACAGAAAATGGAAAATAATGTGATTCATAATATAAACTTGATCGTGATAGGGAAAGATTAATGTTGATATACATATTTTGATATCTCAATGTTTTGAACGATTTTTATATGGAATTGATTAGATAAAAAAGAAGGTTATTTATGAAAATTGAATATGTTAATTTATGTGAATCATGTGATAGTAAAAATTTTATGCACCCATATACATGTATTTTAATATAATTTTCATTGGAGTATTGATGATCGAGTTTAGTGTACACGTAGGATATTGAACCATGGAAAATTAATTGGGGAAACAAGGTCCAAACCTATGTGGATATTGTATAGCCAAGGCAAATATTTGGAAGGATTCAAAGCCTCATTGTGATGTAAATGTAAGTTTGCATGTGCGATATAAATATATATTCATGAATGGATTAGGGATGTCATTGTGATGTGCAATGTGTTTTAATGTGTCACTTGACACTTGTAATTGTGTGTGTGTTGATGGCATGTCACCTAGGGTTTTTCGTCATGAGGTCACTTAATCTTAGTCTAGTTTCCATTAAATGTTTAAGTACACCCACTTGGGATAGAGTGTTGGCATGGGTCACCATAATATTGATTTTTGAATTCAAACAGTACCCAAAAACCCCTATTTTCATATAAAATTTGTCCAATTTGGACACAGCTGGAATTTGAGGCTAAACATTTTGGTCCTAGATTAGACAAATTTTCCAAGGCAATGATTTTTTGACTTTGACACATTTCCTAAGCTGGTGATTTTTGTACACAAATCAAGGTTTTTTTGTTTAAAATTTGATATTTTGGCATGTTTCTCGACGTGAAAATTTTGTGAAATTTACACAAAACAAGATTTTTTGGGGTACGCAAATCAAGATTTTTGGGTACACAAATAGAGATAGTTTTGTACACAACTGGTGTTCTTTTTGAGGCAATTTCTCATACTAGTGTGTATGTTTTTTGAGACATTTTGTACGAATTCTAAGGCAATAAATTTTTTCCCATTTTCCAACACTTTTTTAACCTTTATGTGGTTTTTTGGCCATAACTTGCTCATTCGGACTCCATTTTTTGATCCGAAAGAAATGTTGGAAAGCTAATTCTGAGCCCATCGTGATGGTGTAGTTTATTTGATTTTTTGATGCTTTTTGGTGGCATATTTAGTCTTTCAAATTAAGAAGTTCTATTTTGCACTCTAAGAGACATATTTTGAAACATTCTATTTGTTAGAAATACACATTATTGAGAGGAGGGGTGAATCAGTAATCTACAAACTTTAGTAACAATAAAAATACACAAAGATAACTCATAACACCATATTGTGTTAACTAGGGAAACCCTAGGCAAGGGAAAACCCTAGTGGGGATGATACCCACTAGATAATATATTGATATGTAAGTTCCTTGTTAGAGGATGGACCTTGTTAGGAGTCAATGAGAAGATTTAGTATAACGAGTCCATGTTAGGAGATTCCAAACCTATTAGGAGTTGTAGTATAATGTATGCAAGAAGATCCCACTGCCCAAACATGCAATTTCAACTACAAGAAGAGATCACTACTCAATCAAGTAATTTACTATTATTTTTCTTCCTTTACTGATCTCTGATCACTAGATAGCTCATATAAAACTTTGCATATGTCACTTTCACAAAAGTTCACTCACTTCACAATCTTACAATTCTTTTTAATCTTTCAAGCACACTTCTTATCGCAAGAAGTCCTTTGCATAAATATCATGCCTTTACATAAATTACAACTGGGTTGGCTAGGACCACTATTTACTTTTTCAAGTTAGAGTAAACATCTAGGATGTTGTTCCTAATTGGACAAGTAACTATTTTGTAAACAAAATAATTATTTCCCTTAATTCCTTTGTCCTACATCATTAAAACATGATTATCTCTATTTCGTATAGTTTGTACAAACTTTTGAGGTTATACACATCATCACCAACATGTATACTATCTCCATGTAACTTTTCTTGTCATAATATGACCTATGCAACATGTTATAAACAAAACAATATACTATTGTAAACTGAATTCTATACTTAGACAGTTTTTTGATTACCAAACACTAAGTATCTTTATTTCCAAGGTTTCTTATCAGCATGTACATCATGTGTTTCCATTAATAACAATAATTACATATCTCAATTAGCCAATTGTCAACAATCTCCCCGTTTGGCATTGATGGCAACAAAATAGGGAAAATTGGCTAAGTGACAAAAACAAACTATCAAAAAAACCAGTACATCTATTACAACTTGTTCAACTTTACATATATGCTCCCCCTTACAATATACTTTACACTTTTAAAATATTCACATGTATCTCTCCCAATAATGACATGTATACAATTTTCACATCTCTCCCCCTTTGACATCAATGACAAAGGTCAAAATGTCAAGATACTGTCCAAAAAACTATTGTCCTTCTTTTATGCTAAATAATCTTCATGCAATCATCAAAAATAGTCTTCAAATTATTCATACCTTTGTTCCATGTCTCCTTCATAGACTTAGCTAATGTGAGAATTGCACATAAAGCATATGATGCAATCTCAACTATATTGATATCTGAATACAAAAAGCTTGTATATGTGTCCTTGGCCTTGACACATTCCTCTAGTTGTTTCTCAATGAAAGATAGTTTTAGAGAAATAGATTCTATGAAATTGGATGTTCTCTTCAAGATCTGCTCCTTCTGAAGTTCCAGTTTCCTGATGTCACTATGAACACTGGCAACTTGACTCTCAAAATCATCAACTTTGCTAGATGGATGCTCGAGCTAGCTAGATAAAACCTCTAGCTCACTCATCTTTGTCTTTATCTGACTTTCCAAGTCTTTAGTCAATTTTTATGATAAGGTACACTTAACATACAAAGCTTTCCCTTCCTACTAGCATTTCTGAAGCTCTTTTATACAAGTATCAAGATTGACTAAGTTGTTCTTGATGTTCTAGCAGATGGTGCTAAACAAGTTAGCATCATGGGAAATTTGAGTATTTGCCTTTGCAACATTCAACAAGTTTATAAACTCTTCATCAAATGACTTTAGCACTACTTGTCCTCTTTATTTTGGATCTAATTCAGTATGTTGAACTGCCAAAGTGTTGTGTAGTCTATTTATCACTTCCATTAAAGTTTTTTGCAAAATTTTCATAGTTTTAATTTTTTGTATGAGTTTGAATAAGGATGGTATCAAATCTGTTTGATCATCATCATTAGTAGCCAAACTTGAAAGAGAGATCAGAGTAGATGAACTAGATGGCTTAGTCTCATCCTTCCTCTATTTCTTTGCTACTTCTTTAGTTCTTCTCTCTTCCTCTTCTTTCTTTTCCTTTCTTCTCTTTCTCTCTTCTCTTCTAATATTTTCCTCTCTTCTTCCTCAATTTTCTTTTTCCTCTCTTCTTCTGCAATCCTTTTCTTGTCTTTATCTTCCTTTCTTCTCCTTTCTTCCTCAAGAAATAATTTATTGGCTTCTCTATTTTCTTCTTTTCTACTTCTAGTAGCCTCTTCTCTTCTTCAATTTGTTTCATCTTTTCCTCAATGTCTTTAGCATCTGGTACATTTGGTTCAGAACCACCAAATGGATTGGTATCATCAATGTTAAGAGTAACATTGGTTTGATCAATCTACATGGTGTCACTACTTACTGACACTTCTAAGGTTCTAGGAGCTAGAGGAGATGTTGCTTATGACTCTATCAACATCTTAGTGATAGTTTCTACAGTCTCATTTCTCAACTTATCTTTTTCAACAACCATGAATAAAAATGGCCCCAATTTATTCCTCAGATATGGTGCGAGGTTATTCAACAATCCTTTTATTTCACCTTCATCATCATTCTTGCAGATAGGTCCTTAGTATAGACTTCTAAAGTTCAAGGTCTTCTTCTCTTATAGGAGTCTTCTTATCTATAAGTCTCTAATAAACTTTCTAGTTCACTACTCCTTCAATATCCTTCAAAGTTAGATCGTTTTCTATGATATATCTTATAGTAGATATATCAATCTGATCCTTCTCAAAATTATTATATAACTCATAAAATTGTTAGAGTAATTATTTGTTTGCACTTATTAATTAAATCACTTTGATTTAATTAATTAAGTTGCCTATTACTCTATTTTTCTTAAGCTATCTTGTAGGTGCATTATTAATTAATTATTAATTAATAATGTGCAACCTAGCTTTTTAGTTTAGGGTTTCTATCTCACCTTTATAAGGATGAGCATTGTACTTTCTTCATTATCTCTTATGCATTTTTCATTTGAGAGCAACTTTTCTTCTATCTCCATTTTTTAGCAAACCCTTGCCTCTTCTTGTCTTTTTCTTCTGTGACAGGTTTTTGCATGCAAGGATTCGAAGGCTTTGTGGATTTGATTGGCTTATTTTCTCAAATCCTACATGGTATCAAAGCCAGATCTATTGTAGCTTGTTCAGTGTTTCAAGAAAAAGGGAGAACAAGGGTTTGACGGATCAGATCTGGTGTTTTTTCAGGCTTTTTCTGAGAAAATAGGGTGGTCACTGATTTTCAGAGCAGTTTGAGGCCAAACAGACCTCACGGATGGATTCAGAAGGTGTCAAAACGCCTGTTTTGATATAAAATTTATCCAATTTGGACAACTTTGATCTGGGAGGCAAAAAAAAATTGTTGAACAAGGCTGTACGGCCCTTGGCACGCGGATCGAGGCAGAAAAATAAAAAAAATCGCAAAAATTTTGAGAAAAAATGCGATTTTTGGCCGTGGCGGTTAGGAAAACCACTAGCGGTCACCAAAACCGCTAGCGGCTGCAGTAAACCGCCAGCAGCTCTGTGGCCACTGCGGCTCCACCTCCGCCGACCGCCTGCGCTCGTCCTCCACCACGGCAACGGCGCTCCGCCCTCCCTCCGCCTGAGCACCACCCAGCCGCCGCTCCGCCAGCGGTGCGGGGGTGGTGCAGGGTTTTTAATTTTTTTTAATTAAAAAAATAATAATTTTTTCATGCATTTCAGAGGGCCTGGTGTTTTTTCTCCGTAACTTGAGCATACGGACGTATTTTTTCGATCTGAAAAATGCGCCGGAAAGCTGGTTCCAAGATGGAGATATTTGTGTAGGCTTTTTTGAGTTTTGATGTAGTTTGGTTGCCTGTTTTGGCAGTCAAAGCTGGATGTTCTGTTTTGCACTCCGGGAGGTGTATCTTGAGCATCCGATCTCGAATTTTGGACTTCTTTATATCGCTAGAAAGCTCTTTTTGTGCTCTTTCTAGTGATGCTGGTTGTTGTTCCATATTTTGTTCCAGGCACATCCTATTTAGTCTTTTGTGTTTAAGCATTATGGTGGATATCCTGTTTGTTTCAGGTCCGGGGATTGATTTTGTTGCTTCAGTTGCTTCATTTTGGGCTCTACCTTCTATTGTTTCAGCCTTATATTTTTTCTGATCATTTTTTATATTCATTGTAAGCATCTTTATGCAACGCACTGATATAAAGTGCCACTCTTGCATTTCGGGATCCTTTTCATCATTGTGATTCGTTGTACTCGCACTATTTTATAAAGTGCCATGGGGGGGATAGTTGTTTGCTGCTTATAGGCCCTCTTTCTCTTTTTTCTCATGCAGTGTCGATGACACGTGCCTTTATTTGTGTCTGTACCTCACTCTCGATGTGTCTGGTTCCTGTGTTGTAGGAGTTTTTTGGCCCACCTTTTCAGCTGCCTGTCACCTCACCTGCCTTAAGGGGAGGTTATATTGTTGTTCTATGCTTCTTTGGTTGATGGTTCGTTGGTGTGAGCTACGTATTTAGTACCTGATCCTACATACTAGGCGATTGCAGTGGCTGGCTACCTATGCATTTCGGTGAGATGGATCATCTACCA